>VBSM01001265.1:74687190-74705130 GCA_008086735.1 Cheirogaleus medius | reverse complement strand
GGGCACAGAGCAGAGGCAGATCCTCAAGGTGACCCCTCCTCTAGACCCCAGGCTTGACTCTCCGGAGGTCTTACATGGAGGACAGACAGTGTATAAAGAGAAAGGAGCCTGCAGGGTAGGGCTGAGATAGGGCCCAATGGAAGAGACACAGAGTTTAGTGGTCCCTGTGGACGGGAAGGCAGGGCAGGTGGCAGGTTGCTGAGCGGGCTGAGGATCCTGTGGGGGTGACGCCCCGCTGCCCTTCAAGTTGCACAGAAGCATCTTGCCGAGGCTTTGTGCTGAGCTGGCATGTTTCTGCCTCCCAGCTGGACCACAAAATGGGAGGAAACATCCCATAAAGCTCCTGAGCTGCCTCTGTGGCCGGAAGCCCTGCCAGGGGCCGCTGATTCCCCTTCTAATTGGTCTAATTTCCATGATTTGCAGGCCCCAGGCTCACTGAGGGCCCATTCCCCATTGTGATGAACAGGCAGGAAGAGTCGGCCTGGCGAGTCAGCCCCGAGGGCTCTGATCTGATCCAGCAGGTTCCTGCAAGGCGTAGGACACAGCTTGCCCCTCCTCTACCTACACCCAAGCCAGAGCCCTGGGCCACGAGCCCCCAACTAGGGGGGCTCAATCCTTTCTCCCATTTAACCTCTGTCAGGAGAGTCTCACATCCTACCATACAGCAACAGGATGTGGGAAGAGAATGAGCTCAGTACCTGGGTTCAGACTGAAGCTCTATCATGTATCCCTGGGAGCTCCTCCCGGGGCCTGACACATAGTAGGTGCTCAATAAATACACATGACTCCACTGCTCAGCTGATCTAGGGGGAACATGAAACTTGGACCTCTCCTACCTCCTGCTCTCTGGTCCTACTTTTTTCACGTGACTAAGGTACAACTGTGGAGTCAGGCTGCCTCAATTTGAACTTCAAATGAACTACTGTCCAAGGGAACTCAGGCAAGTTATTTAGCTTCTGTGTGCCTCAGTTTCCTTATCTTTAAAATGGGAGTAATAACACTACCTACCTTTCATACATGCTTTGTATGAAAAAGTTCCTCCAGAAAGGAATGCAGCCCTTACCACACCTGGATTTCTAGCCCAGTGAGACTTGCGCTGGACTTCTAACCTGCTACAGAACTGAAAGATAATAAATCTGTGTGGCTTTAAGCCACTAAGTTTGTGACCATTTGTTACAGCAGCAATAGAAAATTAATACAAGTGCGTAGCACTCAGAACAGTGTCTGGCACACGGTAAGAGCTCAATAAACATTAGCTCTTGGCCTGGAGCAGTGGCTCACACCTGTAATCCTAGCACTTTGGGAGGCCGAGGCGGGCAGATCACTCAAGGTCAGGAGTTCGAAACCAACCTGAGCAAGAGCAAGACCCTGTCTCTACTAAAAATGAAAGAAATTAATTGGCCAACTAAAACTATATAGAAAAAATTAGCTGGGCATGGTAGTGATGCCTGTAGTCCCAGCTACTCGGGAGGCTGAGGCAGAAGGATCACTTGAGCCTAGGAGTTTGAGGTTGCTGTGAGCTAGGCTGATGCCACAGCACTCTAGCCTGGGCAACAGAGTGAGACTGTCTCAAATAAAAAAAAAAAATTAGCTCTTTGTTCTTATTACTATTATGATTGCTGTTGTACAGGGTAGCGGACACAGGTTGCTTCCCTCCAGGGCACTGCCTCTCCAGTGAGCTGCTCAGAGCCCATAGCTCATGTCACTGGGTACAAAGACTGGATGTATGACAGCCTGGGGGCAGGGACATCCTCAAAACACCACTGGCACAGCCACCCAGTGAGCATAAGACAGATGATCAGCCCCCCCACACACACCGTAGTTCCTTTCTTCTAAAGAACAGGACTGGTGGGCACCCTGGGAGAGAGGGGTGGGCCTGCCTGGCACAGGCATGCTGACATGCCTATAGTTGTCACTGCAGAGATGACAGCCCTGGGGCTTAATTGTACCATCCCAACCCCATATGCCTGGGACTGCCCAGGAGACAGAGTGGCCGGGGAAGGCCTGGCCATTGGATCAGGTAGGCATCCAAACCTCGTGCTTGCTATGCCATGTGAGAATGAGCAAGACCCACAGGAAGAAGGACTTAGAGTTAGACAAGAGGGGGGACTTTCTTTAGTGAAAGAGCACTGAAAGCCAGATAATGCAGGTTTTGCTCCAAAGAGCCAAAAGAATGGAAAGGGCTACTTTTCCTTCTGAACAGCTGTGTGCTGGAGACAGGGACAGGGAAGGGAGATAAAATAGTGCCCAGAGGCCAGTCTGGCCAGCCAGCTATGGGACATCCTCCCAATGCCCCCAGCCAAAAGAGAGTGAGTCTGTGCCCACAAAGCCCCCCAACCTGCCTGCCTCCCCTCCTTTGCAGAAGCACCTCATCCCCAGTTTTCCTCCCCAGTGACCCCCAACATCCTCCCTGGATGCTAGGGGCCCCAGAATCTGTCCCCAGCAGATTTAATCTACCACTTCTCAAGTGCCAAAGAGGGCCAAATTGGTGGCCTCTTATGGACTTAAGTGTTCTAGTGTAGGAGTCTCTGCCTTAGACCAGACCAAGCCCCAGTGTCAATACCGGACTGTCTGCAATGTCCCAGACCTCCCCCCATCCCAAGAGACAAAGGCCACTTCTAGACAATGAGGTCCCTGAGGGCAGGGTCCACCCCTGACTATTCACAGCAGGGCCTGGCTGAGTGGGCCTCCAGAATGAGTTGCTGAACCAGGGAACACCCTCTAAAGAGCCCGCAGCCCTCTGGGGGGAGGGGGAGGCTGGAAAAAACCCAATCCTTTCCCATCTCCCTCCAAAGGGGAACTTGACAGAAAAGGGCCCCTCAGAGAGCAGCTGCCTTGGGGTGACTAGAGACAGGAGTGAGCTAGGCTGGGGGCAAGGGAGCCACCACTCCCAGGGGCACCCTGACAGAAGCTGAAGGGCCCAACCCACGTGGGTGCCCACTGTCAGCAGGGACCTAACTCTCAACACCCGAAGCTCCTCCACTGCTCTCTGCTCTACCTCCACGTTCACGATCCTCCCTCCGCAGCCTTTCTCCTCCGTCCCCCACTCATAATCTCACCTTCTGATAAAGAAACTCCCCTCACCACTCCCCCACCTCTGACTCCAACCACAGGCAACCAGCCTTCATGGGGACCTGGCAGGGCCACTGCTAGCCCATGTGGTACCTTTGCACAAGTTACAAAAAGTGCTCTTTCTCCAGGTGGAGGTGGGCCCCATGAGGACACACGGCCTGGTGAGAAGAGAAAGTGTAGGCTGGATTTCAGCCCCCATCTCCCTCTTGCCCAGGTGTCCTTGCACAATGCACAGACTACCCACCTGCACATAGCAACCCTGTTTGACAGACTGCAGGGAGCGCATTCACTGAAGGGTCCTGATAGACAGTCCAGTCTTAATCCCTCGTTTTACAAGCAAGGAAGCGGAGCCCCAGAAGAGTGGGGTAATTTATCCAAAGTAACACAGTAAGCTGGTGGCAGACCAAGGTTGCAGACCCAGGTATCATAACTCCTAATCCAGTGCTCATTCCCTCACCCCCGCTCTACCCAAGTCTCACTTCTGGGGACAGATGGAAGAGCTAAGACAGCAGGAGAGCTTCTGACAGCAGCACCTGGGGAAGTCTTCTTGCATTAATTACAAGAGAAGTGATAGCCTCATCTCAAACTCTGTCTAGACATAAAATTGAACATAAAACTTTCTGAACCGTGTACCACCTAACCCTTGGCTGGTGTAGAACGTAAATACAGGTCTTCCCCAGTTATTTCCCAGCTACCAACCACATTTATCTCATGCTACTTCATTGTGCTATGTCCCCTGACGCCTGTCTAGGCCAGTATATCTGCCTTGGCCTGGAAACTCTCAGATGAAGTTTCTTGCTTCAGGAGAACCCTGAATGCACAAGTGCTCAGAAGATGAAGGCAAGGGCAACAGGGGTGTCGGAGGAGGAAGAGGAGGAGGAGGAGGAGGAAAGGAAGGGAAAGGAAAAAAGGATGAAGAGGAAGAAGAAGAAAGGCAATTTCTGATGTCTTAATTTCTTATCCAGTGTTCCCAGTAGTCTATAACACCACTGAGCTCTGCTTTTCAGAAATGGTAGTGAAGATACACACGTATGTGCGCGCACATACTGTTCACGCGCTCTCTGTCTCTGTCTCTCTTCCTTTCTCTGTCTCCCTCTCTCTGGGCAGTGCCTGCAATATAATGTGGTGATTAAACTCAGGCAGAGCTAGCCTTCCTGGCTGTGAGACTCTAGGCAAGTGCCTTAACTTCTCTGTGCCTCAGTTTCCTCTTCAATACAATGGGAATAACAATAAACATGACCTCACGGAGTTTTATGTAGATTACGAGAGTGACTATATGTGCGACACTTAGTACAGTGCCTGGCTGATAGCAGGTATTTGGTAAACATTAGCTGTAACTACCTCAGGATGCTGTTTCTTGTCACCCCGTCCTGGCCCTGTTTTCCCGCAGATGGGGTGGAAGTGGGGGGCAGTTGCCTGGCACAGTTTCCAGATCAGTATTCCAATCCTCAGCAGAGATAGGCTTTCTGGGAAAGAAGTGAGTTTCCAGTCCCTGGGAGTGATCAAACAGAATCCTGATGAACATCTGGCATGGAAGTGGCAGAGGGAGAGGAGGAAGGGAAGGTCTCTTCCCAAGTCCCTTTCAACCCTGAGAGCCTGTGAATATGCAAATAAACCCACATCTCCAGGTACCCATGTGGGCACAGCCTTGCCCACCAGTGGGGGCACACATACAGGGTTACACCCTGTGCACTGGCTTTGGGGAGCAGGGAGAAGTGTTACAAACCAGGCAAGCCAGCATCCCCACCCCCAGCCAATTCCCGTGTACACACAGGCATCCAGGTGGCAAGCAGGAGTTTTGAGGGAGGCACCAGGTAGGATTCCAAGGAGCCTGTTTTCTACCACTCCTAGTTCCCTTTTGACAGGTACCAACTGCCAGCCACCGCCCCCACCAGGGCCCAGCTCTGGGGGGGGAGGGTTGCAGGGAGCAGCAGTGGGGCTAGATAGAGGGTGTTGGTTCTACTCTGCTGCAGGTGGACTGATAGGGAAACTGAGGCGTCCTGGCCTCTAAAGGCGGGGTGCCCAGAATTCAGATGCAGTGAGCGGTGACTTCCCTATCACAGAAGAAATCGAGCCAGAGTTTGCAGAAGGGTCAGAAGTCCCACTTTTCGCAAAGGTTCAAATCCAGTGACACCCTCAGGTCCGGGCAGTTTCCTTTTAGGGGTAGGATAAGACAAGAGATTCAGAGAAATCTTGCTGTCAAAACTAGCTTTGCCCTCTCCTCCCGCCACCTCACAGGGTCCCCCCACGTTCCTTGCTCTGGGAGCTGCGTGCCCCTGTTAGCCACTGTGTGGAGAGGACCGTGCTGATGAGCCGGAGCAGCAGCTATTCCGGCCGCCCTACCAGCCCGAGATGCATTCCTGCACAGGATTTGTCTTTGCAGCAGCTGCCACAGCAGTTCTTCCTTCCTAACAACATTGGCTTCGCCTGGTATTAGAAAGGGCCCCTACGTGCCACGGAAGGTCTTTGCTGGGAAGAGGAAACCACACACCGGGGGATGGGGAGGTAGGCCAGCCCAGAGCGGCGTCCAAAGGCAGGTGATCCAGTTGCAAAAATTAAGTAGAGGGTCCGGTAGGAGGATGGAGAGGAGACCGAGAGTGAGGAGGGGCCAAGGAGCCGGCACTCGGGAGGCATCGCTTTCCCAGGACCAGCCCCCGAGCCCCCGCCCCTCCCCCACCCACCTACGTACCCACGCCCCGGCAGAGCGATGGGCGCTGCAGGAGGCGGGGCGTGCGTGTGTGCGAGTGTGTCCCCGCGCGTGTCCCCCAACTTCCCTACCACAACCCGGCTACTCTTCCCAATCAATGGCCTCTTTGTAGCACAGAGGGACGGAACGGCATGTGCGGGGGGGAGGGGCGGAAGGCCGCCTCCTGGGCACCCGGGCTAACTGCCGTCGGGGCAGGGCTCCCCGGAACCCGGGAGAGTGCGCTCCCCCGGAGGGTCTGCACAGCCTCTGGACACAGAGAATGGGGAGACAGGGGCAGCGGATGGAGCCTCCGCGACTCTGCGCCGCGGGGCGGCCGCGGTCCCTATACCGGGAAAGACCCGGCCGCGCGCTCTCCGGGCCGGACGCCCGCTAGGTGGCGCTGGTCCCGCCGTGCTCGTCCCGCCTCCTGGCAGCCCCAGCAGCGTCGGAGGCGCCAGCGCACCTGGAGTGGGCGGGGGTGACAGGTGCCTGTTCAAGGACCCACAGAGGGAGGAGAGGGAGGTAGGAACAGCATTCTCTAAGTCACTCATTCATTTGTTCCTTCATTTGTTCCATTTTGTTCCTCTCGGCCCACTGCATTGGACAGAGGGACAGTTGCACATCCTTCCCTTGAAAGTCTAATTATAATACCTCCGTCGAGAAGGCCACAACCTCAGAGAGACTAGAGATGTGCCAGGAAAAGTTAATTCACGGCAATCTATGCCCAAGGCCAAGTGAGAGGTAGAGCCAGTGCCCCAAGTTCAGAAAAAATCGTGCAGAGATGGGCTACCTTGACCATTCTACTCCAGACCAGTCAGATAGGTGAGAGCCATTGATTCCCATCCGTGGCCCTGGGCCAGACTGTGGGCATTCAACTGTGACCAGGCAAACACAGTCCCCATCCTCAGGGAGTTTATGGACTAGTGAGGGAGGAAGACACCAGGCATATAGCTATACAAATAATTACCTAGCTACAGCTGTCATATAAGTGCACAGGTATATAAAGACTTAGGGAGGAAGAGTCAACACACACCCCAGGTTGCCTGCTCCAGCCCTAGCCAAGGTTGGGATGGGGGAGTTTGCCTCATGAAGAACACAAGTCCACTTCCTCTTAGTTCACAGTAGAAATAAGAAACAGTTGCCTAACATCTGAGGCACGATGAAGGCTAGGGGGATCTTTTTTCTCTGGGTGAACTGGGGACAACAGGAAAGAGCTAACAGTTACTGAGTGTTAATTCTATATGCAAGGCATGGGGGATGTCGTCTCATTTAACCTTTCCTTCACTCAGTGGAATGGATGTTAAGCCCACTTTACAGAGGAGGAGACTGAGGCTAAGGGAGGTAAAGGACTGGCCCAGAGTGCCAAGAGGCAATCTGTGGCCAGGCTAGAACTGGAACCCATAACGGCCTGAGGTCCAAATCCCACACCTATCCTGTTATTGCAGCCTCTGGCTGCCCTGCTGGGGGCCAGAGCAGTAGGAGGAGAGAAATCAGAAAGAGAAAGGGGCTGGACAGGCTGAGAAACCTCCAGATTGGGGCCCTTGTCACCACTTCCAGCTCATCACAGCCAGCCCTTTCTCAGAATCTCCTGACCAAACCACCACCCGCTTAGCATTCTGCTCAGTTTCCTCTCTACTCCGACTCCAAATGTTTATCAACACATGCTGTAATGTAATCAGCTCCTGGGAAAATACACACCAGGTAACGGATGCTGACAAGAGTGTCAAACAGATGTCCCCTCCCTCCCTCCCTCCCAGCCAGAGCTGGCACACCCAGGAGGCTGGGGAAGTGCCTCTTGCCATGCCACCCCTCCAGCCCTGGCAAGGGAGGCATTCCTCGAGAAGCTGCCAGGGAAGGGGACAGGACTGGACTTCGTGGGGCCCAGCAGTGTGCCAGACACTATGCTGTGGGCTTTACACACATCTCACCTCAGCCTCACAGCGGCACTGTGAGTTTGGGGTTCCTATCCCAATTTTTCAGATGCAGAAACTAAGGCAGACAATGACAATGAAACTGGAGGGAAGCAGCAGCGGCAGCAGAAGCAAAAGGGACCATCACTCTACCTGTCCATTTGTCATCAGGCCATCTCCCTACTGAGCACAGGCCCTGGAAGGAAGCTGCCCTTGTCACCTTTCAAAGTTGTCGGATCTAAGGGCCTGGCCACTGTAGACTTGGAGGCCAGGTGGAAGAGGGCTTGCAGACTGCCCCGCATTTCTGCGCCGGCCAGGTAGGAGATGGTGTGCCAAACCTGTCCTGAAAGCGCAGGACCAAGCAGGAGCAAGAGGCTCCCACTGCAGGTGGAGGAGGAGAGAGGGGCTCCAGGGAGGAAAAGACCCTCCTTTGTCCTTTTCTCCTCCCTTCTCCTCGAACCAGAGGTTAAGGAATCACAGGCCAGTCTAGACTGAGGGGAGAGGAAGTGCACAGAGTTGGGGAGAGCCCAGATGGGACAGAATCCCACCCCCAGGACCTTCCAGGCTCTCCCAGGATGTGCCTCCGAGGCTGGGCAGTCCTAAAGGAAATCGGTATTTGCTTTTCCCTCCAACGCAGTCAATTGCTCCTTTCATCTGACAGGGAGTTGTAAATGAGACTTTATGGGATTTCTAATGATGGCAGTTTCCCTTTATCAGCCTCCAATTCCCACTTCTCAGCTGGGGTTGACTCCGGGAAATGTTTTGACCAGGAATCAAGAATCTAGCAGGTCCCTGCCCTGGCTGCTGCTCTCTGTGATGAGAGCTGAAAGTTGTCAAAAAGGTATCCGAGGGCCATGGGAAGCTCACTACTGAGAAGTCAGATCTGAGTTTCAGGCCGCCTCCCAGATGGCGTACTTCACCCCTCTGGCCTCTGCTGCTTCCACTGTAAACCTGGGGTAATAATGCCTGCTCCACCCACCTAGCTCACAGGGCTGCTGTGAGGATCAAATGAGATTACAGGTCTGAAAGCCCTTTGAAAAATATAAAGCAATCACCCAACCTGGTTTTGCTATTGTTATTATTGCTGTTGTGATTGTGTGTAGGTGCAACAGGGAGAGCAAATTATGGCAACCTGCATGTCTTTGAGAGTGATCTTGTTTGTGTACATGGAGGCATATGCACCAGTTTTATGGAAGGGTGGAGTTCTGCGTTTGCACCTGCTTTTAAAGGAGTATATGGGGCAATGTGTGTGGGTCTATAAGTGTGTTGGTACATGTGCACACATTAAAATATCTTAATATAATAGTAACATATTAAAATATAATATAATAGTCCTATGTGCCAGACATTGTGCTAAACACTTGATATGGATGATCCTTTTTGATCCCTGTGATGCGTTTATAAAAGAGGCCGTGTGGGACAGCATAGGTGTGCAGACATGTGTGTGAGGCCACGTATAGAGCATTTACAACATGCATGTGTCAGTGTTGGATGGGGGAGTTTGTCTCAGATGAATGTAATGTAATGTCATGCCTATTCATCTCAACCAGGTAGCAGGGAATCTGTCCGTGTGTTTGCCTGAGTTTCAGTGAAAGTGTGGGCATAAACGTCAGGGAATCTGAATGTGTGTGTGCGTGCATGTGTGCACACGCACATGCATATGGATGCACACCCACCTCCCTGTTGCTGGGCCGATTAGTGTAATTGTTTGTTATTTATTGGCTGTCTGGGCTGCATGAGCCCCTGGCATGCCCTGAACGCCATTGCCACGCAGCCATCAAACCCACACAGACACATTGTGGTAACAGCAGCGTGCTTGGGAGGGGGCTCCACTCAGCTCTCTGGGGGCCATAGTCTGTGCCAGGCAGCGGCAGGCCCCTGCCAGGGGAACGTACAGATTGACTCCAGGGTTGGAGCTGCAGGAGGGCCTCACATACGGGCTAGGCGCAGAGCCTTCGGAGCAGGACAGACAGAGCCCGTACGCTCAGCTCCAGGGTACCGCATGAGCACACTATGGATAGGGCTGCTGGGTGGCCAAGTGGGAAACATTCTTGCTCTGCTGTTGTCCTACCACAGCTTCTTGCTGCCCTCAGGATGAAATCCAAACTGCAAACCGTAGCAAACAAGGCCCACTCGACATGGGCACGCACCCCACCAGGCCGCCTTTCCCATGCTCTCCTCCTGCCTCACACCAGCCCACTGAGCCACTCGCAGTTCTCCAGCGCACCCAGCCTCTGCGCCTTGTCGCCTCCTTCCCCTGTGCCTGATTTCCCCCCCACATGACACCCCTGGCCAGCCTGTCCTCATGCTTTGGGGCTCTGCTCACAGGAACACTTCCAGACCCTTCCTGACCCTATAGACAAGGGAAGGGTCCCTGCACACCAACATTCCCGAAGGCCCCTGGATTTCCTGATCACCCCAATCCTTGTAGGCTTTCACCTCCCTCGTTAGACTTTGGTCCCAGGAAGGAAGGGAGCGTGTCTCAGTTGTTCATGGCTTCATCCCAAGGCCTAGCCCAGTGCCTGGTTGTAGGTAGTCCGTAAATATTTCTTGAGTGAATTGTTAAAGGCCTGTTGTGAGAGACCGGCTGCCTTGAGCTCTCCACACACAAATCATAGTGTTCAGCAGACAGGTTCTTGGTCTCTCAGATCTCAAGGCTGGGGAGAACGACCCCTTCCCCCACTCCCCCTTTCCCATCCCACCCCACCAATCATCATCATCATCCGGGTGTGAAGATGGTGGAGTTCACAGATTGCTTTTACAAAGGTCCAGAGTCACCACCATCATCTTACAAGGGAAGAGACTGAGGCCCAGAGAGGTAAAATAGCTTATTATTAGGGTGACAGACTTGTCCTACTTTCCCAGGACCTTCCCAATTTTAGCACTGGAAGTCCCATATCCTGGGAATCACTCCCTTCTCAGTCCCAGGCAAACCAGAATGGTTGGTCACCCTTCTTGTCCATGGTCTCACAGTTAGTAAATGGCAGATGCGGGATTCAAACTAGTACTCCCTACACCAGATCATAATATCCTCCCCCTGCTCGGCTGCCTCTGGTCTCAGGTTCCTCAAAATTCAGTTACCTGCATGGGCATTGTCTACTCTTTGGATGTCACCTCCAGGCCACTTGGCACCCTTCTGGAGCACCTCTCCCTGGAAATGTGTGCTCGAGGAGTGCAGGGCATTAATATTAACCTAAATCAAATATAATTCAGAAACTCATTTTTGCAGGAAAAGCACTTTACATAATATAGAAAAAAATTAATCTATTATTAAAGTAACTTCATAATGACATTAAAGTAAATTTTAAAACAAAATTAAAATAAAAAAACTTCACCTACAAATTATTTTCATTTCTCCATGTCACCTTCACATTTTTGTCTTTATAGGTGCATATTTTTACAGAATTGTAATGCAGTGTATGTGTAATACTTGTTCTTTTCACTTCACATTATAGAAATCTGGTGTGGATTGTCCTCATTTGGGATTCTCCATGTCACTAGCATCCCTCATTAGCCCAGATCACAGGGAGTCTGGGCTCAGGGCTGCCTCCCTCCCAAAGGACTCCTTCCTCAGCAGGGATTTCTAACTCAGGGCCCCAGCTGGGTTTCGGCAGGTTGCCATGCAAACACCGTCTTTGCACATATGTGCCATTTGCAGGGCAGAGAGACTGGCATTCATCAGATCCTGATGTGGGCTGAGGCGCAAAGAGGCAAGACCCACGGCTTTATGGCCCCGGCCACATGTCCTCACTCCCAGGCAGGCGTCCACTACACTCTTCCTACACTGGGCTTGGGCTGACCCAGGAACTCTGCTCTTCCCTTACAATAAATTCCATTTCTTGGCTTCCATATGGCTCTCAAAAAGTTCTAGTTCCTCTAGACGAGTAGTCCATTCTGATAATTATCCTGACTACAACACCCACCCTTGGATGTAAGGGTATCATCACAGGGAAAAGCATGTGTGGGGGAGGCTGAGTGTCCTCCTTTCTCAAAGTCCTCTTCCCTCTCATCGCTCTCCTGTCCAGTGTGCTCCTCTCTGAGCTCCACCTAGTCCCTTTCTACCCTTGTGATCTAAGCTCCCTGGTCCATGTGGAGCCTCAGTGAAACCCTCTTCTCAGTACTGCTGTCGAATTTTAAGTACACCCTCCCCTAATGAGGAATGCTGCTTTCACTCACATCCTGAGTTCTCTAGGATTTGAGATGTGGCAACTCACAAGAATGTAGGGAGGGCCTTCCCACCAGAGCAGGGCATGGATGAATTCACCTTCTGGAGTCCCTTTTTTCTGGAGAATTGGGACTGCAGCCTTTCTATCCTTGCACAGAGCTCCAGTCACAAAAGCCATGCAGATCCCACAAAGAGAGCTGGCTGCCTGTTAGCCACCTTGGTGGCACACTGACATGGTGGATCATGGGACCTGGGAGTGGGTGCAGCTATTTGCAGCTGATCCATCCCCAAGAGCTATGGCAGCCAAGGCAATAGGGAGGCTCTGCAGTGATCTCTGTGGGAATAATAGTAATTAAATGTTGCTAAGCACTGTGGGTTACAGAGGCACCACCATAATCACCACAGCCACCAGGGTGATGATAACAGTAATTACGTTCTGTGGTTTCCCAACTACCCCCAGGAACACTGCCTGGGGTGAGGTTGGCCTGTCAGGTTAGGGAAGGGGTACCCATGCCAGGTGGGTCCTTCCTGGGGTTAGCTAGGGCTTTGGTCATACTTTCTCCATGGGATTCCTCCTCTTCTCCTCTCCCCTTGCCCTCAGGCTCAACTGACCCCAGAATGAGGATTAGGGACACAGGAGGGGGTGACTCCCAGCCAGCACACCACTCCAACATATCTTCTCCTCTCAACAGATTTCAGGGGATTGCAGAATCTTGAGGACTTCTTAATAGGGCTCCCCTCACATCAAAGTGAGCTTTATTAGCCAATTACTGAATGATACAGAGGGGCCCAGGATATGGCTGGGAGGGGAAGTCATTATTGTATTGACTTTGGGCTTTTTCCAAGCCCAACAGCTGCCTCTCTGAAAGAGCTGTGGAAGCCGAGGGAGGGCTTGGGGGAGAGTTTCCTAGGGATGGCGCCTTCTTCAGGGCTGATCTCTGTCTAGTGCCCCACTTGCTGCCGCCAGCCCTGGGGCAGATGAAAAAGGTGGGCCCGACTGCCTGTCCTTGGAGTGGGCTATCATTCCTACAGTCATCAAGTCTCAGACCCAGGAGGGAACAGTGGAACTCAACACATCGACTCTCCACGCCAAGGTGAGAAGCCCAGCTACGGCATCCCTGATAAATGGACCTGTGGCCTCAGGCTGAAAGTGACTAGGAGCTCATGCCATTGTGGGTCAAGCCTAAACAAGTCTTCCCTAGACCAATTTGAAATCTACCTCCCCAAAACATATGCCCACTGGTCCTTGCTCTCCCCTATTGAGGCACACAGATTACACTTGCTCCTCTCTCCCTGCAGGTTTTGGAAGATTGTAATCACACCTCCCTTCTACTTCTTTTGGCCTTCTCAATTGTGAAATCTGAAGCCAACCTTCCAACTTCCCTCTGCAGGCAACTTCAGCTCTCACTTGACTGCAATGACTTTATTCTTAACTTCCACCCATTCACTGCTTCTTCACCGGCCCTCCAAGCTCAGAGAAAGATGGATCCTTCCCAAGGCTGGCCCCCTCACCACGCAGCCTCTCCAGGGCCTGCTCCCCAAATTATATCCTTTCTCACTTCTTACACCTGCTTCTCCAATCCCTCGCTGTCCACCAACTCTTTTCCCTCTGACTGCAAGATGCTCAGTAGCTTTTGATTTCCTATGAAAAGGAGAAAATAAGCCTCTTGGTCTGTCTTCCTAACCCTCTTCAAGCTTCTGATCCATCTCATTCATTCTGTCCTCCAACAAACTTCTCAAAAGCAGAGAGGACACCCGCTGCCTCTGCTTTTCCACCTTCCAGTTGCTCCTCCTTCCCCTCTGATCTGGGATCTGCCCCTGCTTGGCCACCAACATCACTCTCTCAAAGGTCACTGGTGGTTTTGCCACTGCTTCCAAAGACCCTTTCTGATCCCCACCCGCTTTCTACAGCATCAGCTGCTGTTAGCAACCTCCTCCTCCTCCTCTATTAAATTCTCTTCTCACTTGGCTTCCATGACAACCCTCTCTCCTCGCTTCCCTCCTCCTTCACTGACCAATCGTCATCTGTCCGTCCTACCCACGTTGTTGCCAGATTCATCTTCTGAAAGCACAGCTCTGACAGCTCCCAATAAGCACTTCTCTGTTCAGAAACCTTCAATGGCTCACCACTGCCTGGAAAAAAAAAATCATGGAGTTGTAAAATCATGCAACTATATGTAACACATAATATATAATGCAATAATCTGTCAGGGCTTTTCAAACCTTTTGAAGCAGCATCTTCAAAATCCATTAAGAAGAATCTTTCTCAGAAGCCCAATGTTTAAAGTGTGTGAAAACAACATGCTCTTTAAATATGGCTCCTACTGAAGCAAGGACTGGGGAGCCTAGGAAATTCTAGGGCTTTCAAAACACAGTTTGAAAACCAGTGAACAATTTAAATTTCTCAGTGTGCAGACAAGAAAACTGAGGCCCAGAGAGGGGAAGGGATTGGCAGAGGGTGGCACAGGATGTGAGGTCGTCAATCAACACATTTTTATTAAGTGCCTACCAGGTCCTAGGTATGTTCTAGGTGCTAGAGATACAGCAGAGAACAAGACTGATACGGTCCCTGCCTTGGAGGAGCTGACAGCCCAGGAGGGAGCGAATGAAGCACTACAAGTAATTACTGAAGTGGTTACAAGTATGCAAACGGAGCTTTGAGAGGACATAGCAGGAGACTCACCCTGTCCAAAGGGCTGAATGGGCCACCATGAGGAAGTGACAGATGTAAACTGAGCCCTAAAGGATAAGGAGCTCTCCAAAAAGAAGGGAAGAGTATTGGTGCAGATGGACCAACTCAAGTGAAGACAGAGGAGGTGAGTTTGGTGGCTGGAACCTTAGGAAACACCAGAGGCTCCTACTCAAAGCCCTGGAGTAGGGTGAGAAACAGGTAGGAGCCCAATAAGCCTTGTTGAGGACTTGACACGGCCTCAGAGTCTGGCAGGCCAAAGAAGGGTTCTCAGACATTGGGACCTGACCTTTTCATTAGAAGATAATCCACTGCTAAATGCAATGTGGTATCCTGGATTGGATCCTAGAAAAGAAAATCGACATTAGTGGGGGAAAAAACCCTGGGGAAATTCAAACAAATTATGTAGTTCCATTAATAGTATTATACTAATGCTAATTTCTTAGTTTTTATAAATATACCGCAGTTATATAAGATGTTAACACTTAAGAAAGCTGAATGAAGGGCACATAGAAACTTTATACCATCTTTGCAACTCTATTGTAAATCCAAAATTATTGCAAAATAAAAAGTTTGTAAAATACATACATCCTTCTGGCAGAGAGGAACAAAACTGAATATGGAGAGACAGATTACAGTAATAATGATGACTAACACTTAAACAGTTTTTCCTGTACACCAGGCATTGTTCCAAGTACTTAACATGTTTAACTCATTTAATCCTCACAACTCCTCCCTAAGGTAGGTGCTATTATTTTCCCCTATTTTACAGATGAGGAACCTGAGCACAGAGAAGTTAAGTCACTTGCTCAAGGACACATAGCTAGCGAGTGGCAGAGCTGGAGTTTAAGAATTCCAATCCAGGCAGTAGCTCCAGAGTCCCATGTGCTTGACCACTATGTTTTACTCCTTCCCCTCAGTTTGTGCTGGCTATACTACCAGAGGGCATTAAAGGAACAGGCAGAAATCATGAATGGCTTAACTAGGGTGATAACAGCAGAAGTAAAACAATGTCACTAGGCCTAAGATATATATTGGAGGCCGAATCAACAAGGTTTGCTTTTGAATTGGAATATGGTGGTTGAAGAAAACGGAAGAAGTGAGAATGACTCCTGGGCTTCTAGCTTAAGGGTATGAACCAGAGCCTACTTTCCTGATACTTGGTCATGTGCTTCTTCCCACCACTGAAAGAAACCTTCCAGACCTTTTGCATATTGACCACACCTACCTGTCCCTTTCTCTTACACATTCCCAGAATGCAAAACAAACTGGACTGCCTGCTATTCCAACACAGGTGGAAACTCTCCCACCTCCATGCACTTCCATGTCCTGATACACCTGAGATTCTTTCCACCTGAGATTCTCTCTGCCACCTCCCTTGGTCCAAATCTAATCCATCCTTCAGGGCCTCAGTCAAATGTCACTTCTTCCAGCAGCCCTCCCTACTTGTTTAAAGATGATGCGTAAACAACTATTCTATCTCATTTACTGGCCTCCATCTTCTCCCCCAATCCATCCCCAGGCAGCCAAGCCCTCCCTCCAGATACACCCTCTCTGGAAGTCCATTTAAGAGTAAACGATCAAAGAAGCCTTACCCAAGGACTGACAGGGAGGGAGAACAAGAGCAGGGAACTAGCAGACATTGGTGCATCTGGAATTGCCCCATCAAACCCATCCATTCAGTTCCTATGACGTGCCAGGCACAGAGTTGGAGGCCACAGCAATGACCCAATTCAGCCCTGGCCCTTAAAACACTTAGCAGCCAGATGGGAGATTCCTGGCTGCTGAACTGGCTGCCACAAACTAAAGTTGATATGGCATTCCCCAGCTTAAAACTGGGAGCAGTGGCTATGGGGCAAGATTCGCAGATCTGCAAGTTTTAGGCGAGGGCTACAACCAACTGACCACTGGTGGGCCCCCTACTCACCCAGCTGTTGCTCACCTTCATGCCTTTCCTCATGCTGACCTTCCCACCTTAAATGCAGTAAGAATGCCTCTCCCTCCAGCACTTCCCCTTGTCTGATGACTCACTGAGACCCTGTGTTCCCTTCCCTCAAAGCCTTTCCTGACTCCCACCCCACCCAAGGCTAAATTGGGCACTTTCCCCCAACCCACCAAACCCACCCACACCACATTAAATGTTTCTTTACAGCATCCATTTCTATATGTCTTCCCCTCTGCTCCCCAACTAGACTCCCCAACTAGTTCCTTTAGGGCCATGATGGTGTCTCTGTATCCCCAAGACTGGCACAGTGTTTTGGTACAAAGAGAGCCCAGGTTACATTTGTTAAATGTGAAAGACCATACAGTGAGTGGGTGAGTATTCATGTGAGTGCCGGATTTGACTACTGCAGCGGAGAATCCAGGAGACACTCCAGGGCCGGATCCCAAGCAGTGGGAATGTGCTGCTGTCCTCGCCCCTCCTCCCTCTGCTCCTCCTCCTTTCAGGAACCAGAATTTACATGTTATCAGAAACAGGCCACGTCCCCTTCTCTCCTGCCCGCCTGGAGGGCAAAGGGCAGAGGAAACATTGTCCGATCAGGCGTCTAGGGAGAAATGGGCTCTCTTTAGTAGGAAACCCTGCCTGTCTGCCTCCCCCGGGGCGATGGGACGCAGATAGGAGGCCCAGAGCGAAGGGGGAGAGGGCAGGCTTCGGGCTGCCAAGGGGCCGGGAGGGCGCAGTCGCCTTGGCAGGAAGCCTGCCACACCCGGATGTGGTGGATGGTGAACGGGATGGGGTGGAGAGTCCCTGCCCTGCCTGGGACACTGACTGGATGGGCCACTTTCGCGGGAAAACTGCAAATCGCTCAAAATCAAGGTGCTGGCAAAGGGACGGAGCTCAGAGTGCTGGTCTACTTGGGGAAGGGGGACGGTGCTTCAGCTGTTGGGAAAGGAACCCCTGAAGGGAGAGGGGCTTAGAAAGGAAACCCTACCAGAAACCTCAGTGGCCGCATCGCGCCCACTCAAGCCCACCGCCTTCTCTGGCTGTTTCCTGCTGGCCCCGCGCTTAGCTGCCTCTGCATTAAGCTTCAAGGCGATACAGGGGAGAGGGATCCGAGCTCTGGCACCGTCTGCCCTGGGCGAGTCGCCTCGTCCTTCTTCGGGCCTCTATCTCCTCATCTGTGAAATGGCGCGAGGGTTGGAGCAGAGGGCTGCGGAGGCCCCTTCACGCTCGGACATGGCTAGACCGGGCTTCTCCGTACCGCACGCCGCTCCACCGCCGCCCGCCGCCCCATCTTAACTCCACCCCCGCGGACAGCCTCCCCGACGCCGGCCGCTAGGGGTCACTGCCCGCCTTTGTCAGCGAGGGAGGAGGCAGCCCGCCCCGGCCCCTCCCCAGCCGAGAGGCGGCCGAGGGGCACCTCCGGGGCGAGGGGCCTGAGCCGAACCCCGCGGCCGCGCTCGGGACCCGCCTGGG
>VBSM01001265.1:74655584-74687090 GCA_008086735.1 Cheirogaleus medius | reverse complement strand
CCGGCGGCGGCCCGGGCCCCGGACTGCGGCCGCGCCGATCCCACCCAGCCCACCCCGCCCCGGCCGACGGCTGCGGCTGACCTGGATCCTCCGAGCGCCCGCCGGCCGCCTGTGATCCGCCCTCGTCTTCCGGGCTGGTTTCTGGAGCGCGAGGAGCGCTCTCCTCGCCGCCCCTCTCCCCGGACCCCCGGACCCCGATGGCTCGGATGGGGCTTGCGGGCGCCGCTGGACGCTGGTGGGGACTCGCTCTCGGCTTGACTGCATTCTTCCTCCCAGGTAGGCGCGTCCCACCCCTCCACCCCCCATGCAGTGCCTCCCCGGGGCTCCGAGCTGGATGGGGGGCACGACTGGGTTGTAGGGAGTGAAAGGAGCCAGAAAAGTTGGGTCACGGCTTGGGTAAAGGGGGCGGGAGGTGGCACAGCAGAGAAAGAGAGGTTGCGAAGCCCAACAGCCTGCCCTGCAGGGAAGCAGTCGGATGCACGTCTCTATGTAGCGAGAAAGCACTTTCTCCGCTCAGTTCTTCACAAAAATAATAATATGTAATAGCGTTCTATTTATTTAATAACCAGCTCTCAGCTCGGGAAGCAGTTTGGAAACACTGCATGTTACATAAATGCAAAATAATCACCGTAATCACTGTGTCGGGGTATGAGACAACAGCCCCGGGAGGAGGGCGTCAGTCTCAGGGCTGGTGGGCTGTGGGTTTGGAGGGTGGCAGGGGGATTTCGTTCTTTAGCCAGCCCCTTTGCCAGACCGTTTCGGGCGCTCGGGCCCCACATCGCCCCACAGCGGGCGCGGAGAGCCCGCTTCTGCGGCAGAGGCGGCTGTTGGCTCACCTGCGGTTTCTTTCCTGGAGGGTGAGGCCGGAGCCACCGGCGATCGCAACCTCCGGGCCTTGCGCGGGACTGGGCTCCACCTCGGAACTCCGCTCCCAGTTCTGGGGGCTCTCCCTGGAGGAGGCGCCACGGGCTTCGTGCCAGCCAGGTGGCTGCGTGACCCACTTTCCCGGGGGTGCTCCGCGCGTCCTTCCTCGAGGTGCGAGCTGCCAGCAGCTGAGGGGTTAACCCCGCGCCCGACCCGGAGGTGGCCCGCGGTGGCCCATTCTGACGGGTGGGGTGGTGGTGGAGGCTGGGACCGGCCCAGGCATATTGTGCTGGGGAATGAACTGGAAAATGCGTTTAGGAGGCAAATCCTACCGAGTCCCCTTGTCTGGATTTAACCCTTTGTGTCCCTGGGGACTCTGCCGGGGCTCCTGCCTTGGCTGGCGACACCAACACGGGTCAAGGGGGGAGGGGAGTTCCTCTAGCTCTCTGGAAAGAAACCTGAGACGACCTCCGGCCCTAGCAAGATGGGCTTTTTTTGGTGGGGGCGGGGGGAAGCTTGACTAGAGCTTGCGGTCCTCGCCTTGGGGTGGCAGGATAGGGGATCAGAGTACAGAGATCAGCAGCTCCGCAAGGGGCGAGAATATTAGATCCCCAGCGCCTATGGTGCTGCAGACTGGCCATACAGTTTATTAGCAAGGGGCCAGCCCGGTTGCCGGCTCCGGGGCACTCCTGGAAGGCAGGAGCCTGGCCTCATTTACTACTGTGCCCTTTCTCCCGCCAGCCAGCTCACTGCCAGGGCTGGACAGATCTCCCTGAGTGGTGGATGGCTGGGAAGCTGTTTGTGAAAGCCTGTACTGGGGTGCTGCCTTGCTGAGTGTGGAGAGCAGGGAAAATTCCAAGGCTCACAGGTGTCACCGCCCACTTCACAGGGGTAGGACTGAGCCCCTCTCCAAGAGGGTGATCTTGGTGAGACCAAGAGGTCTTCATCTCACACCGGATTGCCTGGGAAGCCTGCTGCAGATACAGAAGCTCGGGCTCTAGGACTTGCCTGGCCACCAGGGTTTGGGCTTCTGGGAACCCTTGAATTCCATGTGTCCACATCGGAAACCCAGAGAAAGAGAGCTTTGCGGGAGCTCTGGTTGGTCTGGCACACTAGGGGTTAATCTAATCCTGGGATGGACAAAGGGTGGGAAGGTTTGGGGGAGGGGGAAGGAACTCACCCCATTCTACCCTCTTTTTGTTATTCTCTGTCCCCAGCTTTGTGATCCTTGGTGGTTAATTCCTTCATTTGGGGGCTGGAGGTCTGCTGTGTTCCACCCACTCAGGAATCGGGGGCTGGGAGGTGACACTCACCTGGCTCCAGGTGGACACTGCCTCTACCAAAAATCCAGATGAGGGGGTGGGATGCAGGGGAGGGACCCACAGCTGAGACAGGCACTTAATAAGTGCTCTTCCATTGATTGAAATTGATGGATGTGTAGCTTCCGCCACAGCCAAAGTTCCCGGACCTGCCAAGCTCCTCGGCCCTGGGCTCCTGGGGTCTCCTCTGCTTGCTTGCTCTGGGGTCCATTGCGAAGGGAGGCAAGTAGATAGGGTTGTGCCCAGTCTGACACTTGGATGGAGGCCAGTAGGCCCAGAAGTTGCCAGCCCACACCCCACTCTGCACCACCCGCGGCTTCCTCATAATTGCCCGCTACTGCTTCTCTCTAGGGACTTGCCAGTCTGATGCTCTTTTCCGGGTTCTCTTGGGCAGTGACAGGGAGCATGGGGACATAGGGGGGGCGGTGAGGAGAGGATGAGGGAGGAGCCCTTGTGTGTTGTGTGTGTAATTGTCCCTGTGGCCCCCAACTTCAAAACACTCCCAATCTGGCTACTGAAGTGTAAACACAGAAGTATGTTTTCAGCAACACAGACTTTACCAGGTAGGGTGGTGAGCCCCACAAGCCTCTGTTCCTGAGATGACAGTTTGTGGCCCCTTGCCATTAATTTAGAGGAGAGGGTCAGTGGGGCATGTGGGCTGCATCCCAAGGAGGGACAGGGGAGCCAAGGAGGAGGCAGAGAACCTGCCTGAGAAGCAGGTGTGCTGAGCCAGTGTCCCAGCTATACCACGCCCTCCCTAATTGGCTTCCCCACACCTTTTGTCTGGAAAGAGAACACACACACCCCAGGTGTCATGCACACCCTCGGAAGACCTGTCAGGTCACAGCACACCCCTCTCTGCAGTCTGTGCAGAGCTCACTGTCATGGTGTTTTCCTTTGAAATTCTGAGTGTCAGGGCTGTTGGGTTATTTTCCTTCCTCGCTCCCTGTTTCTCATAGACAGTGGTGTGCTTAGGCGTGCTGGGCAGGGCTTTATGGCAAACACAGTTCTGCTGGCCTGGGGTTTGCAGTATGTGTAACGGGGAATCTCGCCGCCTGTTTGTAAAGCAGCGCTGTGGAGTGTCTCACAATCAGATTCTAGGCCTTATAGTCAAGGCTGGAAAGGAAGAGGAGACATTGCAGAGCTTGGGTCCCGCTGTCCTGGCTGAGCGGCCTAGAAGGTATCTCTGGAACCTGAACTTCTGAGCATGTGAGACAGGTAGCCCCTTGTTGCCTGATGTTGGCCGAGACCAGAGGTGTTATCCGTTCCCTTCTCAGCTGCTCAGCTTTGCACAATGAATCTTCCTTGGCCACCGCTTGGCCACTGGACCTAGTTGTTTGCTGCTGGGATGGTTGCACCAGCCAGAACCCTAGTGCCGACAGCTGAGCAAGTGGGCCAGGCTGGAGGGGCAGAGGGTCGGCCGTTGCGGTGTCTATGATACTGCCATTGTTTAGCAGCTGACTAATGTTCATTGTTCAGCACAAACAGAAAACACCCAAGGGAGGTGTGAATTTATCTTCGATTTTTCTGATTGTATCTTTCCTGGTTAACCTGGTAAATTGAATGCCTCCCGCCTGGGGGAGGGGCACATGGACAGGTATCTGCATATTCACCTGTTTTGCTGATTTATTTTTATTTTTTTTACTTTGAACATTAGCCAGCATGCCAGGCCAGAATGGACATTAGCCTGTTGTGGAACTTAGGCTGTAACATTTCTGACAGTTCGAATATGGTCTCACCTTTACTGTAGAGTGAATACATGCACACACGTGTGCAGGGTTTTGTGTGTCTGTGCTGGCAATCTGCAGTCCACTGTGCATGTGCAGATCTGTGGGGACTAGGATTAGGAGGTGTGTGTACTTGTATCTGTGGGTCCTTGTGGGGCTGTGGCCATAAATACATAACAAGTGTATGTTCACATGTAACTAACCTCCTATAGCTTTCTGACTAGGGCTTTGTGAGTGGTCCGGAGCCTTGATAATGCCTGTGCTTATGTCAGAGTGACTTTGGGAGGAGACCCCGGATTTGCCCTTGGCTAGCTCCTTCCAGGACATGCCGCTGGGTCCTTTGGGAGGTGGGGAGCCTAGACTTTGCTTCCTTTTTCTGTTCTGCCCTTGGCTTTAGACTGGGCCTCTGAATCTTCACAGGGAGATGCCAAAGACCTTGACAACACCTGGAGAGACTTTTCTCTCTTGTCAGCCTTCTGTTGTCTCCCTGGCAAACAGAGCAGTGCTGGAACCTGGTGTTAACCGGGGGCCAGGCCTGCCCCACGGGTTCTCAGGATCCCTGCATGGCTGGGAGGGGCCGAGGGAGATAGGTTTCCAGCTCCTAATTTGGCATCTTTGCTTCCTACGTGGGTACTTGGGGAAAGAATCATGGTGTATGGGGGGGGGCGTAGTATATTCTAGGCATTTAAAAAGGGGTGTAAATGTGAGCCTTGGTCTCTCATGAGCAGCCCTGCAGAGCCATATGTGTGCCCAGGTCAGCAACATACATACGTGTGCCTAGAAGCATCCTGAGTTCGTGCAGCAGAAAGCAGGAGCCCCCTTGTTGGAAAAGGAGGTGGAAATGAGGGGCAAGGAGTGGGGAAGAGGGTAATCCCAGGAGCCCAGCTCCCTGTGCCTGAGCCCAACTGGAAAATGTTTCCCTTGCGATGCCCACCCCTCTCCATAGAGACCAGGTCTGCAGAGCCGGCAGCAGATGTGCTGGCTGGGGCAGGAGGTAACTTAAGATCTGAGCAGGGATCACCTTGCCCAGGGAATGCCCTGAGCTGGAGATAACACCCTTTAGTCCAGTTAACCCTTTAAGCACTGGATTCTCTTGTGCTGTTTGGGGGTGGGGAGTGGTGAAAGAAAAGAGATATGAGAAAACACATTGACCATAATATCTGAACCCTGACCCATTCCACAAGCAGATATGGACTCAGTGCAACAGAAGAGTCCCAAGAAGGACAGAAAGAAACACTTTCTGACAGCAGATTGTAGGATCTTCAGGGCAATGGATAATCCCAGGTTTATTCTTGGTGGGGGTGGGGAGAGGCAATAGGTATGTATTCTTGGGGGCTGATGGGATCTGTGCCTTTCACAGATTCTCAGGGGAGGGCAGAGCGGCAGTGATGCAGCAGATAGCTCAGTTCCTATCCCTGCAACCGGCTGGTTACCCCATCTCAGCAGCCCACCATAGTGAGATCGCGAAGTGGGGCCAGTTAGACTGGGTTGGAATCCCAGCTCTACCAGTTGCTAGCTGAGTGATCTTGGTCAAATCACTTTGTAGGCCTCAATTTTCCCATTAGTAAAATGGGTTTTTTGTTCATACAGATAGATTTCCCAGGAGGTTGTGAAAGGTGAGATTGAGAATGATGTGTAAAAAGTGCCTAGCATGTTGCCAGGCATGTGAGAACATGCAGTGAAGTGTAACTTCTATTCCCTGTGCCTTTCCTCAGAACGGTCCTGGCCCCCTCTGGGTCTGCTAATTGGGCAGTGCCAACTTTGTGTTCCCTCGAGAAAGAGCCACTCAGCTGCCTGCCCACTGCTGACCTCACTTCCCACGTCTCCAACCAGGTGCTGCTCAGGGAGTGTGTCCCTGCTCCCGATTTGGGGGCAGCCCCGGGGGCTCAGGTGGCTCGGGCACCTGCACAGGCCCAGCTGCAGTGGTCAAGCACTACACAGACAGCAGGTGCTATGCGGCCTTTGTTCTGTAGCATGTCGCTGAGGGCTCTACCAGCACCCGCCTCGCTCCCTGGCTGCGGCCCAGCCGGGGCGCCATTGCCCATCTGGAGGCTCGCGGTGGCAGCAGCCTGGGTCTGGCAGGGAGAGCCTGGGATTCAGCCCCTGCCTCCCTTCAAACTTGCACATATGAGGGGAGAGTGGGCCATAGGACCCTTCCTTCAGGACTCCACTCACCCGATAAGATGGCACCAGCCAGACAGGCAGAGGATCCCTCCTGGGTTGCCACCTTCTCATCGGCAGAAAGGCCTTTCTGTTCCTCCGGTGATGATACTGTTGGTGGCACTCTTCACAGCTCATAGCTTCAGCTGAGCCTCTCCATAACCCCGTGTGAATGGCATTAGTATTACTTCCGTTTTAGACATGAGGAAGGTGAGACTAGGTTTAGTGACCTGCGGACCATCTCCTGCCACTGTGGCCAAGTTAGATGCCAGATGAGTCTCCTGACTGCAAATCCGGCACATCAGGAAGATGAAGTGAACTGGGATGGGTGGAGAAGAGTTAAGCTAGGCCACAGTAGAGTGTGCCCATGTGATGGTCATTCTCTTTGCCAGCCACCTCCAGCCTACACTCTCCGCAGACAACAAGCCAGAGCATGGGCTGCCTGGGGAAGTGAGGGACAAGTTGTGGATATTAGTTGGAGGGTGGCCGCCCAGCTCGAGCTGACTTGAGAGCCCAGGTTGGCACAGAGTATGGGATGCCTAACAGCTGGGGGGCCAGGGGAGTGGTGTCCTTCTAGACACTGGAGCATCTCCCCCTAGAGATCTGGGCTGAGACGTGGCAGGGCCCCTGGGTTGTGAGCGTGGAGCCCCAGGGTACAGGCAGGCCCAGGGCCAGGGTGTGGGGCTGGCCCAGGTGCAGAGAGCAGGTGCTCAGAAAGCATTGTGGGCTACACAGAGCAGCAGAGAGGCAAAGGGGGACGTGGACTCTCCTGGGCCAACCCCACCCCCCTGGTCTGCGCAGACCCCAATTTCATTCCCAGTTTATGAGGAGTCTCATTACCAAGCCACAGACAATAAAACCCGCCTGGCCACTCTGGCCCGGATCTCATTAGAGGACATTAGTTCCGCTGGCTGGTGGCTCCACTGGGACACAGCTACAGGCGTGGCCCTGGCAGCAAAACAGGCCAGTGGCCATAGGCACAAGAACGTCCCATTGGGAGTGTGAGTTCACTCTATGGGCTTAAATGGAATCCCTCCCTCCCAAATCCTGGAATGCGTGCTCCCCAATGGGGTCCTCCCACCTACTCAGACTCTCAGTTCTGCCCCCTGCCTGAAGTGGAGAAGGACCCAGCTCCCTCCAGGGCTGTTGTGAGGAGTCTGCCTTCTCTGGAAGGAGCTGGCTATAAAGCTCAGCAAATCATCATTCTGTGCAGGGAGGCCCTTGGGAACAGGGGACAGCATACCCACCCACCCCCTACATCCGGAGGTACTCACTCACCCACACCTCTGCAACCGGAGGTACCCTGAGAGGTATGTCCTAGCAGCAGATATGGAGTCTGGAGTCCTCATAGCAGCCGTGGCCTGAAACTTGTGCTCTCCATCTAAAAAGTAGGGCTCGATAGGTGGGGACCCCCTTGTGGAAGCATTTCCCCTCACCTGTAGAGGGAGTTCCACCCAAGGCTGAAAGAACCAGCCACTACCAAGAGCCAGCTGGTAGCTGTGGCAGGGGCTTCCTGGTCCCACCGCTCCCCAGGGTTGAGTACCTTGTACACAGTCTGTGTTGGGGCCTTGCATTCCATCTGGGGCTCTTCCACCAAAGACAGGACTGTTTCTTTCTTAGCAGAGTCTAGTGCCTGTTGACAGCCAGCCTTCTCTCCACGTGTTCCCTCCCCTCTCTGCTTTGCCTTTCCTCCCCTGCAATCCTGCATAGCTTCTGGGCACCAGAATACCACCACGGCTCAAAGGATGTCACCATGAGAAACAAGATGAGCGCAAAGGCCCCTTCTCAGTGCCCCAGGCTTGTGGAGGAAAGTGAGTGCCAGGCCCAGATAACTGGTTCTTAGCACACACCGGCTCACTTGGTATGCTTGTACCTGTGCGGGGGTCACGCGGGTCAGCCCACGCTTTGGCAGGTGAGCTGGTGTGCCCACCAAATGCGTCAGCGGAGATGGGAGCGCCAATCTGTTCGGGCAGATGTGAGTCAGCCCTGCTCTGGAGAAAAAGGGACTGGAGGCCTGTACCAGCCCATGGAGTGTGCCTGTGAGGGCCTGCGTGCAGCTGGACTGGCGCGCACCCCAAGTGCGGCTGGGAGGCAGCTGCTGTGAGCTCTGCTCCTTGTGCCCCAGGCATCCCCTCCCTCAATCCTGGTGTCCTGGGGGCAAATGCTGTCAGCTGCTAGGACAAGGTGGTGGAGAAAGTGCCTCTGAACCAAGCCAGCCCTGACACCACATCATGTGGGTCCCACAGCAGGGGATCCTGGTGGCAGCATCCTCACTGTAAGCCGCAGCCCCTGGCTTACTTCTCTCCCTAACTCCTGGCTCCAGTCTGCCCATGCTGCTGCTGCTGGGATGCATATACCTACAGCACACCTGAGAAGAACACTGTAGACCCGAGTGCATGGGATGGCTGCTCCTTCCTGGCTCATCTCCCACTGCCCTCCCCTGCACACCTCCTCTTTCATGCCCAGAGCTCACCTCAGGGCCTTTGCACATGCAGTCCCCCCACATTCTCCCTTATTTCCAATACTACATCTAAATCCTGAGGGCAAGAGCCATGTCTGTCACGAAGCCTTCGAGAACCCTCCCTGCTGAGGATAATCTCGCTCATCTCAAAGCCCCCCAGCACCTCACTCATGCCACCTTTTGACACTGATTCCTCTCTATCTTGCTATTTAGTTACTTGGACCTGGAATTTATCTTCTCCACAAGACTGAGAGCTCTACTGCTGCCAGGGCTTGGATCCCCCAGGGCCTGGCACAGTGCCAGCCACATAGGGGGTCAGCAGTACATGCTGGGAGGATGGATGATTGCTTGTTTGGACTGTTGATGATGATAATAGCAAATTTTATTGAGAGTTCTTGAGTGCCAGGCACTGTTGTAAACATCTTACATGTAATAACTTATTTAATCTTCATAACAACTAATATTCTCTGCGTTTTTATGTATGGGAAAACAAGGCCCAGAGAGAGTTAGGTAACTTGCCCATGATCACTCAGCTAGTAAGCAACAGAGCCAGGATTTAGATCCAGGAAGTCAGACCCGGTGTCCGTGATCGTACCAGTTGGCTAAGCTGCTTCTCTTCCTGGGGAGTGGTGGGATGGTGATGGGGAAGATAGTTACTCAGCCTGGAGTACTCACAAAGCCGTGCTTCCAGAATCGCCCCAGGGATAGCATCTTATTCCTGACAGTCCTGTCCCTTTGATGGTGCAGGGATGACCTGGTGCTGTAGTTGCGTATCCCTGCGACATTTGGGGAGTTATTAGTGCTGGGTCTTCAGAAAGAGTTGGTGGTACAGGTTGACCATCCCTAATCTGAAAATCTGAAATCCAAAAGGCTCTAAAATCTGAAGCTTTTTGAGTGCCAACATGACACCACAAGTAAAAAATTCACACCTATCCTCGTGATGGGTCGAGGTCAAACTCAGTCAAGACATTGTTTCATGCACAAATTGTTGAAGATATTGTATAAAATTTACCTTCAGGCTATGTGTATAAGGTATATATGAAACATAAATGAATCTCATGTTTAGACTTGGGGCCCATCCCCAAGAGATTTCATTATGTATATGCAAATATTCCAAAGTCTTAAAAAAAAATCCAAAACCTGAAACACTTCTGGTCCCAAGCATTTTGGATAAGGGATACTCAAACCTGTATTACTGTTACACCCTTTGGATGCCCTAGCAGTATCAGAAGCGCAGTTGTTATGTTCCTGCCATGGTCACCGTTGTGTCTTGGGAGCATTCATGTGGCTGTGCTGGAGTGGGATGTCTTGATGTTATCACTCTTTCATCCCCTGCATCTTTGGGCATCACTGGTGCCATTTGGGGAGGCCTCCTACTATGTTTCACAGCGAGACTAGAGGCAGGTGTAGTAGTTTCTCCGAGAGAGAATCTGCCTGGGTCTCCCCCAGTGGGTGTTCCCAGGCTAGTGGGTGTTCCCAAGGTAGCCCCAGATCTTGGGTGGATCCAGGGCTCAGTAAGCTAATCCTCTGCCAGAGCCTGTCCTAAGCTTCTGGAAGGTTTCAGTCTTTCATGCCATCACCCTGAGATCCCAAAAGATGGCTAGGGAGGGGCCCTTACCCGGGAGTGGGGATGGGGCGAGGATTTAGGGTGTTCACCTGTGCGGGCTGCTTTGATCTCCTGGGATGAAAGGGCTGGTGCTTCCTCTGCCCCAGGCAGGTTCAGGACAGGGAGCTGGGGACAGGCGGCTGACCCTGGGCCCGGGCATCCTCAGCCTTGCAGTGGGGGTAGAGAAGTTTCTCAGGAAAGAAGATCACGGGAGCAGAAAAATCAAAACCCTTCCCCGGTGTTGTGGCAAAGGACTGCGAGTTGACTCCAGACCATCCATGTACAGATTGTCCTCGCAAGGGTCACATGGGGCCAATGCTCCTCCCAGCACACTCTGACCCTGCAGGTCACCATGTGGGCTCAGGCCTCACAGACTCCCTTGCTTAATTAGGAAGGTAACTCGGCTGCAAAAGAGTCATCTGATCTGTTTCGACGCCAAAGAGAAATTCCTCCTAGACCCTCTGCTGTTCTAGATTATCCATGCTCCGTTAGCTTGAATTACCGTGCGGCCTCTGTGGCCCAGACACAAGCCAGAGCTATGCGATCGGCTCCTGGGGCTGGATCTACCCCGCACCCAGGAAGTGCTTGAGAGCAATAAGAGGAAGGCAGGCTTAGGACCCACCTGACTCCCATCCAAAGCCAAGGCTTGCCCAGGGGGCACAAAGGGGCCAGCGTTGCCCAAAGCCCACTGCCCCAGGGCCTGCAGGTGCCTGCCCTGGCTCTTGAGCCCAGCCACTTTTATGCCCATCTTTTCTGCTCCCTGGGGCCAGGCTGCCTTGGGGGGTTTTGAATCAATGGCAGAGGCTTTCCGCAGCAGCTCTTGGGTGTAAATTGGAGTGGAGGCAGGGACAGGCATCTCCCCGAGTGTAAATAAGACTGGAGTGGAGCAGCCACACTGCACTGGATTATTATATTATCACTGCCCACCTCCCCCGCCCCCCAACCATCCTGATCTCATTGGCCTAGATTGCTGCATCTCTCAGAATGATGGAAGGACTGTCTCTCCCTTCCCAGGCAGGGCGGCCAGCCCTGCTACCGAGGCACCCTCCTCCCCGGCCCCTTCCCAGATTTATTCCCTGTGTTTATGGTGCCCAGAGAGTAATCAGTGTCCTGGGCCAGCCAGGCACTCTGATTGTCTCCGCTGGCTTGATGGATGGGCTCTGGGGGAGCTGATGCGACAGGCCCTGCCCACTGCGCCTGCCTCTGCCCCTGCCACAGCACCCTCCCCAACCCTCCCGGCACCTCCTAGGAGTCCCCCAGTGGGCCTCGGGGACAGTGCTGCAGGGTGGCAGTGATGATGCAGGAGGGGAGGCAGCGACCAGACCATCCTGGAGCCCACCTCTCCTTGCGGCTGCAGGGTCTCTCTGGCCTCCCCCGCCCCCAGCTGAGCTCAGAAATGCCCTTCCCAGGAGTTCTCCCCCATGGCCCACGCGTCACTCCATCGCTCCTATCCCCTCGGCACTTGTGTGCACAGTTTGCGCTATAATGATAATCTGTGCTGGTTTATGTGTTTCTTTACAAGTGTTTTTATGTCCTCTGTGTGTGTCTGAGAGCGGTTTATGGTGTGTGTGTGTGCGTGCATGAGGTCACGTGCTGTGTGTGTACGTGCTCCTGATTAGACAGACTCTGATTGCCGTCTTCTCCCCAACAGAGGTGGGGCTCTCACCCAGCTCATGTGGCGGGGGCAGACTCTGGGTATGGCGATGGGGCTGGGGAGAAGGAGGGCAGGGTCTACACTGCACCCCAGCACCAGGGAGGGAGCAGGCCAAGGTGGGTCTTGGGTAATTGTTTTGTCTATAGGGTCACAAACAGCTGGTTTGCTTGACTATTTTTCCCCGCTAAATTGACTGAATCCACTGGTTATTTTGGAGCCAAATGGTCTCGGCCCTTTATGACTTACCTGTGTCAGTGTGTACGTCCGTGTCTTGTCACACTCCAGTTCCCTTAGCTGCCCAGTGGGGAGGAGATAATGGAAGGTTAGAGGAAGTAAGTAACGCAAGTGTTGTGCTTATTAGCACAGGGCCTGACCCTGAGCAAGTCTTCACACCATGGGCTAGGGCTCCCCCAGGACTCTGAGTCTAGAGGGAGGGTCCCTTCCCTGGGGCTGTCCGTTCCCTGGGGCTGGGGCAGCCCAGTGCAGGAGCCCCTCTGCTGGGCTCCTGAGACTTCTCCAGGCCGGGCAACATGGGGAGGGTGCGTCAGGGGCTCAGGGGCCTGGACTCCTGGAGATCTGCCCCCAGCCCCAGATGGTCACCTGGGAAGATGCCTGGTGGCTCTTTGGAGCCATCTTGTCCTCCCCTCCTAAAGGCTAGTTGGAAACAAGAGTTAGACACAAGGTGCAGGGTTCTGGCTGCCCCAAGTGCCCGTGCTGGCCTTTGTGGGGATCCCACTGCCCTGGGTGTGTTGTGGGAGAGGTGGGCAGGTTCGTCCCTGCATTGGCTCAGTGCTGTCAGCCCTTAGTGCCTCCTATGTGCCAGGCAGGGAGGTGGGAGCGGGGACACAGCAGCAAACTTAACGTCCAGTCCAGTATGGGACAGCATCCACCCTCTGACCTCTGATCTCACACAGCAAGTGACCCCTGAGGGTGCCAGCTCTTTCCTGCGTGGGCAAGAACCCTGGCCGGGCAGAGGTCTGACTGGGCTGGGGAGAGAGGGAGCTGGGGCCTTGTGGGTCAGGCTGGCATAAGCCCCTCGCTCTCCCTGAGCCATCCCTGGTTGGACATGAAGGGGCAGGTGACGCTAGGCCGGGCACTGCATTCTCTTCACTCTCCAAAGGTGTGTTAAACACCTGAGCCCGCTTGTTCCCCTCCTAGACCCAGGTCTGGAAAGAGCCTGCCAGCTGGGTCCACAGCTGAAGGTACCTCCCTGCCCTGCAGGGGGTAAGTCAGAGAATCCTAGAGCCTCGGATTGGAAGGAAAATGAAATAATGGAACACGCCATTCGTTTCATAAACCCCCTAACCACACCCCTGCCAGTAGGTTGCCATCCAGCCTCAGCGTGAGTAGTACCTCCAGTGACAGGAAACTCACCAACCTCCATGGAACCCCAGGCGGCCCTGACTGCCCCCAACTCCTCCCTGCACTGAGCTGAGACCTGCACCCCGGAAGCTTCCTTCCGTAGTCCTGTTTCTGCCCTGCTAGAAGCGCATGGAGCACATCTGGTCTCGCATATGACCCTCCAGGCATTCCCAGACAGCCCCGGCCCCAGCATCTTCTCCCTGAGTCTCATGCCCTTCCCATCTCGGGTGCCCTCCTTGGAACCCCAGTAACAGGTGTGGTGCTCCTGGCGGGGGTTTGGGGCCCAGGCTTCCCCAGGCACTGCAGCTGTCTAAGGTCTGGGAGGAGGCAGATGTGTTGTCTACCCCACCCCTCCATCTCACCCTTTCCCGGTCCTCGCCCTTTCCCGGCCCTGTTTTCCTTTGGATTAATGATGAATTTCTGTGAAAGACCTGCTTATCTCTAGTGGGAATTAAGGAATTATGTTGGTGATGAGGAGAGAGGGGACGGGGAGAGGGAACTTATTACACAAGGTCAGGACACCAATCTGGGGACAGCAGGGCTGGAGGGGACAGGAACCTCCGCCTACACCAGTTCACCCTGGAGAAGGATTGGACTGCGTTCCCGCCTGCCAGTGCCCTTGTAGGGGGATGGCTTCAGGGCCACCTTGGATGGGTGTGGTGACTCATGGAAGGAGGCGCATTGCAGGGACCCCACAGGTGGGGTGATGTGGCAGCTTCTCGCATAGCCCGTTGGTGCTGCGTGACAGAGTGCAGCGGTTCTGTGGCATGTCATGGCTCTGGGAGGGCAAGCCACGGCATGCAGCAGGGCGGGGCAGTGCACTTTTTGGCGTTAGGCTACCGAATTCTGCATTCAGGAGTCCAGGGCCACCCCCACAGATTCATGATACCATCTAGCGCTGAAACACCCCTAGGAGGGCCCTGGCAGGGATACGTCTTCTCCTGCTGAGCTTCTTTGGTAAGAGTGACTAGCCACAGCCAGCCCTGGCCAGCCCGGATCCCCCAGGCCTGTGGTTGAAGGAGGCTTTCACCCCTGGGCAGTCTGAGCTGCCCTTTGCCCTAAGGGAATTCATAGCCTCCTTCCTGAACATCCAGAGAAGGGATCACTCAGGATCTGCTCCCCCAGCCCGGCTCCAGCTTCCCGAGCCCCCAAAGCCTAAGAGGCTCTGTCTGGAGCTTTGTCCCCAAAGCCCTAGTCTAGCTGCTCCTTGCCATCCTCCCTGACACCAGCCCCCTCGTGCAGGGACTACTGAGCCCAGGACTGTGGCACTGGACAGTGCTTGTTAGTGCGTCCTGCTTCTCTCCTACTGGCGCCTCCACCCCTCTTGCCAAACCCTGGGCTGAGCAGGGAGAGAGGAGGGCAGAGCTGCCCTGCAGAAGGTGGGGTGGAGTGGGGTGTAAGTGAAGAGGGGGTGGGTCCCAAGGACATGGCTGTCTCCCGGGTCACCCAGACCCAGCTCACCCCAAATAACAGTTTCAATCACTGTCTGCCCCTTCTTTCCTGACCACCCTGCCCCCAGGGCTGGGAGGAGGGGGTGGGATTCCACAGCAGCAGCCTCAGGCCATGGGAGATAAGGGCAAGGCCAGCGGAGACAGTCTGGGGGAGGAGGGGAGGCAGGACACAGTGGGGCTTCAACAGCGGGACTGAAGCTGGGGGGGACAGAAATTGGGCCCTCAAGTCCAGGAGTCTAGCTAGTTAATAATTAGTAACTCTGGTTAATGAATATTGATGGCTTTTTCCCCCAATTTCAGCTTCATCCCCCCCCCCCCAGATCTTTCTAGGCTCTGCCCAGGCTTCAGAAAAGAAGCCCCCACCCCCACCCCTTCCCTGGGCTGTCACTTCCCTGGCAAGATTTGCGCTGTCCCTCCCCTCCCCGTCCTGGGCCTCCTCCCCCTCCCTCATCTGGTTTCTGGTCTCTGGAGCCGGCCTGGTGGTGTTTAATCTCCAAAAGAGATTAGTGACCTGCTTTCGCAGCCCTCCCCCCTGCAGGCTGTCTGGATGCCCCTAGATATTCCCTGCTGGAAGGGCAGGCCCCATGGCCACCCCAGAGAGGCCACCCCAGAGGGTGTCCCCAGGTGCCCTCCTTGGCAGTGCCACCTGTCAGCATTGGCTCACTTGGCTGGGCCCTTCCTACTGGCCAGGCGGTGTCATGGGCGACCCTGTGGGTAACGCGTCCCTAATGTTTTATGTGAGGTCAGTCAGGCAACAGATGTTCTTTGGGCATCTACTACGCACCAGGTACTGTGTGGCAGGAAAAAACACTTAAAGCAACCAGAATCGAGGTTAAAGGCTGGTGCATGTCAGGGGCACCTGAAGACCAGGATTGGCAGTTTAGGTGAGGAGAAGAGGGGGCACGTGTCCCTGAGGTTTGGCATTTTTCATCTCTAGCTCCAGAACACTTCTGGTTAGACATTGTCCCTGTTTCCCTGTACCTCTCGCTGGGGATCCATGGTGCAATCCCATCCCTGTGGCTGGCACAACAGTTCTTTCTGGAGCAGTGTTTGTAAGCCTTGTGGTGGAGGTGGGTTTAGGAAGAAAGGGGGAAAAGGAAAAAAGGGAAGGGGGGCAAGGGTTGAAGCAAGGGAACCGGGGGGCCCTCTCCCCTCTGCTCTAATCCTTTGGTGTGCTGGGGCCAAGAGTGCTGTGGTGCTGGACTGGCCTGGGAACAGGTGTGGTCCTGCCCCTCGGGTGGTACTTTGTGCAAAGCCTCCAGGCAATTCAGGGAATTACTTGGGTGATTAAAATCTGGGCTAGGCTGTGATGGAGACACAGGGGCCTGACCTGGGGCAGTGACCAGGGTTCTGAGACCTGGAGGCTAAGGAGGAGTGGGATGGAGAGTGACCAGGACAGCCGAGGGAGGAAGGACCAGACCTGAGCACACCTGGAAGAAGACCTGAACCTGCAGAGCCTGTGGATGGGGACAGGGGTGTGGGGATTGGGAAGGCCATGGGAGGATTTGGGGCTTAAGACCACAATCCCCCAATCTGTTGTCTCTGACTTCAGCCCGACCTATGCGCAATCTCAGCTCAACACATCCAAAGCCACCCTCGCCCTCTTCTTTCCAAGACACAGCCCTCCCTGGGCTCTGCTCATTTCTGTGATGAAACCGCAGTTCTGCTATTCACTGGAGCTGTGGCTCCTCCTCCTCCATCCCCTGCTTCTTCCTATCATTCCATTTCTGCAGGGCCCCTCCCCAGCCCCACCGATACCCTCTGAGCTCTGGTACTGTTGGCTTTCCTGGATGCCTCCTCCCCATTCCCGGGTAGGTTGCACACACCGGCAGGGCAAAGAGAAGTTTGAGCATGTCACTCCCCTGCCCCAAAGCCATCATGGGCTCCCCAGTGCTGCCGACTTAAGTACACACTCTGTGATCTGAACCAGGACTTTTCAACCTCAGCCCTACTGATTTAGGGGCCTGATGATTCTTTGTTGTGGGGCTGGCCTATTCCTGGCCTGGATACACTAGATCCCCATAGCATCCTCCTTCCCCCCTCATCCTCCTGCTCCCCTGCAGTGTGACTATAAAAAATGTCTTTAGAGGTTGCCGAATGTCCCCTGGGGGGCAAAGGCACTTCCATTTGAGAACCACTGGTTTAGGCCTTCACTGCAGCCAGACTCATTTTCCAAAGATACCCACAACTTCACATGAACATAGTCAAGGTTCCAGCCCAGACTAATGCTCCCAGCTCCTGCAGTGCACTCCTGCCTGAGCCTTGCTCCTGACCCCCCCCCCAACGCCCCTATAAAATTCCTGGTTCCCAAACAGCCCCTCCCATGAGCCCTTCCCCTTCTGTCTCCTGCTACTGTGTTTAGCACTTACTTTCCCATCTCCCCTCACCCTAAACCCTGAACTCTTTGAAGGAGAGGACTCAGCCTTAAAACATCTCTGCAGGCCCTAGCTCAGTGCCTGGTACACAGTAGGTGCCCCATAAATGTACAGCAAATTGATGGGAGCTGGCTGGCTTCTCAACCCCAGTAAGCTATGAGGTTTCCTTCTCCTGTGCCCCTCTTTGTGGTTTGTTTTCTTGGCACCCTGTTTAACCTCCGTAGCCAAAGTAGGAAATCCTCTGATGCATGCCGTTGTCCTGACACCTCCCAAACCCGCCTCATTTTGTTTGCAGCAAATAAAATCATCCTTTTTCTATTTGTTCAACATTTACAAGTACCAGGAGGCTCTGTGGTTGTGTGTGTGTGTGAAGTCGTGCGTGGATGTGTGGTTTCGCAGGCGGGTGCTGTGTGATGGCACGTTTCCGTGTGTGGGGTGCTCGTGTTTGAGTCAGAAATGACACCTTCCACGCCAGGGCTGGTTTCAGGGTCCTCTCCTCTGCTAACTGCTCTGCACTCCCAACTCCACTCATACTGGGCTTATCCCCGTCAGAAGCCCTGACTTCTCTGCTCACCCTGCCTTTGTTCTTGCTGTCCCCTCTGCCTGCAGGGCCCTGCTTCACTGGCTGGCAAACTCCTACTCATGCTTCAAAGCCCAGTGAAATCTTACCTCCTCTGGAACACACTCTTCCTTCTAATTCCCCTCCCCAAATTCGTCATTTCTTGCCTATATCATCATGGCACTTTGTGAACAGTCCTACCGTAGCAGTGATCATGTTATTAGTTAATTTATCCCGTGTCCTTGAGGCTAGGGACCATAGGCTTCACGTGTGTGTGCACACATGCGTGTGTGTTTATATCCCTGCTTGCAGACATTTGGTAGATTCTTAGTACGTGTTTATTAAATATATGAGAATAAATTGCCTTTTGTTTTCTAAAGATTTTGTTTGTACTCGGTTAAAAGTATGTCTCTGCATAATGACTTTGCTTAACCTTCCTGCACTGCTCCTGTGTGTTCTGTGCATATAAACGCACGTACGTACCACAGTGTTTAGTTGCACACGTGAGCCTGGGTGTGCGTGTACACGCGTGGCTCTGGAAATTTACAGCTGTGTGCCCCTACTGCGGCCCTTCCCAGCTAGCATCCCCTCAGCCTCCACGTCCCCACCTCCCCACCTTTGAGAACTGCAGGGGTGAGGGTGGGGTGAGTAGGTGGTGACCTCCCCTGAGCAGCTTTCTCTACCCACCTGAGGTCCCCCTGCCAGAATAATGACCCCAGGTTTCCTGTCCTTCCTGGGGACTGAGCCCTCTGCGGCCTAGTCACATCACACCCCCTTCCCTATCCATCTCTGCCCTGTTTAATTGGAATTTGGCTAGTGGAGACCATCTGTTCTATCCGGCCTGTTTCCATGACAACCAAGTGGCTTGAGACTGAGGTTTGTGGTGAGAGAAGTGGCCTAGGGGATGCTGGGAAAGCAGCTAGGCCCTCCCCCTCAAGCCTGTGCACCTAGCCCTCTCCTCTCTGCCCTGCCCTCACCCCCAGACCCAGTAGGGGAGTCCTCCTGTATCCTCTCCCACCCAGCCCCAGACCTGCTCTTCCCCTATCCCTCCGGGCTCCTTCCCCGCTTCCACTCACCTGTACTTTCCACCTCGCCCTCGCAGACTGGGGGCTGGCCCTGCCCTCTTCCCTCATCTTCTGATGCCCTCCCCTGGGACATAAGTGTCCCCTCGAGCCCGGTCACAGATGCTCAGGACCCCACAGAAAGGACTCAGTCTTTAGAGGGCGGTGGCGGCCCCCTCTAAGTCTTCGCGGGGTGGCACAGAAGAGTGCTGGCCCACTCTGTAGTAGCGCGGGTGATCCCCGGACTCCTGCTGGGATGCGTGTGAGGGTGTCTCTCTTATTTCTGGACACACAGTTCTGTCTTCGTGGTGTTACTTTCTGCCCTAGTTTCCCCATCTATGGCAAAGCGTCTGCGTGCCTGCTCTATTACCAGGGGACCTGCCTGTCTTCAAAAATAGGTGGTGTGGCTTGTCAGGTGACCTGTCTGTCATGTGCAGGATATGTGAGATATGTTGGCTGTGGGGGTGGGGCATCCCAGGATGTCTCCAGTGTCCCCGTCCCCCAGCAGAATCAGTCCAAGTGGGGGAGGGAGGAAGGTGACGCTCAGGCTTCAGAAGGTGGTTGCTCACGGCAGCGAGGAGCTGGGGACCCCACATCTGGGGTACGGCAGGCTTGCAGAGGTCTCCTGGGGGCCTGCCTATCTCCAGCCTAGCTCCCCGCCATCCATCCTTCCTCGTGTGCCTCTTTCTTTGGTTTTTATTGAGATGTAATTCACATACCATAAAATTCACCCTCCTAAAGTGTACAATTCAGTAGCTTTAGTACATTCACAGAGTTGTACAGCCGTCACTGCTACCTAATCCAGAGCATTTTCATCACTCATTAGCAGTCTCTGCCCATGTTCCCTCCCCCAGCCCCTGGCAGCCACTCATCTACTTTCTGTGACTGTGGATCTGCCTATTCTGGACGTTTCATAAATGGAATAATACAGTATGTGGCCTTTTGTGACTGGCTTTCTCCACTTAGCATTCCACGAGCCTCTTTCTAAAGCACAGATGTGACCATATCACCACTTTGCTTAAAAGGCATCAGTGGCTCCCAGTTGCCTACAAGGTGAAGTTCAGACCCTTGTCTAATACAAAGCCCTTTTCAAATCGGCTCGTACCTCCCTCTCCATTCACCCGCTATTCCCCACGACTCTGCCCCAAATAGCCAATGCTTTGACCACATCCGTGCTTTTAAAGACACTCTTTCCTCTTCCTATTCCCCTGTGTGTGTGTGTGTGTGTGTGTGTGTGTATGTGTGTGTGTCTCTGAGGGACTCCTGCTTATCCTCTTGTGTGATACCCCCAACACCCTCAGAATCACTCCTTGTTCCGACCTCCCCTTGCTTTGGGTTCATACTTTAAAAAAACAAACAGTACTTATCACTCACTTGTTATTTGTTTTCATGTCTGGGCCCCTGCTAGACTGAGCTTCCAAAGAAAAAGAAAATGTCTTAGTCTCTCTTATTCCTCTGCCTTCCTGCCTCTTGCCACTGCCAGCACCCCCTCCACCCAGAGGCGGCTAGCACAAAGCCTGGCACATGGTACATGCATGGTAATGCTTCATGAATAAAAGCAAGGGGGGTAAGTGAGGTGACAGATGTGATCATTACACTGTATACATGTATCAATATATCACACATACCCCAAAATATATACAACTATGACATATCAATTAAAAAATTCAAAAAAATAAAAAATAAAAAGGAGAATAGAAGAACCAGTGGATTTACTCTGAGAGAGGCAACCCTATAGAAGAATCTGGAAGAAGGAGAGGGTTTAGCAAGTTGGCATAGCAAGGACAAGGTGGGGTATGACTGGGTCTGGGAACTGCATGTATGGACGGGCAGAGGGGAGAGAAGGTGGGGAGGGGCCATGCCCTTGGCCTTATGGGGCACCTAAGCGGGCACTAGCGTGAGCAGTGGGCTGAAAGGTTTGGCGCGGTGGAAGCAGAATGGGAACAGCCATAAAAGAGAAGGTGAAGGTGACCTTTAGCCAGAAAAGGAGAGTGGTGGGTGCAGGGGAGGGTGCTCCCAGCAGACAGCACAGCTGGTACAAAGGCCCAGAGGCAAGCAAGAGCCAGTGCCTGGAAGGTCCTGGAGCAGAGCCCAGCACGGGGTAGGGACAGGGCAGCACTGAGGCTGGGCTGGTGGAGCGCGCAGGAGCCCAGTCGCCAGGGGCTTTGTGTCAAGGCGAGGGCAGTGGCCTTTACACCTGTGTCTGATGAAAACCTCCCATCCTGCAAGGGTCACTTGAGGATGGATGGCCTTTCCCTGTCCACTCCGTGCAGCAGGGGCGGCAGTGGTCTGACTGCTCTTGCCAGCTGAAAACCACTGGAAGGCAAGCAATGGATTCTAACCCCTCTCCTTCCTCACCTAGCCCCAGGGGAAGAACTGAGGGATGGGGTGGACTTAGGTTCCCTGCCACATGCTAGCTTTGTGCCCTTGGACAACCTACGCCAGCTGTCTGACCCTCGGTTTCTTCTCCTATGAATACTGATCGAGTGCGGATAAAAGGGGGATCATGATAGCAACTGGAGGGCTTTCCTGAGGATTGGACGAGGTAGCGTGTACGAGTGCTCTGCAGGGGCTGCGCCAGCGTTCGTTCTCAGGTGTGCTGTCAGCGCAAGGTGACTGGGTGAAGGAAGTGGAGGCCCAGGGTCTCTCTGGTTGGAAGGAATCACCAGGGCCCCTGCCCTCTTTCATGCCCTTGTGTTTTGTGACATTTCCAGGGCATCAGAAGCCCCGGTGGGGGCAATGCGGGGCTGTGTAGCTCCCACCCTGACTGCTAGGTACAGGTGCACAGAGATAAGGTGCAGTGCTGCCTGGATGGGGGCGGGGGCTCCCTCCTCTCCAGGACACCAGCAGTTCTCAGAGCAAAGGGAAGCTGGGCCCTTTCTGCTGCTGGGGGCAGGGGGCGCGACATGGGGGTGGGCCCAAGAGCAAGGCCACAGCCTTCTCCCCTGGGAGTTACAGGAGCCACTGGCCCTGCCCACAGTGGGATCCAGTTCCCAAGGAGGGTGCCAAACAGACCTTCTGCCCCTACAAAAACAAAGCCGTCTAATTGCCTTTAATGTGGGGCTGTCGGTTCCACTGGTGTTGGTGCTGAATCGTAAGGGGAGATAATATCTTTCCCTTTGAGTGAAAAGTTATTTGATCTCTGTGTGTCAGAGGGAAGCCTGTGCCCAGGGAAGAGGTAGAGATGGAAGGGGAAAGTGGAAGGAAAGAGAGGAGTGAGGGCCTGGCTCCCGGCCCAGTGGAGGCTGCCGCTGAGGGCTTTATTTCTCCCAATAACACTCATAAATAGAGGGGAACAAGCATCTCTCTGGTCTTGGCTCAAGGCCATCGTTCTGTGCATGGCTTCCTCCTCACCCCTGCCCTCCCTGCCTCCCTTTCAGGCCCAGGTTGAGAAGACAGCCTGTGTGCAGGGCCAGGGGTGGCTGCCAGCTGTCCTACCTGGACAGGTGGGAAAGGTGACCTCCACAGACCTGGATGCAGCCTCCGCCCCACCCTGCCTCTAGCCTTGGCTCTCCCTTCCCAGCCCTGCAGAGGCCGCCGAGATGCCCCAGATGATTGCAGTCACCTCCTACCCAGTCTGCCTGCCACTACTCCCCACCCTGTGTTCTCAGCAGTGTCGGTGATCTTGTTAAAACACAGCCCGGGTCATGTCCCTCTGCTCACGCCCTCGAACGGCTCCCATCTGGCTCAGAGGGGACACCTGGGCCCTACATCATCTGGCCCCTGCATCCCTCCCCGCCAGCCACACCGGCCAAGCTCACCAGTCACACACCCACCTCGGGGCCTCTGCACCTTCTGCTCCCCGCCAGCCACATGGTTGGTACACCGCCTTTGGTTCTTTGTTCAAATGTCCCCTTTCTCCGTGAGGCCTCCTCTGGCCACCCTTGATCTAAAATTAAATACTCCTGCACACACTTTTCTTATTTATTGTTTGCCATTGCTAGAATGTAAGCGCCACAAGGACAGAATTTTTTCTCTTTTGTTCAATGCTGATGTCCAGGACCTGAAAGGTGCTCAGTGACATCAGTAATATTTGAATGAACACATACCCCAATCAATGGACAGCTGCTGCCTCCTGCCCGCACATACCCTTCCTGCATGCACACATGTGTGCACACACGTACACAAACACGCAGTCTCTCTGAAATCCCTGCTGTGGGAGGCCTGCTCCAGGAAGCTGTCCCTGACCCGCCACACCGCGGTGCCATCCCAGCCCACGGTGAGGGCTCCCTCTGACAGGGCTTCTCTCCCTGCAGGGCTTTATAGCAGCTACGGGGTGCTCTCGCCTCGGGCTCCTAGCACTCCCTGAGGTCAGGGCTGTCTCCCTGGTTTACATTTGAGGAAAGAAAGTTCAGAGAGGTTAATGACTTGCTTGAAAATACCACCACCTGTATAGGCAGGACCAGGACTCAGACTTGGGTCTGAGCGGAAGCTGCCCACATTCTCCAGAGAAGCTCCCGCTGGGCTGTGAGTGGCAGAATGTCCAAGCCATCCCCGGCCAGGGGCCTGACACCCTGGCCGGGCTGCAGGAGTCCAAGCAGCCAGATGGTGGAGGTCCCTCCAGGAGCTGCTCTCTGCCCACGGGCAGTCTGGACTGTAGCCTGGCTCCCGCTGACCCCTTGCTGTCCCATGTCCCAGCGCACCTGGATCCCCCTCCCTGGCATGCATACAGGCACAGCTGAGCTTTCAGCCCTTCTTCTGCACCTGTCCACCCGCTGGAAAGAGCCTCTTAAGGTGCAGCAGGGCCCTTTTAGCACCTCCAAGACCTACCCCTTACCCCAGGGAGGAGAGGGAGGCCCACTGTGAGCACTCCCGACATTTAGGAAACCAAATCATAGTTGGGAAAGTGGAAGCTGGGAGGGCCAAAGGGACCTCTTACTACCCTTAGGCTGAGGGACTCAAATCCAAGGTCTCTGACCCTGTGTAGCCCTCTGTCCCCAGAAGCCATTCTCTCCAGCTCTGGGTTCTCTCTGTTGCAAGAAACACGGGGGTAGTCAGGGGTAAGACCCAGAGGGAGGAAGGAGACTGCCCCTGCCCCCAGGTGCTCGTGTAGGAAAGTGATGGGGGTGGGCCCGCTGTGTGACCTTGGGTGGGCCACCAAAGGTGGCTCCTTGCCCTGAGAACCAAGTCCTTGGGTGCTAAGGCAGGGTCTCTAAGCCGTAAGATTTGCAAGGAGAAGTGGTTATCTTGGAGAACAGGCAGCAGGATGGCACACTAAGGGTGTGTACCCAGCCAGTGTGAAAGGACAGGCATGACAAAGGCCACTTGTCCTTTGGAACACAGCTCCTGGGCACCCACATGCCAGTCCCAAGCTGGGCGCTGTGGCTACGGAGGAGTTGATAGCCTGACAGGCTGAGCCGCACATTTCATTAACCTGGCATTAAGCTACCTTGCGTCTTACGTGATTGATCCTTTTGGGATCTCAGAGTGTGGGGGGCGGGAGTCAGACAGGATGCAGTTTACTAATGTGGGCCAGGTGTGCTTCTGTGGAAAGAGGGTCCTGCGGCAGCCACTTGTCGATCTCTGTAGGACAAGTGACTATTCCTACCTCCTGGTCACGTCCATGGCACTCAGACCAGGAAAGGTACAAAAGAGTGTGGTGCCTCGACTTTCGAGGGTCAATCTGTGAGCTCTGGAGATGTCCGACTGCACCTTGCTGTAAGACATTTATCTGTCCCTTTGGTACCAGTGTGAGGCCCTTCCTGACAAGTGGGCTACAGAGTGGGGCCAGGCGGGAGAAACATGTGGTCAGATCCTCTGCCAGGAGCATTTCTCAAACCTGCCCAGGTCCCAGACCCTTTCCACTGAGGCCGGGGAGCTTTGAGGCACCTTGCCCTCCGGGTCATGTCATGTGTCAGTCAACTCTTAATTATTGATCACACACACAACATGATTATCACCTCCCGTGGGGGCCGGGCATGCAGCTTTGAGCGAGGCAGGTGCCATCCATCCTTGTTCTCGGAGAGCTCATTGTCTGGGGTGGGAGGGGGACCAGACGTCGAACATGCTATTTGGGTGTGGCAAAGGCCTGGGCCTGGTGGGGACACAGACTGGCTTAACTCATTCTGGGGAGGGGATGTCTCCCAGGGAGAGGGATGCTTAAACTGAGACCGGAAGAATAGACGGGCACTGGAGGAAGAGGAGAGGAGGAGTGGGGAGAGTGCTAGTGAAGGCTGCATAGAGGCAAGGTGCTGTCTTGGGGGCCGGGGAGAGCGTGGTGGGGCCATGGTGCCAGAAGCCACCGTCTGCTGCACACTTGACCCAGCCAGATTCTGCTCTCCGTGCTTTGCTCATAGAAATTTATTTAATCTTCCCCCCAAACCTTTGAGGGAGTTATCATTTCTCTCCATTTGTATAGATGAGGAAACAGATATAGAAAGTTTAAAGCCACAAAGCCAGCAAGTGGCAGAACTGGAATTTGAGCCCAGGAGCCAGGGGCTTCTCTGCTCTGCAGCCAGAGGGAACAGAGACCTCCAGCAAATGCCCCTGGTGAGGTGGGACTTGAGGGGGGTGGCAAGAGGCCAGGCCAGGCCCAGCCAAAAGTGAAAAGGAAGACCCCCTTCCTTCCAGCACCAGGACAGGTTTGGCAGTCCACAGACAGCCTCGGCCCGACCCTGGACTGACTTGGATGGCGTCTGGCGGTGGCTGACCCTCTCCCAGGCTCTGTATCAAAAGGCATGGGGAAATGGACTTCCTCTTCAGCCAAAGGGATGGAGATGAAACAGCAGGAAGAATTTCCCAGCTGTCACGACCATACGCTATTAAAATAGGCAGCCAAGGGAGGTGGAGGCCCTTGCAGAGAAGGTTAATGCCTTTGTTGCTCGGAGCTGCTGAAGAGGTGAGTGGAGCAGGGGAGGTCCACGATGACCCCTCCAGGGTCTGGGGGTGAGGTCACATCACACAGGTCAAAGACACTGCCCCATAGAAAGAGACTATCGCCTGTCCCCGAGCTGGTGCTACCTTCTTCCTGGGACCCTGTCTGCCCTAGCCCTGCCATCGGACTTCATTAAATTGCATTTTCCCAGAGGAGGGCAGGCCGGTGACAGAATGAGTCAACGACAGCTTGCTACAACTGTCGCCCCTGGAGCTGGCGGGCATAGAGGGAGATAATTGGGAGTGGTTTGACAGCTTAATGTCTGGGGTTGGCTTCCTGGAGCAGGGGAGGGTGGGGTGGGGGTGGGGCGGGGAGCCAGCGAGTAGGGGGCAGGTGGATTTGGCCTGCCTCTGTCTTCAGATTGACCCCCCACCACTACCTTTCCCCTCCATTTCCCTAGCAGCAGCTTGTTGGGCAGAAAAATAAAGCACGGCGAAGGAAATGAGATCTGGAGAATAAATTAGGCTTTCTTTATTAATTTGTCAGAACTAATTAACATCTCCCCTAGATTTGTCTCCTCTCCAGATGCCCCCCAGAGCCAGGAGGAAGGGAAGTGTCTGGGAGAGGCCAGGTTTGAGCTTCAGAATCCCAGCCCTTATCTCTCCCCACAGTACCTACCCGAGAGCAGGGAAAGACACAAGAGGTGTCACTCAAAGGAGGAGCCCCCTACAGTCCCTTTCTAGGGTCTACAAACTGAGATGGACCCCACAGTCCCTCTTGTTCACTTATCCGGGGTGCTGAGACCCAGAAAACCCCTAGCACCGAGTCTCAGTTGCTGCACCTCCCTGAGCTCGCATCCCTTCATCAGTGAACCCGAGTTAGCACCTGCCCCATTCAGGGCTGGTGGGAGGATGCCCTGCAGTGAGTACCGCTCCAGCAAAGCCAGCTCCCAGCGTTACTGTGGGAGACAGAACTTAAGTAAAACACGGAAAGTTCTCAAATGTCCTTCATCCTCATGACTACACTTTGGTTTGACGCTAGCAATAACCATAAGGAGCTGTAGTTGGTGTTTCCATTTCATAGATGGCAAAACTGAAGCTCAGAGTGGTTATAGCTTATTAGGGCCACCCAGCGAATGGCTGGCTTAGGTAGGAATGGAACTTAGCTGAGCAAGCGCTCTGCTCCCCAGCCTAGCCTCCTGAGCACCCCTCCACCCCACTGCAGAGCCCTGACTCACTGCTGGGAGCCTCACTTACTAACAGACACCTCACTTCTTGGGTGTGAGATCCAGGCCTCCCAGCCCAGGAGTCACCCCTCAGCTACAGAAGCTCCGGTGCTGCTGTAGGCTGCCCCTTGACTTGGGCAAGAGCCTGGGTTTGTTTCGCAGAGTTGGTATTTTCCCTCGTATGCCCCCATCCCAGAACAGGGCCCAGCCCTGCCCCTTCAGAGAGCGAGCAGCTCTGAGAAACTCCTTTCCACCATGGGCACACGAGAGGCCCTTGAGAATCGGCCACACCTTGCATGCAACGCAGTGGAGGGTTGCAAAATCCAGTCTGTTCCTGTCCCGCCAATGCTGCAATAGCGTCCCAGAGGTTTCATTCCCGCCACTTGACAGCCCCCAGGACCCTGGGAACATATGGAGGGGAACACTCACGCCCACACCCACAGGCCTGGGAGCTTGTTGCCTTTCACACCGGAGCCTGCTGGGGCTGGCTGCTGAGCAGAGACTCTCAGACTGGCCAAGCCAGGGGAACCCTGAGGGAAGGATCCACTGACCCGCCCTCCTGTGTTTTAAATGAGGAAATCGAGGCCCGGAAAGAGAAAGCCACATAGTTCACTGGCTCGTGGCAGCATCGGGATTAGAACCTGGGTCTCCTGACTCTCACGCCAGGAGGCCCCTTCATGAACTAGGTAATCAGTGCTTGAAAAATGACATTGTAACTAAATGAATTTGTCACATTAGGGACTCTCAGAGCCAAGAATGGGCACCTTCCAGGGAGGTGGGGCACATGCCCCACATGCTCAGACCACAAGTCAGTGTCCAGGGGCACGGTCACTCCCCGCACCTGCTCCCTGCCCACAGTGGCCACAAGGGTACAGATTCTCCCCCAGGCGCTTGGCAAAGCCGTCAGGAGGTCCTCACCCCCACAGGGACACATGCTGCTGCTCAGCGCCCCTCCTGTAGTGGCACGGCACCTTTCAGAGCTCCTTTCATTTGGTGGCCCCAGCAAACCTACAGGGGCTGGTGTCGTGGCAGTTGTGACTTCTGCCTTACAGGTGGGGAACAGAGACCCAGAGAAGCTGTGTTTTCCCGACAGAGCTGGGCTTGGAAAGCAGCCTCGGCCTCTGGGGGCCTTGGGGAGGAAGGATAAGCCAGTGGGGAGCACGCTGCATTTGGAGCCTGGCAGACCTGCGTTTGCGTCCTGGCTCTGCCGCTAACCGTGACTTCCGCAGTCCCTGGGTGCTGCTGAGCCTCGGTCTCTTCAGCTGTCTTACAACCTCCGCTTTGGAAGTTGTGCTGAGGACTTTATGAGCCAGGTGTGTGACACCTCCAGGCCAGTGCCAGTGCCCAGGGAATCTACCAAAAGGCCCTACCCCAGGCTCCTGCCACTCTCCCTCGCTCATTTGTGGGTGAAGAGGGAGCAGGCGGAGATGGAATGGGGCCCTCCCAGCCATCCTGTGACTCCAGCCAGGCCCAGAGGCCGGCACGCCTGCCCGCCCGCGGTGCCCGAGTGCAGAGGTGGGGCAGGCAGCTGGGATCGGGGCCTCTGCTCTCCAGGACTCAGGGCTGGGCACCAGCAGAGCTGGGTGTGGCCAGCCTGGGGTGGCGGGGAGGACTCAGGGAGAGGGAGGAGCTGTGCTCATTGGCGTCTGTCGGCCGGACATGGGAACAAGTCCCAGAGTTCCCTTGAGGACACTCGGAACTTTCTTAGACTCCGGGAACTAGGGAAGGAGATTGGGGAAAGCCCCCTCAGCTCAGGTCAAACCTCTAGCACCCCTGGTCCTTCTCTCTGCATCCTTAGGACCCGTTGCGTGCCACCATGTGGACACAGGTCTGTGCTGGTGCCCACCCCGGGGGCCAGCTGGTGGACACATGGCACTCCCCCTAATCCTTGCAGAGAGGATGACCCCAGCACTTTGTGGAGTTCTCCTGGGTGCCCACGCTACTGGCCACAGGACTCCAGGACCAGGCCAGGCACCATAGGCCAGAGTGAGGGTGCTGATTGTGGGGGAGAAACAGTTGAGCTGTCTGGGACCTGCGGTGGGGCTTCGAGGCTGTGCATCCTTCTGTGGGTCAGCAGAGAGAGACAGACGGGAGTAGCCTTGGCCTTTGGGGAGGGCCTGGAACCCACTTTGGGGTGCTGGAAAGGGCCCTGCTCCAGCCCTGAGAGATGATCTCAGCTTGTGGCTCTGTCCGTGACCGCAGGGTGCCTGCATACCAGCCACCACCTCCAGAGCAATTACTTACCTGTGTCAGGCACTTGGTTAACCATGTACGTACGTTGTTTTATTGAATCCTTATAGCCATTTTGTGATAAAATATTAGGTCCATTTTACAGACAAGGAAACTGAGGCTTACAGGGGTAAATCAACTTGCCAGTGAGTGGAAGAGCCCAGCCTCAGGTCTGTCTGCCACCCAAGCTCCCTCTCTAGCCACCGCCACGCCACACTCCCATTCTCTCCTTAAGGGGAAAGGACTGTCTCATCTCCAGCTCTGGTACCTGATCTGGCAGGCCCAAGCACACCAAGGAACGTAGTAAGCTTCCATTGCGGCAGCAGGAATTGAGGGCAGACATCAGGAAGAACTTCTCCACCAGTGGAGGGTATAGAACATTTTAGCAGTTTCCCAGAGGAAATCGTAGGATTTTATATAGTGAAGGCCTTGAAAAAAAGGAGAAGAGATCATTTAATCACCTGGGTGGAGTTGTTTGGGGTCAAACTTTGCTAGAGGCAGAGAGTAGCGTATGACAGCCACTCTCAACTGGGAAGATCCAAAGGCTCAGGCCCCAACTCTGGCGGGGCATGACTTCCATCTGCTGCCACCTGGCCAAGAGGGTCAGGCATGAGTGTTGCTTTTCCAAGAACTTTCTTGCTCAAGTCCACTTGGGAGCCCTTGCCAACTGGTGCCTGGGGCAGCATGTCAGGCAGGGCAGGGCCTGGGCAGGTGTGGTCCCCAGCTACCTGTCTGGGCACCAGTTGGCTCCACGCCGAGACTTCGCCACTCCAAAACCCCAGTTCTTGCTCTCTTTCCCTTCTCTGTCCCTGGTAAGTTTCTGGGAGGAGACCCAGTCTGGGCAGGTCACCTAGGGCATCATCAGCCTCTGCAGCCCACCCTGTCTGTCCTCTGGGGAAATCAGTCTTAGTCACGTCAGCAAATTTGTTGAGAGCTGAGGCCATTCAAGCCAATGAGTTAGGCACTGCCTGCCTACAGAGCTGGAATGCGGTCTTAGGAGAGAGGGTCCTAATTCAGAAGAAAGAAAAACAGAGGGCAGTGTCATTCTGAAAGAGAGCACAGCGCACTGCAACCAGAAGACTCAGGTTTAAGTTCTGGGTCCACCACTTGTTAACCATGCAACTTGGCAAATTTCTCAACCACTGGCCCTCAGTTTCCTCCTCTGTAAAATAGGAATATTAGTACTTGCTCCAGAAGACGGAAGTGAAAATACAAGATCCTAAAGGAGAAGCACTTCCCAGTGCCTGGTACATAAAAGGTGTTCAGCCAATATTGGTGAAAATAAAATAACTTGCTGCTAGAATTCTGGGAGGCAGGAAATACAAACACTGTCCACCAGTATTTATTTTTAGGGTTGAGGGAGCCTACAAAGGAGTGGGGGCTAAACCTTATAAAAACCTGGACACACACTCAATCTGTCTAATCACTTTGAAGATGAAAAGTTGCTGTGAAATGCTGGCTGTTCTGATGGGACCAGGTCTGGAGCAAAGATGAAGAGACACAGCAGGGCAGATTGTGTAAAATAAAATGCATATTTTTAATTGCTTGAGTTCACATCTCATAAAAGAAAAAAAAATAATAAAGCACAAGCCCTTGCCGTTCCCCACCCCGCTTTCTCTGCTGTGAGTCAAGAACCAGTTCCCACCCGTCTTTCTGGGGTTCAAAGAGTCTCTCCGCCCTAATCCTCACCAGAACCTCCCCACCCCCCACATCCATTGTGGACTCCAGGGGCCCTCCCTGAGCACTGCCTCCCAGGGCCAGCCTCTGCCTGCTGCGGGTGGGCAGCACGGAGGGAGGGGCTGGGAGATAAAGGATGCTCTCCACCCCACCTGCCAGCCCTCCAGCCTCCTGTTGATTGCGGCTAGCGCATTGTCAGGGTGAGCTGAGCAGCTATCTCCCCATTCTCAGGCCTCAGTGCGGGTTCTTCCCTAGACAATGCAGGCAAGATACTGCCTCCCTCCTGGCTGCCCTGCCTGCCCCTGTGTGCCGCCAGCAGCCCTGCTTCCCAGGGCCTGCCTGAGCCTGTAACTGGGAAGGCAGGCGGGGGCCTGAGGCCAAAGACCCACTGAGCCAACACCACCCACTCTGAGAACCCACCCTTTCCCTGGCTCCGGCCACCCTGGTCCCCAAGTCCTCTGAGGTGGGACAGACCTCCTGCTCCCCCTCCCTCCCTCTCCCCCACCTCCCGGCCCTGACTCACTCCCTCACTTCCCACTCAATTGTGTCTCTGGGACATGTCAGGACAGGGTGCCTGGGTTCTGGTCCTACAGGCTCCGGCTCTGCCCATTCTCAGTGGAGGTGGGGCAGATGGGGAGGATTTGCTTTGACCTGCTTCTCCAGGCTTCCCTCCCTCCTCCATCCCCACCCCAAGGTGGGGGGCGGGGTTGAACTCCAGAGAACCTCCTGATTGCACTGACAAGAGCCCCCCCCATAGGCTGCTGAGGCCCAGTGGTGGGGCAGGGTGGGGAGAGGGGCTGCCACCTTCCCCCTGATCCAGGCCAGCCTGGGGCTCTGGGCCCTGCACATGGATGCCAGCCTGCCCTCCAAACGCTCAGCCAGCAGTCTTCTGCCCACCAGCCTGTCTCTGCCTGGTATCTCTTCCTCATCCTTTTGGGACCAGGGAAGGGTCAAGAGACTTG
>VBSM01001265.1:74595726-74651040 GCA_008086735.1 Cheirogaleus medius | reverse complement strand
ACAGCTCTGAACCTGGAGGCATGGAAAGAGAGGATGCCCCGCTGAGGTCTGAGTCCAGGTTGTGTCAACTGAGATAGTGCCAGCAGGGACTTCACCAAGGAGGGGCCGCGCGAGAGGACTCCTGCCATCTTCTCCAACATCGCTGCTCCCTCTCCCAGCGCCGCCTAAGTCCTGGTACAGAGGAGGCCCCGAGCACCCTGTGCCAAGGCCTGGTGTAGTCCTTGTGCCATCTGTACAGGGGTTCGGCCCTGCCTGGGAATGTTCTGTCTAATCTAAACCTTGTGCTGTAGTTTGAGTACAATCTCGCTCATTGGGTCCAGTCCAGTGAGTCCTGCCTAGAAATGAAATGGCAGGTTTGGTGTCTGTGGCAGACACCTCTTACCTGCTAAAGCTCCTTGGGAAGCAGGTGGAGGGGAAGAGATTGCTCTAGGGCCCTAGCCACTGATCCCACTCCCTGACCAAGAGTTCAAGGTCACCACCGTGCTGTGGCTACAAAGCATTGACCCAGAGGTCCCTGCATGTCAGCAGTAGGGGCTGGTGAGACCAAGGCCTTCCGGTGGGGAAGAGGGAATCAAGAGCCCCCCCCACTGCCCCCATCCCAGTATCCCTCCAGCATCCTCAGCGCTGTTCCAGCAGTGCACAGCGAGCTCTTAGCCCCCCCGGAACACGTGGACACAACCTCCTGAGCAGTTAGGTTGCGTTCTCCTTGTTGCCCCTTCAGTAGCGGGCCCCGGCCTAAACTATGGTATCTCCCTTTGCAGCCCCCTCCCACTGTGGAGTCCCTCTGGGCAGGCAGGATCTAGACCCTAAAGCCTTGCCTAGGAGGAAGCCCCCGAGGCAGGAGGAGGTGGGGCAGAGCAGAGCTGCCAGCCACATGGAGGTGCCTGGGTGGATGGAGGTGCTGGGAGATGCCAGCCCTGGGAGGGACGGGCTCAAGGGCTGGTGCTGTAGGGTCCAAATGCCAGAGGGGGAGTGTGTGTGTGCACGCGTGTGCACTGTGCGCCTCCTGGGACCGTGAGGCGGGAACAACCTGCACATCCACAGTCAGACCCTTTTGCGTTCAAGGGGAAGGCAGGAGAGCCTAGGCTGGGGGTGAGGAGAGCAAACAGCAAAACTTAACGACTTTAATATGAAAGAATTTGCCACTAATTAAGCACAAACACTCCACTAATGCAGAGAACACATGTTGTGGATTTCACTTAAGCAGGGACCAAATGAGGTGAAAATCCTTCCGAAATGATAGCAGTTTACCAGCGAAGGAAGACACTGCCTGACCTGGTTTCTGCTCTTCCAAATACAGCCTGGCCCCTGCCTTGGCAGCCTCCCTGCCTGCCCCGTTTAAGGGTGCCCGCGACACTCCCCACGCCTGTCTCCCTGTCTGTGCCCCTCCCTCACGCCCCACTCTGTAACCATCTGACAGCCAGAGGGCCCGCTCCCCACCTGTCTCCCCCAAACACAACCCACTGCCTCCTCCTACAGAGCCCAGGAGCGGGCTCCCCGGACAGGAAGGCCTGCACCCCTGTTCTCGCCCACCACTGGGCTCTCTGTCCCAAGACAAATGAAGACAATCCCCCACTAGAATGCCCCCAACTTCGTTCCCCCTTGCCCTCTGCACCCCGCTTGCCGCAGTCGGCCTGCTCGTCCATCGTGAGCACCACCACCCTGCTTGAGCTTCACACCCCTTCCTCCAGAACAGTGGTCTTAATTGGGGGTGATTTTGCCCCCCCCATGGGACATGTGGCAATGTCTGGAGACATTTTTGGTTGCCCTGGCATCTAGACAGTAGAAGCCAGGGATGCTGCTGAACTTCTACAATACACAGGACAGCCCCCCGCAACAAAGAATTTTCCAGCCCAAAATGTTAAGAGTGCCCAGGTCAGTAGGGCTCTGGGGAAGTGGCCTTATCACAGCAGAGACTTGCTTGGGATCACCTGGTGGCTTGTCAGAGCCGGGATGGAAACCAGCTCACCTCATTTCTAAGCAGGTTCCTTCCCCTACACGAATAATACAACCACTTACGTAGCGTAACTATGTGCCAAGCACTGTGCTAAGAGCACTATGAATTATCTCATTTAATCCTCAAATGAGCCCTAGGAAATGGCACTATTATTGTTCCCATTTTATACGCGAGAAAGCTGAGGCACAGAGAGATGGATGCAACTTGCCCAAAGGCATCCAACTAACAAGCAGCAGACACAAACCCAGGTCTATCAGTATTCGAAGTGGGGGCTCATAGAGGAATTACATTATACACTCCCACCCCATGTTTCTCTTAATCTCTTCCCTATCCCATCTTCCCCCCAGCCCCTAGAGCTCTCCTCACCCCCATTCCTCTTAGAAGGCCGCTGCACGGGTGGACAGGGCATCAGGAGGGCTGGGTGCTGGGGTGGTCCGACAGGCCCCTCCTGGTATGCGGCAGATTGAGGGCCCTCTGCTTCCAAGCAGGTGCCGAACATCAGCACAGAACCCACAGGGCTGAGACAATGCATATGTCAATACTGAGCTTTTAAAAGGTTCTCTGGGGAAGCCTGGGGAATTCTCTCTCTGCTTTCTCGGCAGCCCCCAGCCTCTCCCACCCCCACACTAGCCTTCCAAAGAGGCTGCTGCCTACACTCCAAAATGTGTCATTAAAAATGCACATTTACCGAGGGAAATCCGGGCTGCAGTGTCTGCTGTGAGACAGTGCAGTTCGCTGCAGCTGGGGCGGAGAGGGTTAGCATCGGCAGCAGGTGGTGGGACCTGCCTGAATCTTAGCCTTGGAGCCAGGTGGTCCCAGGTCTGCCAGGCCTCAAAAGGCCAGGACAGCAGTTCCCCCAGCCGTGGTGGGAAGGGCGTGCATCTGGGGAACGCGCAGACACAAACAGGCTAAGATCTCAGGAGCAGGGCCTCAGGGCTGCAGCTTGCTCGGGTGAGAAAAATATTTGTCACCTTATGGTCTGGCGTGAGGAAGGAAGAGGGGCTGGGTGCTAGGAACCAGGGCAGAGGAGAGAGGAAAGGAATCAGGAAGTGGCAACTCGGAGGCAAGCAGAGGATATGGGGCGGCAGTGGGCAACAGGTCAGGCTGACCTGCACCCTGCTAGGGTGTAGTGTCCTGCTGTCAGTTGAGGAAGGACAAGATTTGGACTCTGACCTGCTTCCCTTCCACGTAGGTTCGAGGCCTCCCCTTCCATCTCTGTCCCTCAGCTGGTGTGCAGTTCCCAGGAAGCTGCAGTCAGACCTGAGATGTGGCTAAGCCTGCCCCCGGCCCTCAGGTGGCTCACGGCCTCTCTACCAACCACTCGGGCCCATGTGCTTCCTGTATGCCAGGCATTGGGTTGGTGGGAGTCCTGGCCTTCCCCCCGTTGCAGGGGGGGACGAATGCTGTGACAGATGCATGCTCAGGTACAGGGCCCTCGCGGTGCAGGGATGCCCAACCAATGACAGTAGAAGGGAGAGGGCTCCTGGAAGCCTCCCCTCAAAAGTCAAGTGGAAGGTGATTCAGGAAGGATGAAGAGGACCTGGCAGGTGACGAGGTATGCATTGTTAGCAAAGGGAATAGCATGACAGGGAATTGATATTAATAGTATTGTTCAGTGTGGCAGGAATGAGAGAAGGTGGGGGTGCTGAAGCCTGGGAATGCCCGATACAGGGTCCAGGGCCTAGAAGGACTTGGTCCTAAGGGCTGCAAGAAGCCGGGGGAGGATTGGAGGTCGAGAGCATCTTCCATTTAGGGACATCACTCTGGCTGCCGCATGTAGAAGGTGTTGGAGAGGGAGCTGAAGGCAGGGGGACTGTAGACTTCGCATTCTGCTACAGTGGACCAGGTGAGAACTGATGTTGGCCTGTACAAGGGGCAAGGCTTGTGGAGGAGGAGGAGGGCGCATGAGGTGGTGGATGCTCAGGCTCAAAGGAAAGGGGTTTAGTGCAGAGTCCCAGCCCAGGAGTGTTGAGAAAATAAGAAAGTGAGACTCTGCTGGGCTGGGGTGCTCTTGGGAGGGGCACAGGACATTTGGGGCCAGCGGGATGCAGAGCCACTATGGATTCAGAAGCCACTTAGGAGCTACCATCAGCTGGACTTGGTGATTACTTAGCTGGAGAAGAACCCCGTGTGCCCCAGCTTTGCCATGGTGTGGCCTGGGTTCTCCTGGCATTCTGCTTAATCTGGGAGGTCTTCCTGGAGGAGCTGGGCAGCAAAGAGGGGCAGAGCAGCCACTTGGTAGACAGGTTCCCAGAGGATGATCAAGGACAGTGCAGAGCTGGGGCAGAGAAAGCTGGGCAGGTCATGTCCAAAGTACAGTCCTCCTCCGGGGTCATCAGGGTCAACACTCCCACTTTACAGACAAGGAAAGTGGCCATACCGAAGGCCATACCGAGGAATAGTGACCAAGTAGTGGGGACCAGAGCCGCCTCTGCCAATTCCCAGCAGGTACCCTTTCTCTCCACCACCTGAACCTGCAGGATAGGCAGTACAGGGGACCGAGAGGTGATGTCTTGAAGGCTAGAGACGGAGGGGACAGGGAGGGCACAGAGGCTCCGTGTTCCTGAGCACCGTGGTGGAGTCAGGGGCTGGCTCAGGACTGGCTCTGCCGTGGCTCTGGGGGTGGGGCCAGCAGCGTGAAACAGCCTGTAGGAGAGCAGCCCAGGTGTCCTCAGCCACCTGCCTCTCGGTGGGAGAAGGCAAAACTCAAGCTCCCTGATTCATCCCTGTCCCCCAACCTGTCCTGCTAGGTTTCAGAGAGAGATGGGACTTGCCAGAGCACCCCCGTCGCTGCCGCCACCCCGGGGTTTCTGTGCTGCCAAGAGAGCAGAGCAGGGCCGGCCTGGCCTGTCTGGACCAGGGCTCCTGCCTCAGCTCCTTCTCGGGGCTTTTCCCAGGCTGCCGCGCCCCCTCCTCTCCCACGCACTGCGCTCACCTGCCCAAGGCGCCGGCGCCAGCCCCACAGCCCGTCATTAACCCGCTCCGTGTGGGGAGTGGGGGCACATCAGACAGGAGGAAAACATCTGCAGTTTCTGTGACCCCAGAGGAGGGGCGGAGGCGCCTGCCTTGGACGGTAGCAATTAGCCCCTGGCTGTGGGATCATGGGATGTTATCATCACTGCCGGTGAGGCGGGTGTGGAGGCCCCGAAGGCCCCAAGACACCTGGAGCCTTCCTAGCAGGCACTGCCCCCGAGGGAATCTCCCAGGCCAAAGTCTCTGCACTACAGGAGGCCAGGGATGGACGCAGAGATGCTGGGCGGCTTGGGTCCGGACTGGCCCTCGTGCCTTCGTGCTGTGCCCAGCCCCGGGGAGGGGCAGCTAGGCTGCTGGGACAGGAACCGGGTCAGCTGGGTCTGCTTCTGCTTCCTTACTGAGCCCACTGGCTTGGGACACTCTGGACCCGTGCTGGGTGTAGAGGGCATCTGGAGGCAGGGACACAGCCTGGGCACTGGGGAGCTCCCGGGCTAATGTAGAACTGTGCCCGGGGCATAGATACGAGCCCAGACAAGTTCAAAGAACTTCAGTGAGAGCCCCACCCATGTGGGTTTTGCTGGCAGAGTGATCAGGTCCAGGTGACACTGATTGGCAAAACCTTCTGTAGGGGGGACCGAGAAAGGGGGTTCCTTTCTCATTTCACTCTCCTCTTGGCCAGCTCTCTCCCAGGTGGGGCTGCCAGCCCTGGGAGTTGACATTTGGAGAAGTGGCTTCACTGGGAGGAGGGGGCCTGTAACCTTTAGGTCACTGTGCTGACTCAGCAGGGTTTCAGCTGGAGGCCCTACCCCTTCCTAGTGGGTGAGTCATTCCCGCTTAATACTTAGCTGGCTTCTCACCGGACGTCCTATTCCCCTCTGTCAGTTCCTGGGGGTGGGAGGGGAGCATCCCCAGAGAGCCCTACAGGCGGATCCCAAAGGACATTGATTTCCCAGAGACCCTTTTGGTGGGATCCCATTGCCCCCCACCCACATGTGTGTGTACACACATGCACATGCACACACACATGCACACAGACTCCCTCTCTCTAAAGTGCTGCCACTTTGCTCCAGTCCAGGCCTGCCACCTCTGCCCACCCACCTGAGGGCGGCCGGCAGAGCCTCAGGAAAGGAGGGGCTGGAGAGGGCTGGTCCACACCAGGAAGCCCCGACCCGCCCTCGCCTCACCTAGGCACCCCTCTCTCACCCACCCACCTGGGCCCAGTTCCTGCACGCTTGGCTAGGACGAGAGGGGTCTGGGGTTTAAAAGGACAGGAAGAGAAACCACTAAAAGTGGGTACGAGGGGAGCAGAGCATGCCACACCCGCCGCGTGGGAACCTGTGGCACCAGCCTGCAGATTAGCTCCATGGCAGGCAGGCCTTGGGGAGCAGGTTTGTCTGCCGCAACTGAGGAGCCTTTGTGTTTTGTTGCTGAGCTCGGGCTTTTGCACGTCTGTGACGTCTCGCGGGGCCGGCCCAATGCCTGCCGTGCTGGCTCAGCACTTCTGGGAAGCTGGGCAGCCTGAACTGCCCAACCTGAGCTCTAGTGGGGAAACTGAGGCACTTGAGCACAAACCCCAGGGCCTGGGTTCCAGGGCCCGGAGCTCATAGGGTGGTCAGGGAACATACATGCAGTGCTTGAGGTCAGGAAACAGGGACTCATGCTTTGGTATCCCTGGGCTGCAAGAACCCCTCCACTGAAAGCAGAAGTCTCCATGGATGGCCCCACCCTCCCTCCCTCCCCACCTGGGCTCCTCAGAGCCCCTGTTTCTGACCCATCAGCTGACACCCAGTTGCTGGACTGCAGGGTGGCCTGCAGGCGCAATGGCCATTGTATTGTAACCAGTGTTTGCGCCATTTCTCGCAAGGGCTGATGGAGGCACTGAGGTTGCATTATGGGAGGGACACCACCCAGAACGAGGCCCCAGGGAGTTAGATTGAGCCAGAGTCTGTTTTTGTGGCAGGGTGGGAAGAGCACTGGGCTGGGTGCTGCTTATTTTGTGTCCCTGGGCAAGTGACCCAGCCCCTCTGGACTTTGTAAATGATGGATTGCATGGTCCATTGAGCTCCAGTATGCTACCATTTTAGTGGTCCCAGTTCCCACATCTTCTGTTTCTCGTGCAAGAAGGAACCTTCGGGGAAGGAGAAAGGGTGCATTCTGTGGACCAACCCTAACTGCTTGGGGAACGAGAGTCAGCAGGGAACTCACCAAGCCCTGGTGTGACATGGGTGACTTAACCCAAAGCCAAGCCTGCCCCTTTCCTCTCCTACAGGGGCTTACAATATGTTGGGGGACAGGACAGACTAGACACAACTGCCAGGAAGCAGAGAACAAAGGGGTGCAGATTAATGCTATATGCTCTTGGGATATAAAGAGAGGTGTCAGCTGAGTAGGAAGGGCTGGGAGTCACAAGGGCATCCTGGAAGAGGGACCCAGTAGTACCCAGTGCAGTGTCCAGTGTGGGGTAGGTGCTCAATAAGTGTTTGTTGAATGGATTCCCAGGGAGGGAGACCTACTGCTTCACAGATGAAAGATGATGGTGGCGGTGGTGATGGTGATGATGATGACACCTAACATTTATTGGGCATTTAATTTGTGCTAAGTGCTGCTTTCTAAGCTTGCCATGTTGTCCCTCGCTTAATCCTTATGACAATTCTGTGGGACAGATATTAACTATTAAAATCCCCATTTTGCAGATGTGCAACCTCATTGTAAACTGAGCCTCAGAGAGGTTAAGTTATTTGCCCAAGGCCAGACAGCAGGTGGAATGCAAACCCACACTGCCCGGCTTTTAACAGCCCCACAGAACTGCCTCTGAGCGGGTGGTGAGGGAACAGCCCTTCAGAGGGTAAGAGTGGGCAGCGTGTTTTCAGGTTGACAGGGCTGGAGTATTTGGTGGAGAAGCCTAGACAGGCAAAGAGAGGGGCTGCGCAGTCCCCAGCTTCCACGCCCCGCTTCCATGCCCGACTTCCCGCCCCTGGAGCAGGCTCAATGCCGGAGTCCTTCCCATGCAGCCTCTCTCTCCCTTCTCAGTGGTGGGCCCTGCTCCCCTTCACTTAGGCATTCTGACCTTGCCTGTCAGAGTCCCCTGGGGGTCTGGCCAATCTAAAGAACAAGGGACATTCTGCCCCATCCTGCATCCTTGGACCAAGACAGGCAGTGCTGAGGCAGAAGCTGGGCTTCCAGGTCCCTGAGTCTGAGTAGGGAAGAGGAGGTGGGGAGGGGGAGTCTTTAGGCTTTGCCAATCTTCTAGCCCCACCCAACTCTAGAACTGTGGGATCCCCACCCTCAGTGACCCCAAACCCCATGCTCCAGGGGCTCCCTGTGCCCACCCAGGGCCACCTCTCGTGGCCCTGCTAACAGTCAGCTGTGGCTGAGAGGCGAAGAGCAGAAGTGAGTCTGTACCTGTGCCTTAGAGGTCCTTCCTGCCCATCAGTGGGCAAAACAGCAAGGTCCAGAAGCACCCACTCTGTGCCCAGGTTGCTGATGGGAGAGCCACAGTGGAGAAAAGACAGCCACCTCCACTCCAAAATAGACCAGGGGTTGGGGGCGCCTGCTGCCTGGAGAGGGATTGGTAGATGCAAGGGGGCCCCTGGGGTGCCTGGGCCCCCCACAGCACCCTCCCCACCCCACACCTGGGCCACTAGTGGCGATCTCGCCTCCTGGCATTGACACACTCTGAAGGGTGAGGTCACTGCTGAAGGCGCAGCAGATGAACATCAGCCTGTGCGCCAGGGACTACACCCTGCCTGTCCCCACACCTGCAGGGGAGTGAGAGGAGCAGAGTCACAGGGCTTGGTGGGCCATGTCCCTCTGCAGGCCCACCGAGCCTGGCAACAATCCCAAGATGGCTTCTGGTGCCCACACCCCTCCCCCCACTCCCACCTGTGGCCCAAGCCCTCCCAACTGGCTTTTCCTGTTCCTAGCTTTGTGTGGCGCAAGATCTCCAATTATGCCCGCATTATCTCAGCCGCTGGGCAGCCTCCAACGGGCTGGGGGAAGGGCGGGGAGCACCCAGTTATCCTGCTTGGGGAGAGCCTGGGGCTTCACTGCGTGCTAACTGGTGCAGGCCAGCCAGTCAGCGAGAGTGCGGGGCGTCTGGCCCACTGACCTCACCACGGGACTTTTCCCGGGGTGGGGCCACCACTGGGCTGGGCTGCCATCAGACAGTTAGGGCCGGAGGGACCATTGAGATCGGGGAGTCCAGCCTGTTCCTCTACAGAGGAGGAGAATAGGCCCCAAACGGGAAGTGACTGGCCGGGTCTCACAGTGCTGATTCGGCTGGGTGCTTCTCCCATCGTACTCCTGCATCCCATGGTGCCCCTGCCCAGGCAGCACAAGCTCGGGAGCACCCCACAGACTGGCCGAGGGGACGGCTAGTGGGGTTCAGGTGCAGACAACCCTGATGGGCCTAGGAGGGCTGTTAGGGGAGGGCGTGTCAGGGTATGGCAAGCACCTGGCTTGGTGGGGCCAAAGATAGATTTATTCAGCAACAATTTCTGGAGTATCTACTGTGTGCTAAGCACTTGGGGATACTGCAGTGACCTATAGGGACCTGGCCTGTGCCCTCTCGAGGGGAGGAGAGGGGAGCAGCTCATTTGACTGCCCCTGGGCTATGGAGCCCTCAGAGGAACCTGTGCTGCTCCCGGTCTCCATCATGCAGAGGGGGCAAGTGTAAGCCCCAATTCCTGCTCTTGGATCCCAGACCCACTTGGGGGGGCCATTTAGGCCATCCCCCCTGCCTTGAGCCAGGCATCATTTGGGCCCTGTCGTCATTGATATTATTGATGGTGCTCAATAAATTGAGTGAAGTAAGGATACAGGGATGTGATGTGTGCTAATGACAGCAAGGACACAGCTTGTGGGGAGTCAGCAGGGCTTGAGAGAGCTGGAGGGCAGAGCCTAGTGACTGGGACAGCTACCCCAAGGGAAGGGAGCCAAGCCAAGTTCAGGGGTAAGGAAGTGAAAGAGGAGACATTCTAGATGGGAGGAAACAGTCTATGGGGAGACCACCAATCACTCCCTCCTTGCAAATCTCTACTCTCTTGGCTCCCATTGCAATTTGTCTGGCAACAAATATTTACTAGCACCTACTATGTGCCAGCTGCCGGGCTGGACACTGGGGAGTCAGAGATGGAAGAGACACAGACCCTGCCCCGGAGGAGTTCACAATCTGGTGGAGGAGTCACATGTGTCAACCACCACATTCCAAGACAGGAGAGAGCTGTGCTAGAGGTCACCGGGGTGGTTAGCTCTGGCTGGGGGGATCGGGGAAGCTCCCCAAGGAGGTGGCCTTGGTGGGCTGACCACAGGTCGGGAAGCGGAAGGGCCATCTAGGTTGAGGGACCTGCCAGAGCAAGAATCTGGAATGTGGCATGGATAGGCTCTGTGCCCGCAGCCGGTGGAACTGAATTGCTCACTGACATGCCCCAGATGCTGATAATAGATCCTGCAATCTAGTCACTCAGCAAATCATGGCTGAATAAATGGGAGAAGGGAGGGACAGAAACACGGGAACGTGGTATATTCAGAGGACAGGCCCAGTCTGGTATGGTTGGAAATCATGGCTGATGGAGAGATGTGGACAAAAGGCAAGGATGTCGAATGCCAAGTTAAGTTATCTATGCAGTGCCTACTTCCCTCTGCCTGACTAGGTAGGAGGGGCTGAGCCACCACACCCCAGGGGACAGGGACCCAGCTGCAAGGGAGCGGACGGGGGAGTGGCCCTAATGCTGGCCACTGTGGGCCTTCACGCTCACCCAGAGCTTCCTGCATCCTGACGCACTTTCTCGTCCATCATGCCACTTGGTTCCCCTGGCAACCCTGTGAGGCAGGGAGGACTGGATTATCCACCCCATTTACCAGATGAGGGAACCGAGGCCCAGCAAGGTGAAGCACTTGTGGCTCCTAGGTGGGGGCTCCACTTGGAAAGCAACGCATTCGACCCTCATCAAAAATGACGGTGTGGACGCGTCAGAGTAATACTGATAATATGTCACTAAATGAAAAAGCAGCTTATACAACAATATCTGATCTTGTAAAAAAAAAAAATAGATGGTTATATGGATATACAGAGATATAGAAAAAAAAGTGAAAGAGGATAGAGCCTTCAAGATTGTCCTTCAAGAGCCTTCAAGATTATCCTGAGTGACAGGATCATGGGATGTTGTCATTTTCTTCTCAATATTTTTCAGTATTGCCCAGTGTTTTTATAACAAGCAATTAATATTTTTATAATCAGAATAAAAAGAATAATGACTGCTATAAAAGACAAAGCCAGAGCGCAGGGAATTGTGTGGGTGGCGGGGGGCTGTGCTGCCACTGACCACTTCCTTCTCTCCCTCGGCCAGGCGCCCACGCCCAGGTGGTCCAGGTGAATGACTCCATGTATGGCTTCATCGGCACGGACGTGGTGCTACACTGCAGTTTTGCCAACCCACTGCCCAGTGTGAAGATCACCCAGGTCACGTGGCAGAAGGCCACCAATGGCACCAAGCAGAACGTGGCCATCTACAACCCCGCTATGGGCGTCTCCGTGCTGGCTCCCTACCGCGAGCGCGTGGAGTTCCTACGGCCTTCCTTCACCGATGGCACCATCCGCCTCTCCCACCTGGAGCTGGAGGATGAGGGTGTCTACATCTGCGAGTTTGCCACCTTCCCCACGGGCAATCGTGAGAGCCAACTCAACCTCACCGTGATGGGTAAGCTGGCCTCGGCCCCGCCCCTGCCTGTCCAGACCTGGGGGTTTGGCCATCCTCAGTGTGCCCCAGTGGCCCCAGACACCCTCCCTGGGTGGGCATGCCCCCACCGCTCCAGGGGTGCTGCTCCAAGTCACTTCTGCCAGGCTGCCCCACAGTTCACTAGGGATGGGGGGTGGGGACCTCAGCTCTAGACACAGTGGAGGGTCAGTATTCAAGTTGGAGCCCCACCATGGGCGCTTTGTGGGTGGCCAGGAAGCAGCAAAAGCATCCGTCACCGTGGTAAGGAAAGGAGCCACTTAAGTGGCTTGGCTGGAACATACTAAGACTCCGAGAAGGCCCAAGCTTGACGGAGGGGAATCCAAGCTGCAGAGCAGGGAGGACATATATTAGACAGGAAGAACTTCCTGCAAGAAGTTCTGGGAGTGGCTTTGGTGAAGCACAGCTGAGAGGCAGGGGTGGCCAAGGCGACCTGAAGACATGGCCTGGCGGGCGCCACACCCTCCCGGGCCTGCGCATCTTTGGCGAGGCAAGGGAGCTGGTCCCATCGCGCTTTCTGGTTCCCTGCAGCCAAACCCGCCAACTGGATAGAGGGCACCCAGGCAGTGCTCCGAGCCAAGAAGGGGCAGGACAACAAGGTCCTGGTGGCCACCTGCACCTCAGCCAATGGGAAGCCTCCCAGTGTGGTGTCCTGGGAAACACGGCTGAAGGGTGAGGCCGAGTACCAGGAGATCCGGAACCCCAATGGCACCGTGACGGTCATCAGCCGTTACCGCCTGGTGCCCAGCAGGGAGGCACACCAGCAGTCCCTGGCCTGCATCGTCAACTACCACACGGACCGCTTCAAGGAGAGCCTCACCCTCAACGTGCAGTGTGAGCCGGGGCGGGCGCCGGGCCTCCCGGGGTGGGCGCCGCTAGCCCTCTCCCCCAACCTCGCCCCTCCCCTCCTCTGCATCTCCTCCCCCTCCTCCTCTGCTCTCGGTTCTCTCCTCCTTCCCCGTTCCCCTCCTGTTTCTGTGTTGGGGTTCTGTGGTTTCCACCCTCTCTCTCACGCTTCCCTCCCTTCCAGCTGTTTCCCTGTCGCTGCTCTTCCATCCTTTCCTGTCTGAGGCTCCCTTGCCCCAAGTCCTACTCTCCTGACCACACCCTCTTTGAACATCCCTTGCCCCACAGATGAGCCCGAGGTGACCATTGAGGGGTTTGATGGCAACTGGTACCTGCAGCGCATGGATGTGAAGCTCACGTGCAAAGCTGATGCTAACCCCCCAGCCACCGAGTACCGCTGGACCACGTGAGTGCTATGGGGCTGGTGGGGCTGGCTGGTCGCTGAGGGAGATACCACAGGGGGGCCACCCTCCCCACCTGCAGGAGCCATAGGTGGAGAAGAAATTAGGATCTGGGCTCAGGTTTCCCAGTGAGAAGTGGTGCATGAGAGAACACACACACACACACACACACACACACAGTGTCTGAGAGTGTCAGAGTCAGTGGGACACACCATTCTGCCTGAGGGGGCTTCCCCTGTGATCTGCTTCCCTTCCTCTCCCTAATAAAGAGTTTTGTCATTTTCCTTTGGTGATTCAGCCTGAGTCACTCCCACCCCAACCCCCAGTATTTATTTTTATCGAGGTGTCCCCAGGGAAGCCAGTGTTCTGGAGCATCCCAGATCTTTCTTTGTTCCTGTTCCTTCTCTCCAGCACCCCCGGATTCTCAGGGAGAGGAAGCAGTCAGCCCAGAATGCCTGTGCTCGTGGGGTGCCGCTCCACAGCCCATCACCCCATTCTTGGCCGCATGGTCTTTGGGCCTGGCCCTCAGGGGGCCCTGTCTCCCCCCACCCCCACCCCGACAGCCGGCTCTGCTGGCCTGGGCCAAGGCTCTTCCCGGAGAAGAGCTGGATGGACAGAAAGACGGGCAGTGGGCTCCGAGAAGAAGGTTGATATGGGTGGCCGGAAAACAGCTGCCCAGGGGACTGTGCCCTTTTTCTAGGAAGGAGAGGGCACTGGCAGGGCCAAGCTCTTGTTCTCCACTTCTTGGAACAAAAAGTGCTTCTCAAGGTGCAAGTGGGCAGAGCCTGCTTGCCCAGTTCAGCTATGTAGACCGAAGAGCTGCCGGGTTCAACAGAGTCATAGCTTTGTGGCATCTGGAATCAGGAGGAAGGAAGAAGGTCCCCTGTCCTCAGCAAACTCCCAGGATGCTCCCCACATGCAAAAGTACTGTGGCATTCCCAGCAAGAACATGGATAGTGAAATGGAACACAATTCCCATCTCATTACTGAGTGGCTTGTTAAAATACAGATCCCCAGGCCTTCACCCAAGATCTTCTGCTTCGGGGGATCTGGGGCTAGAACGCAGGCATCTGTATTGTTAACCAGCTACCCAGGAGGCCAAGGACCAACAGTCAGGAGCCATGACTAGTGAGTACAAAGAGCACTGCACCAGGAGTCCAGAGAGCTGGCGAGAGCTCCCACACTGCTGCTGACTAGCTGTGTCCTTGGCCTTGAACCTCAGGTTTTATCTGTTAAGTGGGACCAGTACCTACCTGTCCTGCCTTTATTTCAGTGTTATGAACATCAGATATGAAAAGCTGAATAATATAAAACTGTCAAATGCAAGAGATTATTATTATTTTTCCTACTTCCAAGACAGAGTCTATCACTTGAACTAAGCAAAAGGGCTGGTGGGCTTGGAGCCAAGTGGGTGACACAGGGACAGCTTCCTAGGGCTGGAGAATTATAACCCTGTGCTGTCTCCCACTCCTGTAGGCTGAATGGCTCTCTCCCCAAGGGCGTGGAGGCCCAGAACAGAACCCTCTTCTTCAAGGGACCCATCAACTATAGCCTGGCAGGCACCTACATCTGTGAGGCCACCAACCCCATCGGCACCCGCTCGGGCCAGGTGGAGGTCAATATCACAGGTAGGAAGCTACACCCTCCCCTGCCTGTCCCCACCTGTGGGTTCCCCCACTTCCCACGTCCCCCACCTCTGGGTTGTGTCACTGCAGGAAGTGTGTCTTCTTTTCCTGCTTCTCTGGTTCTCCCTTGAGCTCTGGCCACTGGTCTTGCTTTGCTTTTCTCTCTTCTTCATTTAAGGCTGTACGGGAGACAGTCAGGGTGACCCCCAATCAGACAGGGACACGAGGAGGGCTCCAGGAGGGAAGAGGGAAGTGCTGTCTATAGTAATGCTCTTTTGGGGGGCAGGACCTGCCCTTGGATTTGCCAATAGAACGCTCCATGAGATGCTGGCCTGGTGGGGAGGGGACAAGTGGAGCCTGTCTCCTCTAAGCTCCGTGCCTGCACGTAAGGAAACCTGCATGATATGACTTTGCTCAAGCAGGGAGACTGGCAAGAAAGCAGGGAGATAGCCCAAAGCCACAATGGTGCATGTGCCCTGCACCTGAATCGCTGTTTTCTCTGCATCTTTCTCTCCGTCAACTCAGCTGAGGAGGCTCAGCCACCTCATGTCTCAGGGCAAAGGGGAACAGAGCTAGGATGTTCCGGGGAGACTTCACATGGGCTGGATGTCAGACAGCTGTGACCCTGGACAAGCCCCATCTGTAAAATGGGATCATATAACCTGCCTGGAAGGGCTGTTGTCAGAATTACACATAATGCAGGGCAAGGAGCTAGCCCAGGTCAGTCCATCAATAAGTGGCCAGCGCTCTGTGATTATTGCCCCGACCTCCATCATTATCATCGTTGTTAATGGGAGCATCAAAACAAGTCAATAGAGGGGTAAATTGTCCTCACAAGTTCACACGAGGAAGTGTCTTTAACATTGTACCTGAGCTAGGACAGGAAGTGGCTAGAAGAGAACACAGCCATGTCACACTGCTGCTAAGATGGACAGGAAGTGACATGCACAGGAGGTGACCTCAGGGATATAGAAAACTGGGCAGCAGTTACTGGGCTCCCTCCACAGACATGGGCCAGCCCTGAGGATTCACTAGCCCTGAGCCAGTGTCTCAGGAGTGGGAGACCTCACTTGTGTGCACATTCAAGGCACAGCTGCAGAAGGAGCAGCCTGACGCTGTCCAGGGGCTGTACCTACCCGTCCTCAGGGCTGTTCCGTCACCTCCCCCAAATGGGGGCCAGCGGGCAGAGTCACTCACTGTTTTCCCCAACCTCCTCCCCTTGTCTCCAAGACTGGTTACAGGAATAGGAGCCTGGGGGAAACTGAGGCACCCCATCCCTCAGGCTAAGGTTGGGGGCTCCCATGGGTTGGCAGGTGGAAGGGAGGGCCAGAGTCACACGTGTCTCCCCACCTGGAGAAAGTCTGAGCGAAACTCAATAAGACCCTTTGGTTGCCAGAGCCCCAGCCCAGGGCAGTGGGGCCAGACCAGGGGGAGGTGGGAAGGGATGGTCTTCATGAGGAGTGGGACCACCCCTCAGGGAAGGAGTGTCACATGAGGGACAGACTTGGCCTGAGTATGTTCACATACTGGCTTTTCTTAGCTGTGTGGCCTTGAGCAAGTTCTCAGCTTCCTAATCTCTGATACGGAGATAATCATACTTATCTCAGGCTTTCGTGGTGATACCTTCCCCGATGGTGGGCTAGATAGAGGGTGGGTAGGCCTGGCCACCCAGGGTTCTAGCTGGAAGAGGGACACAACATGCCTCTTGCTGACAGCCCAGTTAGACAAGAGCCAGGGAAGCATAACACTGCATCATCGAGAGGCCCAGGGGCTATTAGCCTGTCCCTCCCTGGGAAGCGTCTCAGCCCCCTCAGGTGACCTGGGCCTTTTCAGGGCTGTTTGTTCTTGTGCTCTCACGCAATTTCCGAGCAGCAGTCGACCTCACCACTCTTCATCCCGCATCAGCCAGTGCCCGCTGCATTCTCTAGAGGACCCACCCCGAGGGGCACAGCCGTACCCTGTGCTCCAAGCCCTGCTAGTCCGGAGGGAATGCATGAGCAAGAGGGATAAGTGGAAATTTAATTTTTCATTCTGGCCACTCGTTCGGGTAATAGCTTTGCCCTGGGCTCATCTGGAGAGGGAAATGAGGAGCGGCTGGGGCAGGGCAGAAGGTGTGCCAGCGACACACGCGTGTGCAGGGCGTGCACGTGCTGAGCCATTGCATACCTGTGCACACACTTTGGCACAGGCTTCTCAGGGCCCCAGATCACAGAGGAGGGGGCTCTGAGTGGCTGCTGCAAGAGGAGTGAGCGTGCAGCGCTCACTAGGAGGCCACTAGAGCATAGGATGTCTGTCCCAGCTCCCATTTCCAGTGAAGCCCGAGCTTATCCCTTGGGTGTGAAGGTAGCAGTCTGTCCAGCAAGCCTGAGGTTCCTGAAGGTCAGTGTCCATCTGGAAGGGAGGGCGTGTGAGCTGTGAAAGTGCATGCCCCGGCCTGAGTACGGGCATGTGCCTCTGTGCGCATGTAAACGTGAGCCAGTGTGAGCAGGCAGGCAACTCTCTGCATGCTGAGTGTGCAAATGGGAGCGTGGCGGTGCTGTGGGCAAACGTGCTTTTCTCCAAGCCAGCAAATGGCAGTGTGTCGGGAGGTCTGAGAAGGCAGCTGCGTCCGTGCCTCTGGGAGGATTCGGTTCTCCTCCAGCTTGTGGAGGCCCTGCCGGATGGTCTGACACGATGCACAGCTGCTGCAGCTGCAGGAGAACAGAAGGGCTTCCCAGAGTTTGACCTCAGGCCTTCCCATTCTCCCTGTGGCCACTGCACTGCATGCTGGGAAATGTAGTTCTTGCAGCTTCTCGGCCTCATCTGGTGCCGGAACATTTCCTGCCTGAGAAAGCGCCAGGCATTGGTTTTGGAAACAAGCCCAAACATTCTCTTTGACCCCAAACCTCCAGATGCTAGATGCAGGCTGCAAACCCTAACCCTTCACTCCACCTCAGACCCATCTGAAGCCCCGGCACCAGCGCCCCCACCTCAGTCAGGGAACCAGGGTCCCAAAGGAATGCACAGTCCTCACTGTCCCACTGTCCTGGCCAGCCTGGGATGCCAGAGGGAGGCTACAACCCTTCAGGAATGGGGCCAAGCTGCCCCCTCTCTAAGAGGATGTGGGGGAGGCCGGCTGGGCCCCCGCCAGTAAGCGCGACTGACCCCACTGCCCAGCTCTTCTCTCTCCTCCCAGCTGCGGCCTTCGAGGCTCTGTGCCTGGCACGGAGACAGGAGCGACTGGCTGAATGTGACAGCTGGAGGGACGGAGGGGGAGGGGCGGGCTCCACTCCACACCAGACAACCCCCTCTGCTCACAAATGAGTTAGGTCCCCCCACCTCCTCCTCTTTCCTGCCCCCTCACCAGGCATCCTCGCTCTGAGGTCTGTCTGCCATGCTGCATGGCCACCAAAGCCATTCTTCTGCCGCTGCACAGGCTTGGCCCTGGGGTAGCCAAAATAACCAGGCTTTCCTTTGGTCCCAGAAGATCCCCAGGAAGAGTAAACCTCCTTAAGATGTAGAAAACAAAGTTAAACAGAGTGCCTGGAAGGGAAAGAAACCCGGTATAACCTGGCTCCAAGCCACTGCTCCACTCTTCCTACCCCCAACTCCAGGGAAACGGGGTCCCCTGTGTGCCCCATATTCCTGAATACATGCTCCGCCCAGAGCAAGGCTCACCTTTAACACGTAGCCTTGCCACTGTAGATTCATTCTTTCATTCAACAACTATTTTTTGAACTCTGGCCACATTCCAGGCAATCTAGGTACTTAGGATACATCCATGAGCAAACAGACAAGTCCCTGTCCTTGTGGAGCTTACGTTTTAGCACAGGAGGACAGATGACAGATAAAATGCATTTTTAAAAATTGTGTAGTAAATTTGAAGATGGAATGGAGAGAAGAGCAGGGTAGAGAAATCTTCCGTGCTGGGGACTGGGGGGGCTCCTGAGCCGCAGTGGCATTTTTTGTTTTGTTTTATTTATTTTTCTTCTGAGCTGCAGTTTTAAATAGGGCAGTCAGAGAGGGATTCTATGAGAAGGTGATGTTTGAGCCAGGCCCCAGAGGAGGTGAAGGAGTGAACCGAGAAACCCCCGGGGAAGAGCCTTCCAGGGTGGGCACAGAACCGGCCTGCAGGAAAGCAGAGAGCAGCGGCGTCAGAGGCAGGTGGGCCCAGGTCTCGCAGAGCTTGTCAGGCTCTAGGGACAGCCCTTGGAGGGCTATGAGCAAGAAGTATGTGATGGGATTTACACTTCAACTGATATGTCTGGCTGCTGGGTTGAAAGCAGTCAATAGAGGCAAAGGGTGGAATCCGGAAAGCAGTTAGGCTGCTGTTGCAATAAATCCAGGTGAGAGATGCTGGTGTCTTGGATCAGGGTGGCAGTGATGGAGGCGGTGAGAAGTGGTCGGGCTCTAGATGCATTTTGAATTATAGTTTACAAACTGGTTTGGGATACCAGCCATTCTTGTGAAGTTGATAACACAGTAAACACTACCATGCTGTGATTAGTGGAGTCCAAAAAATACAACCTAGTTGAGGAACATATAGGAGGAGCTTTGTTTTTCACTGGATCTCTGCTGTTGAAGAAAGCACAAAAGTAAGGACAGTGGAACTTATATCCTAGACAGCTACAACGTTCCGAAATGAGGCGATCTCAAATTAGCATGAGGCTGCTGCTTCCTCAACCCCTGCCCTTATTCTTGCAGAAAAGAAGTTTAGCCATTCGAAAACTGTCAGAAGGACCAGAGTCAACCATGGTAAATCCTAATTTGCATTTATTTGCAATTTGTACAGGCTTTACTATGGTGCGTCAGTATGTGATTAATGGAATGGCATTAGCAATTGTTGAAATCAGAATGAGAGGTGCAGACCATTAGTCCATAGAAATTCTAAAGAGAAAAAGATCAGTGTGAGCTAGAGAAGAGAAGGCTGCCTGGAGAAGGGACTGAAGACCTGCAGTAGGCAGGAGGGGCATGGGAAGGCACTCCTGGCGGGATGAACAGCCTGAGCTCGCAGGAAGGCAAGGGCAACAAGGAAGGCAAACTGGCCAAGCCCAGGATAAAGTGGCATGACGGGAGCTTTGAAGGCCAGACTGCAGGACCCAACAGCCAGTAGGGGAGCCACATCTGGTCTTAGAGGAAGGTCATGGCCACACAGTGGAAATTAATCGGGTGGCTGTGGATGGGGTGACTGAAGTGGGACAGAGACCAAACAAAGGTGGGAGAGTCCAGAATCTACTACGACAGATCACCTATACCTACTGGTATAGGTGATAAGATATTGAATGGGAAGAGTCAACAAGATTTGACAGCAGACGTGGCCCAAGAGATGAAGAAGGAAGAATCAAAGATGAATGAAATTCTGAGCTGGAAGGGTGGACAGATGGCGGTGGCGGTGGAGGAACAGGGGGATGTGTTAACTGGAGATGGTTTGGAAGGAAGGTGGCAAGCAGAGTTGGCACAGATGGGTTTTGAGGTTATGGTGAGGATGTGCTACAGGACAGGTTTTCAGATGTATAACCCTAAATATTAGTTCTGTGAGAGGGTTCTGGGGGCAGGAGGGGTGGGGTTCACACTCTGTCCACTGGGAAACGCTGCATCCTACATGTCCGTGTTCACAGGAGAAGGTGACTCTCATGCTTTGTCTGAGCCAACATTTCCCAAAGTGTTTGACCCTCGTATTTTTGCTGACCTTCTTCTGGTTCGAGGTGCCATGGGCCACAGTATGACAAATGCTATGGCGATAACGCCCCAGAGTTGAGATCTGTGTGCCTGAAAAGGTTTGGAGAGCCAGCAGGGTGAGGGTAACTCATGACACCAGTCCACCACTAGGAAAGAAAGCAGACAGTGAGTGCTGAAGGTCCAAGGACAGGGCCTCCCATGAGACCAGCAACACGGCCAGAGACAGCACTCCAAGAAGAAAGGCAAGGACCAAGGAATGCTTGTATTGGAAGCAAGGGAGACGTTTCCAGAAGAAAGGCAGGCCCCTCCACCTGGACACCTTCCCTACTCTCGGGGCCTCCCCAAGCCCAGCCTCCCCCAAGCAACCTTTCTCTAACCCCAGGCCGCAGCGCTCTGTCCCCTTCGCTCCCGAGCACTTCCCTGCCAGTTCCCTGGATAACTGTGCGCTGCTGTCTCTGAGGGTGTCATTTGGTTCCCAGACAAGGCTGTGAGTCTCTTGCATGCTGCGAGTAGCAAGATAGATGCTCAGTACCTGCTTGCTGATTGGATGGGTGGATGAGGAGATGAAGGCAGGTGTAGAGCGGAATATCATTCAGATCTGGGTGAGAACCGAAGCGGCAGCAGGCAGGCTGAAGGCACAGAGGAGGCTAGGTCCCTCCCTGCTGGGGCACCCCTTGTGGCCTGGCTCCCACCTCATGCGGAGCAGGTGTAGGGCCCTTTTAAGGGCAGTAGACAGATGGGACCTGGTGAGCCAGGAGAAGCTTGAGGTTCCAGGGAGACTGCTCTGGAGATAGGCAGTGGAGACAAATATTTAGTAAATATTTATTGGGCAGCTACTCAGTGACCTGCACTGGGGACACAGTGGGGACAAGTGGGGCGCTGGGTCCTCGGTGGCTGTGCTTCTCTCAGTGAGCCCTGCACGGGAGAGGCCGGGCGCAGGAGCATCTGCGTGGCCCCAGCGCAGCCATGTGACCTTGGGCAAAGGGCCTCCCCTCCTTTGGGCCCCAGTGTTTCCACCAGCCCTTCCAGCCTGAACTCCAGGAAGGCCTTTCCTCTTTCCTGGAATCCCCACCCTGCTCCCGCCGGCCACTGATGGGACAGCACCCACACTCACACGGGGGGAGGGGCGGGCTGGGGGAGGAGCATGCTTCCCGCGGAGGGAGTGATCCTGAGTCAGGGCGTGGGCTGGCAGCAGCGGACTCCCAGAGGCTACAACATACGCCCAGCCGGACCTGGGCCTGAAGACACGGTCCAAGCCTCAAGGTCGGCCCCAGGCTTGCCCTGGACCCGCGGCCCAGCGCCTCCTGACCGAGGCCAGCTGCGGTCTCCGGTGCCACCCTGTGGTGGTGCTGGGAACCGCCTCCCGTAGCCTCACCTTGGGACTTCTTTAGCCTCTGCCATGGCCCTGGCTTCACCTACCCCCCCCCAGGCCCTGTAAGGAAAGGGACGGCGCAGCGGTGCCCACAGCAGAGCAGTACTGTGGCCTGGCCCCGCTGGCACAGAGAGCCACCACCCAGCCTTTTCTTCCGTCCCATCGGCCTCCTTTCTCTTCCTTTTGCCTCTCCTGCCATCTCGTTTCCACTGTATCCTCAGAGTGCACAGATTTGTACATGAATCCATCATGTCAGCACGGGGCTGTGGGCCCTCCCCTGATATGTGCTCCTTGAGTCGCAGGCTCGCCCATGATGACAAGGGTGTATACCTGTGCACGTGCTCTTTGTGTGCACTCGTCTTCGCTACACACACTCACTTCCACTCCCCCTTTCTGCCCACCCCCCCTCTGTGCCTGCGCCCTGCCATGCCGGTGTCTTACACTTACAGCTCAAGTTGGCAGCACCGCGGGCCCCCACCTTGCCCTGCAGAGCCAGACCATAGCCGGGAACCACAGCCCTGGTTTCTGGTACCTTGGCAGCTGATTGGCACTCATGGGACATCTACTGGGCCAGGACCTGGGAACCTGTTCTCCCTGTGCAATGGGGGCAGACACAGTTCAGCACAGAACACCCAGTCTGTTCCGGGCTCTGGGTCTTGGAAGCCGAGCCAATGGTGTTGGGGCACGATAACCACCAGATGCTGGGCAGAGGGGCACCAGTGACATTGTCAAAGGCTTTACATACAAGAGAATCAATGTTGCACCTATTAAATTGAAATTAATAGCATACCTGCTTCAGAGGGCTGTGACGGCAAGTGGTGTGTATTGGATGCTGTGCGGAGCGTGGAGCTGGCTCGTGTGGCCTCTTGCACCACGAATGAGAGTCAAGCTGGGCTAGCACCACACTCAAGGACAGTCAGGATGGAAGGCCCTTGTGCTGTGGGGACAGTCCTATGCCTCTCTCCTCTCGCCTGTCCTGCTGCCACTAGCAACGCTGCGGCACAGTTGGGCTCCAGGAGGGATGGGGTGCCGAGGGGCCTTTGGAACTGGAACTGTTCAAACCTGGGGCGCAGATAGCCTGTCCTTCCTGGCCTTTCCCTCCCTGCCTCCCCCTTCCCTCCCTCCCCTGTCAACGCCCCAGGAGCACAAGCTGACACTGTCCCCTCCATCTCTTTTCCTCACCCAGAATTCCCCTACACCCCGTCTCCTCCCGACCATGGGCGGCGCGCCGGGCCGGTGCCCACGGCCATCATTGGGGGCGTGGCGGGGAGCGTCCTGCTGGTGCTGATTGTGGTCGGCGGGATCGTGGTCGCCCTGCGCCGGCGCCGGCACACCTTCAAGGGTGACTACAGCACCAAGAAGCATGTATACGGCAACGGCTACAGCAAGGCAGGCATCCCCCAGCACCACCCCCCCATGGCGCAGAACCTGCAGTACCCTGACGACTCGGACGATGAGAAGAAGGCTGGCCCGCTGGGTGGGAGCAGCTACGAGGAGGAGGAAGAGGAGGAGGGCGGCGGAGGGGGCGAGCGCAAGGTGGGCGTCCCCCACCCCAAGTACGACGAGGATGCCAAGCGGCCGTACTTCACCGTGGATGAGGCAGAGGCCCGTCAGGATGGCTACGGGGACCGGACTCTGGGATACCAGTACGACCCCGAGCAACTGGACTTGGCTGAGAACATGGTTTCTCAGAACGACGGGTCTTTCATTTCCAAGAAGGAGTGGTACGTGTAGCCCCCTTCCAGAGCCTCTGTCTGTGCCCACTTCTCCCCAGTCCCTGCCCGCACGCCCCCTGCCCGCCCCTCCTCCAGGAGCTCAGCAGAGACTCACCCAGCTGCCCAAAGCCAGCCCCCGACTCCCGGGGACCAGGGGAGCCCAGGGCAGACATGACTCGGCTTTGTTTTTTATTTCCTCCCTCTCCCTGGCCCTTCCCTATGGTGTTGTGTTCGACTGTGGCTTTAGTGTTGCTGTATCTTCCCTTTACCCACCCCACACCCCCGCCTGCCCTCTGTGTAGGGAGCCCTGTTCTCGTCTTGTGTACCTGGGCTTCCCTCCAGGGTTTGGGGAGCCAGCCTCCCCCGGCCCCCGACACTGGAATTTGTTTATGTTCTCCTCATTGCGGGTGGAGGGCTCAAGGGGCTCCACGAGGAAAAGCCCTCCCACCCCCAGATGCTGCTCCTCCTCCCCTGAAAAGGAGAGGGGAACCCGACACCCCCAATGAGAGCCGACGCAGCTGGGAGTTTGGACTCCCCAATCTAGACAGCCGGTGCACCCCAGAGGTAGGGGAGGGGTGTGGTTTCTCCCCAGCACCCAGAGGAGTCTTCGTTAAGTGGGGCCTTGGGCAGGGTTTTCCTGGTGAGGTTGGTTTTACATTTTTTTTCCTCATTGGCCTACAGAGGGTAGAGTTGGCCCAGCTCTGACGTATCCCTCCTAACCCTGTCTGCTCCCCACAGTGGGGTTCCAGGTGGACTCTGGCCCCCGCTTGCCATACGCCTCCGACGACACACACACACATGCACACCTGCACACACACCCTCCCCTCCACCCCTGCTTTCCCTGGGCCACATGCCCCACCCAGTGTGGACACTGCCCACGGCCCACCCCTCTCTTCTCCGCTTCTCCCACTTTCCAGCTGAGGATGGGGGCTGCCTGTAGAAGCTTCCAGAGATAGCTAAGACTAGGCCCCCAGTGCCTCCACCATAGGATCTCGGGCCAGCCCCAAACTGCATCTTACAGCACAGAAATTTCTGGTTTCTCCTTTATCCACCAAGTGCTGGCCACACGTGACTCTCTGAGATAGTCAGGGCTGGGAGTCACCTGCAAGAGGGAGAGGTGAAGAAGGACCTACATGCAGTGTGATGGAGACGGAAGCCCTTGGCGGGTTTGGCGGGGGAGCTCTGCAAACAAAGCCTGATAGACGGAGGAGTCCCGATCACCACCGTGGGGGCCACTGTAGAAGCCTCAGGCCTGGCAGGAGGCCGGGGTGGGGATGGGGCAGCCTCCTGCCCGCCCACTCTCCATCCCTGCCCAGATGCCCGTTCTGGGATGACAGCAGCACCTGGGAGAAGCCCTCTCTTTTGTGCAGATTCCCTCCTTGAATGGAACACTGGGTTCCTACCAGCCACCCAAGACTGGGTCTTCCTGTGTATAATGGAGGAAGACCCCTCCCAGCTCAAAGTGCCTCAGTTCCTCCACCTGCCCCCCAGAGCCCCCGGCACTCTAGAGACAGGCAAGCCCATGGGAAAGACCCTGGGGTGGGAGAGACAGTCCCCAAGGGCCCTGACTCCTGCCCGATGACATCCCAGCTAACCTGGCCCAGGGTGTCAGGGGCTCTGTAGGATGGCAAGTGTTAGGGGGGAGGGAGGCAGACCTCTCTGTGCCCCACGGGCACTGTCCTGCCCTGCCATAGGCTTCCTAAGGGAGCCACCCAGCCTCCCACCTCCCCTCCCTGGTGCTGCTATTGAACCCCTAGCCAGCTCCGTCTCTGCCCTGGCAACCCTGGGCCCACCAGCTGGGCCTCCCTCGCCTGGCCTCACTGCCCTGGCCCTAGCCCAGGCCTCCCAGTAGCCACGTAGCAGAAGTCTGAAGCCATGCCAGCCCTGGGGCGGCTCTCCCCTCTAGGCATTGGAGGTACTGGATGGGGTGGAGTTAGGGGAGAAAATTCTGGGGTCTTTCTAGCCACTGGGTAGAGGGAGGTGGAGGAGCTGGGCTGCTTCTCCCAGCAGTATTAGTGTCCCCCTGCCCAGGGCAGGGGAACTTGTCCATGTTACATCACTGCCCCATCCCACCTCACACCACTCTGGCCCCTCTGCTTGGTCCCCTTGCCCTCCAGGTAGGAGGCAATCCCAGGGGCCTGCCTGATGGAGGCGTTCCTTGTCCCCTGCTCGTCCTCCTGTGTCTCTCTTATCCTGCACTGCCACCCCTGTTCCTTATTCTGTGATGGACTTTGAAGGCCCTGGGCCCAGCCAAAGCACTGAGTCCCCCTTAAGACACCTCCACACCCTCCCCACAAGCAAAGCACAAATTATGGGGTCCATGTAGAATGGGCCGTGTAGGGGGCTCCTGCCCTGCCGGGAGCCCGACCACAGCATACCCACAGGCTGCTCTGGGCTGAGTGTGGGCATGAGGCAGGGTTGGCACTTGGGCCTAGGGAGGGGGATTTTCTGTGCCCCACGTCTGGGAAGGGGGCACTGCTGCTGGGCCCACAGACACGGCCAGCCAGCAGGGGAGGGCTGGCCCAGCAGGGAGATGAGGACGTGTTGCTTCCCTGATGCCCCCAGCATGAGCTGAGCTTCCGCTTTGCTGGAAATGAAACAAACTTGGTATGAATTGTGCCAAGGCCCCCCCAGTTGTCACCCTGCCTCTTGTTGCCCTCCCTGTCCTTGCCCCCCACTCTACCTACACCCCATTTCCTTACAGATTTTGATATTGTTCTAATGTGTAACAGCACCATCTGAGTCCCCTTTTATCAGAAGGATCTGAAAAGCAGCAGCACAGAGTAGGGGAACGCAGGCCTGCAAGTGCAGCCGCCTCAGGCCCAGCACACGTGCACACAGTGGGCGCGCACACCTCGGGCAGACCCGCGCGCAGGAGCGTGCACAGCCAGAGGGGCGCTCAGACCATAAGAGCCTCACAGAGGCCTGCATCTCGGGCATATGCCCCCTCTGCCAGCCACCCCCATGTGCCCAAGTCACTGGTGCAATAACCTTTCTGCCATCCTCAAAGCAGAGGACTCGGGAATTGTGTTAGGTGGGTGCGGGCCGCTGGGCAGAGCCAAGCAGACACAGGCGTCCCCTCTCCTGGGAGGAGGGCAGTGCTCCTAGGCCTCGAGGGTCCAGACAGAGACCTCCAGAGCCTGACTGCCAACAGACGCCGTCTCCCAGTGAGGGGCCAGCGGGTCTCCCCCAACCCCGCACACCCACAGGGAGACCTCGCCAACGCCCAGCGCCAGGGATGCTGGGAACAGGCCCCCACTGTGGCCCAGGCAGTGAGGGCTCCCGGGACCTGCCACTGCCACTGCAGCCCAGCCTGCAAGGCGGGAGGAGCCCTGCCCACCCGGTGCTGCTGCTCTTCTGACCCCTGCTGTGAGGAATGGGACTCTTGGCCGAAAACATTGGTTTTCTCTTTTTGTATAAATGGAAACAACCCAGGAGAAGCTGCCATCCTCACCCTGAGTGTGATACACGCGACCTTCGCTTCGGTTTCTTTGTCACCCTTTTCGCCTTTGGTCCTGGGGACGGCCCAGCAGATTCTCCTGGTTCTGACCCGGGGGGTGTTTGCATCACCCCCTTTTACTTGTATTAAAAAAAATGATGGGTTGAAAAATGTACTGAGGAAAAAAAATGTACTTTTTTATAAATAAAGTGTTGAAAACAAGCCCGTTTGATTCATACTCCTGCTCTCATCTCCATGCCACGGCCTTCCTCCATGGCAGTGGGGGTGGGGGGGTGCAGCTGGGGGGGCACACAAGGCGAGTGAGGGGACAGCCCCACCCCGACATCTCGTGGGGGCCCCGTCGGAGAATGCTCCCGGCTGACACGGAACCACCTTCCGCACAGTGGGGGGACCGTGGACGTGGGACGGCAGGGGCTGGCACCTGCAGACACGGCATGGAGCCCCATGGAAGGGAGGCCTGGGCGGGTTGGACCAGGCAGAGAGGGAGAGCCCGGGTGGGCTGAAGCCCTTGGGGGGGGGAGGCGGTTCAGGCGCCTCCTGCCCCAAGGCTGCCGAGTTCTCCAGTTCCTTTTGTCCCCTTGTCACCCCACTCCCTGCTGTCCTGCTCCTTCCTGCCAAGTCCCCTCCTGTGGCTGTTTGCAGAAGAAAACCAGCAGTGTCACACCTGCTGTGTTAGACAGATCCCTGGGGACGGAGAAGAGATGGGAGCTTTATCCTTTCATCTTCTATTTGGAAGATTCTTCCCGGCCCCATCCCGTGCAAGCTCTCCCTGAGACCCAGCCCCCACCCCATTTCTCTCCAAGGGGCTCGTTGGAGGGAAGGTCTCCTTGTTCCTTGGTTACCTCCCCCTCCGCTCACCAGCACCATCTGCTTCCCATCTCCTGGGCTGGAATGCAGGACAAATCGATCCGGGGGTGGGAGTGGCAGGGGCTTCAAGGACTGTCCTCTCCCAGCCACCCCCAGTAGCATCTCCTTTCACTGAAATCCACATCATGGACCCCTGAGAAAGGAGGTAGGAATGACAGAAGCCAAGGTGGCTGCTTAGCAAAGCCTTCCTGCCCATTTGGGGGCGAGGCCATGTCCTCCACACCTAGGATTAGGGCAGGGTGGGCAGAATTAGGCGTGAAGGAGAAGCCAGCAGCTGTTGGCAGCTGGCTGGGCCCCTGGCTGGAAGGCCAAATCCAAATCCGGCACCTAGAAGGGGCTGTGTTTAGGTGTTGATATTCGAATGAGATGCAAATTGGTTGTTTAAGCAGTCACTTCCTCAGTTTTCCAGGCTGTCCATTTAAGTTAATTTTTAATTTGTGCAGGCAATAAATGCTTAATTACATTATTAATATATTGGAAGAGAGCAGTGGACAGAACGTCCTAATTGGCATTTAACTAGAGCGTTCCGGCAAATTAGCCAAGACTTCCTACGGCAGCGGAAGGAAGGCAAGCCAATTCGTCCCAGGCACAACCTCCCTGGGCGGAGCTTTGGGCTGTAGAACCCAGACCCAGTCTCTTCTCCCAAGCCCAGATGCCAGCATGTCCCAGCTCCCCTTGCAGACACAGGAGCCCCCAGGGCACCAGGAGTCAGTCTTAGTCTTCCAGTCAAGTTAGGCTTAGGAAGAACGTTCCGATACTTAGGCTGTGGCTCCTTCTGCCCAAGCCTCAACCCTTGCCCACGTCCTCCTACCATCACCCTCAGCAGGGCAGGGGACCCAAAGCCCATGGCCTGGAGGCAGCACCTGCCTCAGTGGCTAAGTCCCCCCCACCATTGCCCAATCTCAGCTGGTGGGCCCAAGACTAAGGTACCTGGACAGCCACAGCACCTCTCTGGAGACCACGGAGACCTTTCTCTCCATCCCCCTGACCCTACCCCTGCCTGGCCGCAGATGGTTAAGGGAATAAACTTGATGAATTTAGGGATTTATTTATTCACTCAAGCATTCATTCATTCATTCATTTATTTCATATCTTTGGACACTCGGGGCCAGGCACTGTGCAATACCATGATAGTCACACCCAAAGTTCCGGCTCTCATAGAATTCCAAACCCCAGGCATCCCAGATTCCAAAACCAACAGTGCCATATTGGCCGCAGGCTGTGGCACAGCTGTGTGTAAAGTGTGGTGACAGCACAGATGGGAGGAGATCATTTTTGTTTGGGAGGGTCTGAGATGACATTTCACCTGGGCCTTGAAGGATGAATAGGAGCTCTCCAGACAGAGATGTGTTAAAAGTATTCCAGGCAGCCTTGAGAATGTACCATCCTACGTTAGTTGTTCTAAAAGGGATCATCCTAGTTCAACACTCATTCTGCGTGTGGAGAACTAAAGTCTGGAGAGGAAACTAAGGTTTGGCCCAACCGGCCCATCAGAGAGCACGCACCAAACATGCTCAAGGGCCGGGATGTGTCCTGAGAGCAGTGGGAGCGGGAGGAATGCAGGGGAAGGGGTGGCACGGGGGGATCCTAGATCTGGTACAAGTTTCTCCTCACTCACAAAGCAGCAGGAGCCCCCAGTGGGGTGTAGACTGGGTTTGCAGGAACCACCTTTCACGTTGAGTGGAGTTGTCAGACGGGGCTCACCAGGGCAGACTTCCCAGAAAATGTGGTATCTGATATGGTTTGAAGAATGGGAAGGACAAATAGGTGGGAAAGTTGGAGGAGGAAAGGCCTCTGGAGGCTTGAGGGGAGCAGCAGCTAGACCTGCTTCTGGAAACACCTCTGTGCCTGCCCCACCGCTGGACACCTGGGGAGCCGTCCTTGGGTTCCATCTTGGTGCTGGCTTCTTGGCCCCTGAACCTATTTGCTCCGCTGGTTTACAGGCTTGATGGCAGAGCCAAGCCAAGTCCTTCTCTGTGGGGGCTGCCAGCCCACTCCCCGTCCCCAGAGCTGACTCCCAGACGAGAAGCTGCAGGCAGTGTCCTCACCCTCCCTCCCCTCTGCCAACAACGCCTCCCCCAGTGTGCGCGCACACACACAAACACACACGCATGCACACAGAGCACACTCACACTCCCCAGGGGGCCTCGTCTCGGCTGCCCGTCCAGCTGCATCACATCCAAGGTCATCCTGAGCCCCATGGAGAAAGCACAGGGAGAGCCGTGCGTGGCTTGAGAACCAGCTGCAGGGCATCATCAACATACACCGCAGGCTCCATTGAGTGCAGAGAGCTTAACCCGGGATACACACCGGAACCATCTGGGGATTTAAAAAATCAGGCCCCACCCCAGGCCAATGGGGTCAGAGGCATATTTTTAATAAGCTGCCCTGGAGGTTCTAGCGGACAGCCAGACTCAGAGCCCCGTGTGGAGCAGAGGCCATTCTGGGTGTCAATCATGAGGAAGAGGTGGGTCTTGAGATGGAAAAATGGGGCGGAGGGGTGGAGTGGTGGTAGTAGTCGGGTGATTCAGCAAGTTAATGCACATAGGATGTCGGTGCCAGACAACGCGACTTACTGCTGTCATCATTAGTCATCATGGATCATCATCATCATCATCACCTCTGAGACTTGGGGTCCTGGGTGCTAGTGACTGCAGTGGAGGCCACCACCTGGAGGCATGTGGGGAGCCAGGAGGGAGCCACACTGTGATCCTTAGGAAACAAGTTTTCAGGTTTCAGGCCGGTCCTCGGTGCCTGGTTTCTGGACACCCGCCAGACGAGAAAGCAGGATGATGAGTTCAAAGCCCAGCATGAGGCCCCTCAGGCCCTCTCCTGATGGAATTCTTGCTCCGTGGTGTCACCCACCTAGGGGAAGTGAACATGCCCCATGAAGGAAGGAGGCAGTCCCCACATAGCCTGTGAGGCGGATGCTGGAGGACCCTCTGAGAGAGGCAGAAGGGGAGGTGGCAGGGCCCGTGCCCCTTATGTCCCTCACTCTCTGCCGGAGAACTGGCCCCAAAGGTCCCTAGGAGGCTACCATTGCACAGTGAGTAAAGACCTCTGAGGGACGACTGACTCGGAGGCCCCCAGCCTGACCTCCTCCTCGCACCCGCTCTCCCCTCAGTTAGTGGCCAGGTCCTTCTCATTTGACAACACTCCCGGGACCCTCATCCCTGAGAGAGCCCGCATGGCCTTCAGGGTATAGGGGCAGTGGGCTGGAAGTCCCCCGTAGGCCAGGATCCCGTCTTTCACTCCCAGCACCAAGCCCAGAGCGGCACAGACGGGGTGCTCCACAGATGCTGAACCAAACTGAATTTATCACAGTGAGAGTCAAAAGAGACCTTTCGGGTGGTGTAGCTAGCCTCCCGGGCACCCCGGGTGCCTCTGCTGCTGGGCCTCCCCTTCCTGCCCCACAGGGCCACTCCTCTGTGCAGACAAAATGTCCCTCCCCTACGTGTCACCCACTGGTGTAGGCATTTCCCCGGGGAGTAAACAACTCAGCCTGGCCTTCCTAACACAGTTCTTCAGATATTAGGAGATTGCCACTCCTCGTCAAACCACTTTTTATGTGTTTAACCCCATGCCATGGTCATCAGGCCACTTAGCAACACAGCTGTGAGGGGCCAAACCTGGGTGCAGGTGTCAACTCAGATCAGTAGCTGCGGGAAGCATCATCACAGTGGGTGGCAAAGGGCAAGCGTCCAAACCGACACCAACCACCCCGTCACCTGTGGACTGCTAACAGTGTGTCAATGTAGACTCACCAACTACAACACACATGCCACTCTGGCATGGGCTTTTTGGTAGCGGGGGAGGCGGTGCATATGTGAGGGCAAGGATTCCATGGGAAATCTGTGCTTTCTACTCAATCTTACTATGAAACTAAAACTACTCTGAAAAATAAAGCCGATTTTTTAGAAAGAAAGAAAGATCCTGCTACTCCAGGTGTTCCTGAAAAAAATCACATTGCTGTCTCCCTCTCATTCCAAGAGCCAAGGGTCAAATATCTTTCCCTGGAACTGGCCCGCCCATCGGGGGATGGGGGGTGAAGGCGTGGGGGACTGTTCACCTGTCCTCCCTGGACCTAGCCCATTCCCTCTCAATGCAGAGGCACAGCCAACCCAGCCAGCCTCAGACGTCAGCACAGAACACAGAGGGGCTCAGTCCTGGCGGCTAAATTCCTGGTGGGTGGTGGGTGGTGGGTGGATGGATGGATGGATGAATAGATGGGTATTTGGATGGGCAAGTAAGCCTTTGGGTTGTTTTCATATGTGCTACCTCTAAGCAGATCTCCTTCACCTGGTACTTGGGCTGCCTCTTCGCTCCCACCCCACCCCACATGTGGCGATTTTCATGTGTCCCTGCTGAGTTTCATCTTGATGATCAGAGCCAGCATTTCAGCCTGGGGCAGTCCCTTGGATGCTTGTGCTATCATGAGTTCAGCTCACAGCTGACATTCATGGAAAACCTGGTGGAGCAAGAACCAGGACTTTAGAGTCAAACTGCCCTTGACTCAATCCTAGTTCCACCACCTATCAGCTGTGTGGACCTGGGGCCAGTCACTTGCTTTGGCTGAGCTGCATTTCTCCAGCTATGTGAACAGACTGCTGGGGTGAATAGAGATTATATACGGAGCAAGTTATTTGTAAAGCAGGTACCTACCACAAACTGCTGTAAGGACTAAAGGAGAATAATCTCTTTGTAAAGTGCTCACCACAGTGCCTGGGACAGACTGAGTGCTCAGCTGAGTTTAGCTAGGATAGTACTGTTTCTTACCATTATGTTCAGCACTATGTATCTGCCCTAAGCAGGGAAATAAACTGTTATGGAAAATGACTTCGAGTATGAAGACACTTGCCATGTCCTAGGTGGGATCCCAGCTCTGTGCCACCCTGGCTATGCTGTGACCATCACCCTCTTAGTTTCTTCCTCTCTGATTTGCATTACCCCACACCACGACCCACAGGCTGGTTGGAGGGGCACAGACATGGAGGAGCTGGAAGTGCCCCTTGGGGCAGCACCCTGGTTGGGATCCCCACACTGGGCCACCCTCAGGCCATGGGGGACCAGAGCCAGCTGCGGGAATGTGAGGCTGTGTTCACTCCAGGGCAAAGGCATCCTCCAAAGTTTCACTGCAGAAATGGCCTTGGCATTGCGTGACGTGGGAAGCAAGAGAATGGGTCTCAACTTTGGTCCATTTTACCTACCAGGATTCTGTTTAAAGGTTTGGTACTTTGTTAATACTTTTGTGTCTGTGAGACTCATCCATGAGGGTTGTTGTCCATTGCAGGGGATGGGGGCCTATATTATTCCGTTGTGTGGACAGGCCACAGTGGACATCTCTATTCTGTCATCAGCGGATATGTGAGTTGTCCCCAGTTTGGGAGAATTATGAATAAAGTTGCTACAAACATTCTTGCATGTAACTTTGGGGCCCATTACCTTCATTCCTGCTGGGTGCATACCCAGAAGTGGAGTTAAGGTTTAGCAGATATGATCAGTTCTCCAAAGCGGTTGTGCAGGTTCATGCTCCCACCAGTGTATGAAAGTTCCCAAGGCTCCGCTTCCTTGCCCACACTTGGTATCGTATGTCCTTTTAGTTTTAGCCTCTCTGGCAGGAGCATGGTGATATCTTATTGTGACTGTATAGTAATTTGTATTTTTCTGATGACTTATGATGTTGAGCACTTTTTTATATGACTGTTAGAGATTTAGAGTTTTGAAAGGTTCGTAGACTTTAAAATAAGAATGTTTGAAAGCCCGTCGTCATACACCACTGGAGCTTCAGAGGAGGGGTTGGTGTCCATCCAGCTGTGCTGGGGTCCTCCCAGGAGAGGTCCCCGTTCCGGAGGCCTAGGAGGCACTGGGGAGGCTGGGACAGGATGGGTATAGCCAGAGGATGATGGGGAGGGTGAGGGCTCTGGGGGAATCCCAGAGGAGCAGGAGGGACACACCAGCAATCAGGAGACAGGAGTCCTGAGGTAGCACGGAGCAGGTGGCATGAGGCACTGAGGGGTCATGGTGACCACACTGGGCAGGGTTTGCTGGAAAACCCTCCTCTGGTCCCCACGACTGACTCCTAAGCAACACAGATTTCCTGGGGGGATTCTCAAGAAGAAGGGCAGGGGACAGGGAGCCATGAATGGTGGAGTTTTCCCTGATGACCATAATGAGTTGGAGGGAAGGGCTGGACCACAGGTGAGAAGGAGGAAAGGGGCGTGGCCTAGGAGGTGGGAGGTTGGGCTCTGCTTCCAGCTCTCTCCGGGTAGCCTTGAGCAAAGTGATTCCATGAGCAAGGGGTCTGGGGCATGGCCTCTCTCTGCAGATGGAACAAAGAACCTGAGAGATGGGAGCCTGGTGGCCTCTCCTGAGCTGCTCCTGGCAAAAAGCAGCAGGGCTGGAGTGGCAGATCCCCGGAATTCATAGACAGCCCCGACCGTGACGAATTGCTGTGCCCCATCCCATCTACTGCAGCTGGTCCTGAGATCAGGTGCTTGGGGGGATTGTGCCAAGGACAGCTTCCAGAGGAGTCTGGCTGGCAGTAGCCACAGAAAGTGTGGGAAGGGTGGCAGCCGCCTCTTAGGCCGGCTCAACCCTTCCTGGTGAGAGTGCCCCGCTCTGCCCTCCCCTGTAGAGAAGTGAAGGACCCGCCTGCTAACAAAACAAATGGCCCCAGCTCCAACAAGGGATGAGCAGAAAAGGGGTTCCCACAAGGAAAATATAGGGGCAGTGGGCTCCCCACATGTCTCCTCTGACCAGCAGGGTAGGGGAAACAAACCCCCAAGAAAGACTGTGGCTGCTGTTTCCAGGGTTTTCCTCCGAGGAAGTGTCTGTTCACCCTGGGAAGATTTGGGGTTTTGATCGATGAAAAGCGTAGGTCCCTTACATGAGCCCCTTCTGGAGACATACCCAGTGGAACCGGAGCCCCCAGCTGGCTGGCGAGGGCCTTCCTGCAAGCCCTGGGATAAGACAGCACCCAGGGCCCCTCAATGGGGAAGGGTCACCCTCCGACACCTGCTGCCTCCTCTTGGGTGTTCTCTGCTGCCTCTTCCCAGGGATCAGGTTCTCCAATCCAAAGCCTGGGCCCCTGGCTGTCCTGCCTCATGCCCTGTTCTTTTGTCCCTACAGCTCAACACCTGCAAATCCCAAGCAAGAGATCTATCTACCTATTTTAAAATTACAAACCATTATAACCAGATGGAACCTCAAAGATCATTTTCCCCAACCCTCGAATGAGGAAATTGAGTCCCAGGAGCCTAATGACAGTAAGAATTCCTTACACTGATATAATGTTTAGAAATTACAAAGTGACCCAAGATATTTTAATAATAGCTAAAGACCTACAATATCAGTAAGTACCAGGTACTGTTCAAAGTGCCTTACGATATTAAATCCCCGCCCCAGTCCTGGGAGGTGGGTATTATTATTATCACCATCCAGGCAGTCTGGCCCCAGAGGCCATGCCACTAACCGTTCTGCCACCCTTCCCTCTGCCTGTTGGGTAGACTGTGAAGGACAGGCCATGCCCTGGCCCAGGAGAGAGGGACCACACCAGCCTAACTCCTGGGGAATTGCGGGGCCCAGACAAGTTTTAGTACACCCACAGAGCGGCAGGTGCCCCAGGCAAGGTAAAACCTGAGCTTATGGGAACCACATTTGCTATCAAATGGAGTCATCAGAGGCAGGCAGGGCTCATGAGGAAAGCGTTCCTGGAAAAGTTGGTATGGGAGATGATCTTGTAAAACGGAAGTGATCTGGAAAAGTTGAATACACAGCACTGGGGAGGAGCAAAATCCTCCAGGTAAATATTTACAGCGAGCATCAACTTGAATAGACCAGGCCCCTTGGACTGCAGGAAGGGGCCTGGGTGCCCTGCGGCTCTCATAGCCCCCTGGGGAGGTAAGCGAGAGGCAGGTCTGCCACTCGGTTTAGCTGGCGATTAACCCCAGGCTCAGGGATGTTCACTGTCTACCCAAAGTCACACAGGGGGTGAGTCGTGCACTCAGGACTTGGACCCAGGCCTTCTGACTCGAAGCCAAGCGGCTCTTTACACTCTACCGAACTTCCCATTAAAAAGAAACAAAACTCCATCATGGCTCACAGTGTTCCATTGGCTTATAACTTACTAACTGCATTGAACATACACAGTCCCATTTGAAGTCGTGCTCTGGAATCTCAAAGCGTAGCCTAGACACGCACAGACACTGGTAGGAGGACCCAGTTTGGACCTGAATTTAATCAAGCCTGTCTCTCATTAGCTTGGTGATTTGGGGCAAGTAGTGTACGGTGGAGACACTAATGCCGACCCCAGGGCTCATGAGGGGCAAGTGCCCAGGAAACACTCACTCCAGCCGCCCCCTCCCCAGTCCAAATCAGTCCTGGTCCAGCTTCTCTCCCAAGAAGGACCCAGAGTCCAGCTATCCCTGTTTCTCTTCTTGAGAGTGTTAGCCACTCAATTTCAAAGAGATAAACAAATTAATCCAAATCTTCTCTCTGAAGCTTCCCATGGTGCAGCCCATAGAACTTGCCAGAACAAAACCTGCCACTCCTCATCACCTCCATAAGTACGTTCAGGTCTTAAAGTTCCCCAGATTTCTGGAGTATTCAGTGCCCCCAGGGTACTGGAGCTCAGCCTGTCCCCCACCCCCTCACAAAACACACACCACCTCAGAACCAGGACTCCTGAGGAGGGTGGATTTGTGCCTTCCACCTTGGCAAGGCCAAGAGAAAGTCCATTCGATTTAATTACATTTATCATAAGCATTTACATATCTGAATCCCTCTCATTTTAATTACTTCAGACCATGCTGAGGTTATCTCAATATATACTCAATTTGGGGGATTTTCCTTCAGGATCTGAGGCCACATAGTGGGGTCCCGGGATGACTGAGAGCCCCCTGCTCAGATGGACAGAGGGTTAGACCACAGACACCCCTCACTCCCAGGAAGACAGACAGCCACTCAGCTTCTGGCTATTTGCTTTGGCAATTCCAAGCTTGTCGGGTCCCCTCCCCTCCCAGCCCCTCCTGGGTGCCAAGCCTGCCTTGCTAATGCGGCCTGTGCAAGGGGATGCCTCCCCTCCCCCTGCTGATGGCTCATTAACTCCAGAATCACCTCTGTCCACCTTCTAAGTGCCCTGCAGAGGTGGACATCCCTGGAAGAAGAAGGTAAACGGGCAGGCAAGAGGCACGTTGGTGGGGGTGGGCTCCCCATGCTGGATTAACTAAGGACAGAAATGTGGGTGCCCTGCAGTCCGAGCAGCTCTGCCTCAGCTGGGGCTCAGAATCCAAGTATAAACCCCAGCGAGCTTAGTCACTTCCTCTATGTGACTTTGGAAAAGCCACTTCGCTCTTGTGCCTCAGTTTTCTCATCTGTAAAATGGTAATATTAACCGAAGCCCTGACCATTTCCTAGGATTTAGCAAAGATAATAGAATGCAAGTGAAAGCCCTTTGTAAACCATGAACTTCGGTGCCAATGTAAAAGATTATCATTCTGCAATGACCTTTCAAGGTCATTCCCCACCAAGGAGACCTGGAGACCCTGCTAGAATCCCCCCAGTGGCAAGAAGCTTACTTCCTCCTGGGATGGCCCAAGCTCATTACAGGCAGCACTGACCTTCAGAGATTTCTAGTGAGTCTGTGGCTGGATGATATATAAGGAGAAGAAATAGGTGCTCGGTGAACTCCACCATTCCTGTGTTTTTGTATTTTCTGTGTTTCTTATTTTCCTGGTAACACTCCTCTTGAAAACATCCAGAGATGCTCATCCAGGGAAGTCCTGGGGCTTGAGCGGATGAGAGTCTCCTGGAACACACAGCAAGACTGGGAGGGAGGGATGGGACCCCAAAGTAGGGAGCAGAGGAGCTCAGAAGACAGGCTGTTTCTGAGACTTGGGGCAGTGTGTATGTTGGAGTGGGGAGAGGGGCAGTTGTCTGCTGTTCCCTCCTCCCACCCACTACTTACACCCCCGCCCCCCAAGTACAGGTTCCCTCTTCCTCCCCCACCCACCAAGCCAGCTCCAGACTGTGCCCTGTGGGGTGGAGCCTGCTTTCAGCCCAACTCCCAGATGCCCAGGGATTGTCTCAGCTGGCCTTGAACTCGCATCGTTCTGACTCCACATGCTGTGGAGTAGGAGTCGGACTTGACCAATCTAATGCTGCTGTCACTCGGGCCTTCCTACCCCCGGCCTCAGACCCGAGCCCCAGGAAGGCAAGCCACGGCGCCAGAGCTCCTGCCAGCCTAGAAGGGAGAGGAGGCTCCCTCGGAGCCACCCAGAGCCACTGGAACTCCCACCCTCAGGGAAAAGAGAAGCTGCATGGGTGTGCGGAGTCCCTGTGCAGGGTTGGCAGCTCAGGGGAAAGGTGGCTGGAGAGACCTGGCACAGACCCAGACTCTCCCAAGGCCCTCCCTGCACAGGCAGCTTCCTGGGCCCCACTCCAGTGACTTTCATGGGGCTGGGGAGGGGTCTGGGCAGGGACCCGGAACCTGGCTGTTTATAGAGCTCCTCAGTGGACACTGCCTCCAAGCCAGCGACGTTTGGTTTCTGCAGGGACAGTCTCAGCTCTTGCTCTGCCAGCTCTCCTGCTGGGTCCTGGACAGTGGCTCTGGGGGGCTGCAGCCGCGGGGGTGATGAAAGAGGATGCGGGTGCTGGAAGGATCTGGAGGCTGTCCGCTAGCAGCCAGCCCACCACCACCACCCCGGGCAGTGGGAGAAGCCACCATCACCACGCTATGCTTCTTAATACTAATAATATTAGAATACTGCTCCTGCCCTGCTGCCACGATCTACAGAGGCCACTCCGTGCCAGGTGGTCGCCTCACTTGTTTCTACCCTTTCTCCATTTTACAGAGAACACTGAGGCTCAACACAACTCACACCGCTAGAAAGTGGGGAATCCACCATCATTTTTCCCACTGCACTATGTGCCTTTTTGGATTTGGCGCTTCCTCCCTGACTTAAGGACGCCTTTTGTGAGGGGGAGATAGGGAGGAAAGAGTTAGGAGCCGGCAGAGGAGAGGGAAGAGGGCGGGCTGGGGGTGGGCGGGATGGATGTGTGGCAGATAAATGTGTTCCCCACGCACCCTGCCCGCCCCACCTGGCTGGCCAATTCCCTCACTCATCCTCCTCCCTCCCAGAGGGCTGGGGATCAGAGCCCTGCGCAGCAGGGTCCCCAACAACAAGATAGTCCCTCTCCCCCCAGGAATGTGCGTGAAATCCCAGTAACTCTCTCCAGCTGGGCCTGGCCTTGGAGGGGCTCAGAGGCAGCCTCACTCATGTTCCTTCTTCTTCCTAACGACAAGTCAAGGTGTGAAGGGCTGGGGGGGGGAGCGGAAATAGGGGAGCTGGTGACATTGGGGAGATCATTCCAGATAGAGGGAACATTGTAGGCAAAGTGGAAAGTGACTGTCCTCAACTCCTCCCAAAGGGGGTCACAGTCTCTCTCACACATGCGTGCGCGCGCGCACACACACCCGGATGCTCTGACCTCTCTTCCTGAGGCCTAGAAAAGTTGGCGTGCGTGGATCAGAATGGTGAAGGGACTAAGGAAAGCTGAAGGCAGTGGTGAGAGAGGCCGACAGGCAGGATTAGGGCAGGAGCCCCAGTCCTGGCTGCCGGGCAGGTCTGCTAAGGGGCAGACATGTCGCTGCCCTACGAGAACTGACACTGGCCAAGCACTGACTATCTAGGCACTGACTATCTAGGCACTGTGCTAAGGGCTCTACCTGCATTGCTGCATTTATGCCTGACAACAATCCCATTGTTATTCCCATTTTACAGATGAGGATGTGGAGGCTCAGAGGGTTTAAGAGATTTGCCCAAGACTATACAACTAAGAAAGTTCAAGGTTGGACTGGCCTGTCTTCCTCTGCAGATAAACTGAGAGATGGAGGCATCTAGGGGGCAGGAAGATGGACCCCAGCCACACAGAGCACTTGCATGGAGAGTCAGGGTGCCTGGGTTACCATCACACCTCCATCAGCAATGGGCTGTGTAACCTTGAGCCTTTCTCTAACCCTCTCTGAGCCTCCAGTTACCCATCTGTCAATAGAGGCAAAGGGTGGGGGTAGCAAATGAAATCATTTAAGTAAAAGCACATGTAACATATAACTGATGTTATGATAATGTGGCCACAGGTGTCATCTGGCCCAGAGTGCCAGCGTGGGTGAAGAAGCCAAGCTTCCAGTGAGGGGGTCACCATCACCATCACCACCACCATCACCATCATCAACACCATCACCATCATCAGCAACTTCATCACCTTCATCAACAACTTCATCACCATCAGCAGTACCATTAATTTCTATTTATTAAATAGCTAATAACAAAAATAGCAACCATTTATTACACATCGACTATGTGCCAGGCACTTTGCTAAGCACTTTACATAATTTATGTCTTCTCCAGGTGAGCAGAATGGAAGTCAGGGCAAGGGCAACTAGAGGGCAGGGCTCAGAGCCTAGGGCCTCCATCCTCCGTCCCGGAGGTCTGAAGAAGGCGACTACGAGGTGACCTCCACCTAAGTTCGGAACCAGAGCACATTCTGTGGCCAGAGAGAAAAGGCATTTTGCACCAAAGGGCCTACCAGGGAAGACACAAGGCTGAAGCACAACTCAGCCCAGGCCAGAGGGAGTGACCAGGACCCAACCAGGGGAGAGGCTCAGGGCCGGTTCAAGGCCACCACAGGCTGCAAGAGGAGGAGAGGGCAGAGGCCTGGCTGCACAGGCCAAGGAAAGAGATCTGTGACTCCAGCCTCTGGGTAGGTTCTCTCACCACCCTGGATCAGAGGAAAGCTCCTGAAAGGGACCTCTTCTATATGGGCTGAACTAGGGAGGAGGGGGTATGTCCCCTCCCAGGTGAGAGGGAGGAGATTGTCACATGCCCCAAGTGTGATGGGGCAGCAGCCAGCCCAGCTCCGAGTCCTGGGGAGAAAGAATTGAAATGAGACAGAGACGGAGATGGAGAGAGCTGGAGCGAGCCAGGACACGCAGGAAGGCAGGCGCGTGCAGGACACGATGTGGGGCCTGGCTGGGAAGTGTGTGCAGGGCCTTGGTGGGGCAGGCTGGGAGCTTAGTCTCGATGCTGAGGCCACAGGGATGCAGGGATGGCCGTTGCTGGTCCCATTCCAGCCCCAGCCTCCACGTTGCTCCGGCCTGTGCAGTCAGAACATTCCCGTTCCTGGGGCGCAGGTCCTGCATTCTCACAGTTGGGCTTCAATGTAACAGTGAGATTCACATGAGTCTTGGGGCCCTCCCAGCAGCGAGACTGCTGGGTTCTGCCCTCAGATCTTCCCGGCAGAGGAGAGTTGGCCCAGAACACCGTCCCTCTAGCCCTTGCCTTCGGCAACAGGAAAGAGGCCAATCTTGCACACCTGGGCTGGATAAATGGTCAAGTGGACACTGAACCACCGGATGGGCCCTGGGCAATAAAACCGGACCTTCCTTCGGCCCATCCTACCTCTGGGCGCTAGGTCCAAACACCCAGCCTCTTCTGAGCTCTCGGCTCTCCAGAAACACCTGCTTGGCCTGCATCGGAGGAGACTGGCAGACGACAGACCAACCCAGGGCAGCTTCCTGGGCAGAAGGGCCAAGTGGCTGCCCTAAGGAGCTCTGGAGGAGACGATCCCAAGAGAGCCTCGTCAGTCCAGCTCCTGAGAAAGGGAGTGTCTCTGTCCCCAGGTAGGGGTAGCAGGAGAGAGGGCATTACCATGACCTATGGATGAAATCCAAACATCTGAGTATGCTTTGCCCCCTGCTCCCTGCAACCCCAGATTCCTGCCCTGTCTATCCCCCCTGGCATCCCATTTCTAAGCCATATCCAATACTTGGAACTTCCTTCATATACCCCACATTTCACACAGTGCCCCTGCAGCACCCCTCACTCTGCCTGCAATGCTCTTCTCTCTCCCTTTCTTCTCCTGGTGAACTCCTATTATGCTTTCAAAACCCTGCTCAGAAGGCCCCTCCTCTGTGAAGCCATGAACTCCCAGAGTTAACTCTCTTCTCTACACTTGCCTGGGCCTTGAGAAGACTTTTTTTGCAGCATGAGTCACAAAATAGGGTATTTAGTTATGTCCGTGCATGACTCCTCCATTAGCCAGGGAACGAGACCCTCAGCACCTGGCACGGTGCCCGGCACATAGAAGGTTCTAGGGACATGTTTGTCTAATGGAAGGAGGGGCAGTGGGCAGGGCAAGTGTGAAGCAGGACGTCTGGGTTCACCTTCCATCCTGCGCTAGGCCTGGGGCGCAGGAACACCAGGTCCAACTGGGAGCTGGGTGGTGGGGAGACCCGGACTCAGACTTTGGCTGCACAGGTGTGATCCAAGGCTGCTCACACTCCCTGACCGAGAGGCCTCAGTGAAGCTGGCAGGTCTGGCTCCTGGGAGAGCAGAGAAGCCCCTGATGTCCCTGTCCTGCAGCTCCCCAGAAGGGGGCCCGGGTCTGGGTTCACCTCCTCACGGTGGATTTTACTTTCTCAGTTTGAGAGATGGGAAAACCAGATGTGTTGTTGCCATGTGTCAGGTGAGAGAACTGAGGCCCAGGGGTTATGATCCCAGAGGCAGGAGCAGCCAGGAGGGAGCTGGCCAGAGGCCGTCCTGGGGCCTGAGCCAGGACAAAGCGCAGGCTGTCCCCGGAGAGAGGAGGCCAGGCACTGCTGACATAACAGGACAAGAGGGACTTCAGCAGTCCACGTGGCCCCAAGTCCTGCCATAGTGGTCCTCGCTGTGGGACTCTGGACAGTTGACTTGACTTCTCTGAGCCTTCTCAGTAGAACAAGGTGCGCACAGCCAACCTCACAGGATCGTGGCGAGGACTGGGCCCGGCACCGAGCCTGGCGTGCAGTAGGTCTCTCTGGGGCCCCCTCGCACCCTCCCTCCCTGCTCAGCCGGCCGGCTGCCTGCAGGTGACTGGGCCTGCCCTGAAGCCTGCAGAGCTGGGAGTAGGGGGACAGATTGGTCACGGTGTAACCAGAGAGTGTCTGGGGGCTCCATGCCAGGGCTCCCGCTGCGGCCAGCGCCAGGCCCCCTCCTCACAGCTGTCAAGGCAAGGCTCAGAGACAAAGCAACCAGGGGCCCCCACTCGGTCAGGGGGGTAGGGAGGGCCGTGTCTGGTAAAGGATGAGATGGGGTGCCAGGTCCCTGCCGAGTAAGGGGTCAGGACTACCGAGGAGGCCCCACAGCCTCAGGCAGAGTCACTCACAGGCTTGGGCTCCAGTGCCCATGCTGCCACTGACCAGCTGGGTGACCTCGCACAAATTACTTAACGTCTCTGAGCCTCATTGTGCTCATGAGGAGTAACATTGCCTAATTTTGCAGGCTTGATATGAGGATCACACAAACTCCAAATCAGCAACGGCACCCAGCACAGTGTCTGGCATGCCACAGACTCAAGCCAGTTTCTCCTCTATGTCTTCCCTTGTCTTTCCCTGTCTTTCCCTTTTCTTGTCCCATTTCTCATTTTCTCTCTATAACTAGTATTTAACCCCGCAGGGTGGGACCCTCCAGCTAATCAGGCAGGGATTCAACCACTGCAGATCAAAAATATTCCCCCCCAGACTGGATGGTTGCATCTGTACCGAATATATACAGAATATTTTCTTGTCATTATTCCCTAAACAATACAGTATAATAACTATTTACATAGCATTTACATCGTATTATTAGGTGTCATAAGGAATCCAGAGATGATTTAAAATATACAGCAGGATGTGCGTAGGTTACATGCAACTATGACACCATTCCACATCAGGGACTGAAGATCCGAGGATTTTGCTGTTCTGGTGGGGGCGGATGCTGGAGCCAATCCCCCACAGATACCGGGGGACCACTGTACTTGTGTTTTCACTGTAAGGGTGACATGAGGGCCTCTATAAGAATAGCTGCCTCCCTCTCTTGCCAGAGTGGCCCCAGAGTCCCTGAGGGGAGATGGGCAAAAGCCTCTGAGGGAGGTCCCCCAGAAGTAGGAGTTGAGGCAGGGGCTGAAATCCCAGCCCTCTGTCCTGAAACTGTCTCTCCCTCCTGCTCGGATCCCATGTGGGGCTGGCCATGTGGGAGAGAAACCTGAACTCCGTGAGCCAGACTTTGTGTATGTTCATTTCCCTACTGGTCCCCCCAGCCCAGCCCACCCCTTTGGAAATGCCAGCCTGCCTCAGCTGTGCTGAGAAGAAAAGGGGATATAGGTTTGGGCTGTGTCCAGACAAACAGAATTCCTAGCATCCTGCACGGACGGACATAGCTAAGGACTCAAAGTGAGGGCTCCCCCTGGTGGAAGGTGAGATTACAGAGCTGCCCTCTGCACACTCATTCAGCCAAACCTCCATTCATTCACCCCGCACCTACTGAGCGCTTCCTGCATACCAGGCACGGTGCAGGGGCTGGAGAGACAAGTCAGATGTGCATTCACAATCTTTAGAAAAGACACCGAAAGAGGGTGCTGGAGAAGTCGAGAGGAGGACACCCATTCCAGTGGAGTAGGCAGGGAGGGCTCTCTAGAGGAAGCACATCCAACTTAAACCTGCAGGATGGGCTGGCCTGGACAGAGGCAGGAAGAAAGAGAGACCCCTGTAGAGAGAGCAGCTCCCACTAACACCTGAGGCTGAAAGGAAGCAGGGGTTCCCTGTATCACGTACGGGAACTGCAAGAAGTCCAGGCTGGCTGCAGCGTGGCATTTCCTCCAGGAGCCAGGTCATGAAAGCCTCAAAAGCCTCAGCCCTTGAACACTTCGCTGAGGGCCAAGAGGTCTTAGAGGATTTTAAGCAGGGAGGTGCCCTGATGGGATCTGTAGCTTAGAAAGATCACTCAGGCTCAAGGGCAGAGAACAGTTTAGAGGGGACAGGACTGGAGGCAGAGGGGCTAGTCAGGCTGCGGCAGCAGTGCAGGGGACGCTGGTGGCTGGACCCAGAGGGGTGGCACTGCAGATGGGGAGGAGCCGCCACCCCTGAGAGCTGTTCAGGAGGTAGACACGAGCGAGCGGGTGAGAATCAGTGGTGTTCAGAGGCAGGGACTGTGCCTCACGCATCTCTGCTTCCCGGCGCCAGAGCAGTGCCTGGAACACAGCAGAGGCCCATAAATGATTGCTAAACCAAAGCAGGAGGAAGAGATGGAAGGTTGCAGGGGCAGAGCAGGAAGGCGTGAGGATAAAGAAGAGAGAATGTGGAAGGAAGCTACAGTGGGTGCCAGGGTGCCAAGGTTTAGAGAAAAAGGGACAAGCTTTGTTTAACGGATTGCAATATCCAAGCCCAAGAGGTGTGTGAAACAAGAAAGATGAGAAGCATGACGCTGGGGCAGAGGGTCCTAGGAGGAGGCTGGGGTTTCTGGGTTCCTATAATAGACACACGCACAGGGCCCAGTCCCTGGAGCCCACGACTCTCACACAAGGCTGCCCCTCCTGGCCAAAATGCCTGCCCAAAGGGGCCACAGCCAACCAGCAATGGATGGATGGACACTGGGGCCAGAGCCTTTGCCGAGTGGGCTGTCTCCGATTACCAGAGGCTAGGGCCAGAGTGAAGTGCATAGTCGCTTGGAGCCAGGGTGGTGCTGAGGTCTCTGCCAGATACCTGGCATTGGGATGGGGAACAGAGAGAGAGAAAGAGAGAGGCAGGTGCTTGTCAATTCCACTTTAGGAAAATTGGCTCCATGATGTTTATTGCAAACTGCAATTTAGCATCTCTATTCAGGTGCTCTGTGTTTAATTATATATAATATGGTGGTGGGGAGGAAGGAGAGAAAGGAGTCTACAGTATATGATTTTCTCCTCAGTCTAGTCCCCTCTGGGTGTTGTAAAGGTCAAAGGTGAGAAATGGAGCCCAGCGGAGGGAGGGACACAAAAGACCAGCTGTGGCTTCACAGCCAAGCCTTGACAGCTAGAAAGCAAATACCCCTGGCCACAAGCTCAATGTCAGCTGCCTTGTGGTCTTCAGGGACAGACTGGTGGCTCCAGATCAGACTGAGAAACATCGCGGCAAACCGGAGCAATCCTCCAAGGCCCTTCTCTTTCTGAGGCCCAGAGAGGTTGTGTAACTTGTCCCACCACAAAGCAGGTTGAGAGGGGCTTCTGGAAACCCCAGCGCCACTTCCCTCCTGTGTGGCAATGGCCAGGTGGGTCTGACAGAGGGTGGCTCAGCCCCTTTGCCTTAGACCACAGCTCTCTGGGTTTTGCAGCCCCTCTGTACGGGAGAGACTTAGTTTCCCTAAGAGGAGCCCCCAGGCGTCCCCTCCCCATCCAAGCTCACAGCTCCTGTCTTTCCGTCAGGGTCCTCACCCTCTCTCCAGAGCTGGGAGGGCAAAGCTCCAATTAGTTCGTTTGCTAGTTTAATTGGGTGGGGAGGGGAAGGAAATTAAACTCTTCAATAGGAATCTTCCCTGCAGGGCCAGAAGTGGAATGAGAGGATGGAGACCCCATCTCTGAGCACCACCACCCCCCCCCCCCGTTGAAGGCTGAGTACTGCCTCAGTTGTCTGATTCTCTCACTCTTTTGCCCACCTGACTCTCCCTGGCTTACTTGAGTCTGTCTGTCTCTGTCCCTCTCTCTCTGATTCTCTTTGTCTCTTGGTTCCAGAAAAGCCCCTCCCCCAGGGGGGCCCAGGAAACGTGGCCAGGCTCCTAGGGGGCACTGTGGCTGTGGTCCTCATTCTTGGCGTGGCACTTGCTGTCTTCTTTCTGTACCGCCGGCAGCAGAAGGGCCAGCTGGGGACAGATGGTGATGGGTGAGTGTTGACAAGCTTCTGCCCACCCCGACTCTCCCTTCTCTGCTCCTGCGGCCCACCCCCATGGCTTCCCAGACACACTGAAGCACCTGAACTTGTGAGAGCTCAGGGTCTTCAGGGCTTCCCCACCCGCACCTGTGGGGGGAGGGACATTAACCCTTTGGTGGGAAGAGCAAGCTCTCACAGGTGCATGCTGTGTGCCAGGCACTGCCCAGTGTTCACACTGCCAGAAAGATGCGTTTGAGCCTCACAGCAGCTCCCAGGGGCAGGTGCACCATTAGAATCCGCAATTGACAGATGAGGAAACTGAGGCACGGAGAGGTTAAATAACTCACACAAGTTTACCTTCTCCCAGTCACTGACAAGGGTGAGGGCAGGCCCAGGGCCGGGGCGGCCAGTGAGGCACAAAGTTTATGGGAGTGCCAAAAGCCTCAGCCTTCACAATAAATAATATTTTAATGAAATATTTTAAAAAATCAAAATGAATTCAAAAAATCCATGATAAACAAAATATTAACATTTTAAATAAAGACGGGATTAGAATTACTGATTTTTCCCTGTTGCCTCAGGCTCAGCATGCCTCTATTACCGATCCTGTTTTTACTTCAAATGTTGATATTTTGTTCAGTATGGATTTCTGCATTAATTTTCATCTCAAAAATGTTGCATTAACTATTATTTATCGTGATGACTGAGGTTTTTGGCACCCCCATACTTTGGATCTGGGGCCTCCCTCCCCTGGCCCTGGGTGAGGGCCCACTGGGCATCTTTTGGATTTCCCAGTTTTTTGAGCTGGAAAATCTGAGATTCACATGGTTCCAGTACCCAGGCTAGAGGGAGGGAGAAGAGGGACAGGACAGGCTGGGGACAGAGGCAGAGACACCCGGGAAAGGTGGGCAGGGCACTCAGCCTCTAACCCACTCCACTGAGTCACCACATCCCAGGTCTGGCCACCCAGGAGGCTGCCCAGGAGCAGGGCCCATCATTGAGAGTAGGGCTTAGGGACCTGTCACTGTCAGGTGGCCTGACCAGCGCAGAGACCACCCCATGTAAGCCCCTGTACTGAGCTCACCTTCATCCTGTTCCCCCAGGACGGACCTAACCCCCTCCCAGAAGCTGGAGCCTCCTCCCAGCAGGCAGAGCTACCTTGCACCTGAGAACATCCAGGTGGGCCTTGAGCAGCAGAGAACAAGGTCCCTAGACTGGAGGGAGAGGAGAAAACTGGGAGATGGGCTCAGGGAGGGAGCCCAACCTTAAGGAGGAGCCGGCACACCTCCGTGGGCCGATTTCCACAAGGCCAGGTCCAGGCTAGAGGCCATGGTCCAGATCTTCCCTCTGTGCCCACCCTGAGAGATAACAAACTAGGACCCTCCCCACCCCAGGGCTCCCAGGGCCTCTTTCTCCACCTCTCAGTCCGTTCATTCATTATAAAATATTTGCTGGGCACTGACAGGGTGCCTGGCCCCATGCTGGTAGAGCCGGCACAGCTAAAGTCTCAGGGTGCACGTGTGCCCTCCCAGGTAGCCACCAGAGTGGCAGATGCCGGGATGGGGGTGCATGCAATCAAGGAGGGGAGTCCCAATCAAACTGGGGGTCCAAGGGGCTTCCCCGAGCAGGGGCACGAAAAAGCATTCGTAGCACTCACCTCCTTCTCTTCCAGATTCTCCGCCTGGAGGCAGGGAGGCTGCGGCAGGAAGAGGAGGAGCTGCAGAAGCTGTCCCTGCAGCCCCCCTACTATGATCTGGGGGTCTCCCCCTCCTATCACCCCTTGGTAAGGATGACTGAACCTTGAGGACAGTGCCCCCAGCCAAGCTCCACCCCGCCTGGCAACGAGCTCAGCTGCCTTAGAGGGAAAGAGGACAAAGGAGGCTGAGGAGGACAGGGTGGCAGGGTGGCAGGTTGGCACTAGGAGGCCCACCCCAGGGGCAGCCTCAGCCCCTCAGGGCTGCCCACTGTGGGCACACTGGGCAGACCAGCTGGGGAGAGTGGGATTTCCAGGGAGGCTGGCCCCAGTCTGAGGCTGAGCTCTCTGTCCCCCAAGCCCTGTCCCCAGCTCTGTGCCCTGCACCCCAGTCCCCTGTCCTGCCAATGACCACCAGAAAGCCAGCCACAGCCCCTCCTCTTGGCCCCACTCCCAGCCACTCGGAGGGCCAGCATCCACTTGAATGGCTGCCATCTTTGCCCATAGCCTGCTCCTTTCAACAGACTCTAGGGTAGGGGCGGTACCAGTACAGTGCCAGCCCGGAGACCCAGGCCAGACTGCCTGGGCATAAAGATAACACACAGTCTCCTGGCACTGGTGGGAGAGCCAGGCCTTTGTCTCCACAGCACAGTCTTCCTCCCTATTGGCTGGAAGTGCCAATGTGAACCCATCTTAAGGTGCCAAATCCTGCCCCCAGGGAGATGGCATTCCTTTCCCAGGGTGCACAGCCCAGAGGACCAGCCCAGCCCCCACCTTCTGATGCTATGCAAGGGCAAAAGACCACCAACCATTTGTTATTCCTCAGCCAACTCATGTGGACACAAAGACCATTCCTCAAACAGCTGCTGGGCAACCCTTGTATCATTGTCCTTCCCGTCTGAGGGTGCAGCCCTACATCCCAGTCTGCGCTGCACAGCCCTGCCAGTCCCAACAGAAGGGGTCGCAGTGGCAGTGCTTGCTGTATGCCAGGCACCTTGCTAGTCGCTTTCCAAACATTTTTCTGTTTAATCTCACAGCAATCTATGTGATAAGTCTTATTGTTGCCCCATTTTGTAGAGGGGGAAACTGAGGCTCAGTGAACTTAAGAGATGTCTTAGTGCATTTTGTGCTGCTACAACAAAATACTTGAGACCAGGTAATTTATAAAGAACAGAGATTGGTTTTTACAGAGCTGGAGGCTGGGAAGTCCAAGGTCGAGGGGCCAGAATCTAGCAAGGCCGAATCTCAGCAGGCTCTGAGAGTAAGAGAGCAAGAGGGGCCACACTCGCTTTCATAACAAGCCCACTCTCTCCATCACTAACCCAGTCCCTTAATGACATTCACCCATTCGTGGGGGCAAAGTCCTCATGACCTGATCATCTCTGATTAGGCCCCACCTCCCGACACTGTTGCATGGAGGATTATGTTTCCAATGCATGAGCTTTAGAGGACACATTCAAACCATAGCAAGGTCACCCAGTGCGTAGCTGGGGGTAGCGTAATTGGGACCCTGAGTACTCTGGCTCCCAAGTCCAGGCCGTAACCAGGCAGCAGCCACCAAGACCACCAGATGTGTAGGGAATTCACCTGGGGACAAAGTAGCCTGGGTAGGGCTTGAGCCTCAGGGTAGCTCAGCTCAGCTAATGCCAAGCCCTCTGCAGCCCTGGGCCTCCTGTGTGCTGCTGCCTGGCTGCCCCACAGCCCAGAGGGTAGGCAAGGTAGCCCTGAAAGTCTCGAGTTGGAGGTCAGGGTGCCACTTTGGGCTGCATGACAAGCACCAAGCAGGGCGGGAACCTCCCATCTGGAGAGTCCCACCTCAAGATGGAGAGAGAACACTAGCCCAGGCCTGAACACAGGTGAGGCAGGATGCAGTGGGGAGCCCGGAATCTCCGGAAAATAGGAAGCCATGCCCCATGCAGGGTTCTCTGAATCAGCCTACTCCCTCAGCGTCCTCAGCAGTAGCCAGCCTCACTTGTCTGAGCCGCGGTGCAAGGAGGGGTGGGCGAGCAGGGCCTGAGGCAGGAGGGAGAAGTAAGATGATGGAAGTTAGCAATCTGGAAAGTCATGGAAGACTCCAGCAGGATCCCCCATAGAGTGGGCCCAGGCTCGGCGTGAAGAAGGCCGTGATGTAAGAGAACAGCTGCAGCCGGCTCTAATCCCCACTAACGACTTCTCGGTCTTGCTCCCTGACTGCTGCCCCCTCGGCCCGGCATGCACAGCCCTCCCTGGGGGCACCGAAGGAGCAGGCCAAGCCTGGCAGGTCCAGCTCAAGGACAGCACCCACCACCTCGGCCCCTCCCTCTGCACACTCCTGCCCTCATCCCAGCCGCAGCCCCAGCCCATGGCTCTGACCCCTCCTCCCCCAACCGCCTTCCCTCCAGGGCTCTCCTTGTGTGGGATCAACAGGATCCCCTGATGAGCTCATCCAATCAGAGTGAGCCCCTCTACCCACCAGCCATGGGCAGGAGGGGCTAGGTGAAGGCCAAGGAGAGCGTCTGCACCCTGTGTCCTGCGCCCGGGCACTGGGTGACTAGGGCATCTGAGTGGATAGATGCTTGCAAGAACGGCCTCTAGGGTGGCGCATGGAGGGGAAGGGAAACTCTGGCATCCTGGGGAGGCTCTGTTGTTGCCAAGAAAAGTGTAATTCCTTTTGGCTTACAGAGAAATTACAGGGCCAGGAAAGGATTTATCCCCAGTACTCGGGTTTGTTTGCGGTGCAGCTTGTATACAAGTCACATTATTGATGTTGTCATCAATTCTCCTTCCCAACAAGTCGTGAGCGGGAGCCAGGCAGAGCATGCACTGTTCACTGAGGCAGGCTGGGGTGGGAGAGGCTACAGGGGGCCTGGGGGGACAGCAACTTGAAGCTCATCCAAGCTTGGCAGCCTGGTGAGCCCAGACCCCTCTGTGTGGACCAGGTCCATGCTGCACACACACCCAAGGGTGCTCACCCTCTCAACTTCTGCCAAGGCCTCTGGGCTAGGAGTCCACTCAGGTGGTGGGTACCATTGGGAGAGCTGAGTGGATCTAGGCTAGGTCCCGGGGAGGACTTCCAGAGGATCCAAAGTCAATGTCTAGAAGAGTAGAGGAGATACTGCCTGACTTTAAGGAGAAGAGCTTCCATCTCCTCAGTCTTGAGTGCAGACAGCCCAGGCTAGAAGTGGAAGGCTGGACACAATGCCCTTCGGAGGGATGGGCTTCTGAAGCTATTATGTCAGTTCAAGTCTCCCAAGAAGCAGCCGCCAAGGTGAGATTAGACACCGAGGGTCAGTAGGGAGGGAGCAGGAGGAGACAGGGACAGCCTTCAGACCAGGGTGCTGATCTCCCTCTCACAAAGGACAGGGAAGGAAGGAGGGTGAGCAGCAAGTCTCAGGGTGGCAGTGCAGCATGGCCAGGCAGTGCACCATCCTTGGGCCATCGCTGCCATTAGAGGACTCCTGTGTCGCACGGGCATGGGCCTGCACTAGATGCCCGTCTCTTCAGTCATTGGCTGGGAGCAGTCTAGGAGAAGCGTGGTCTCAGCACAACACCGGGTGGGTCCAAAGAGGTGATGGGCAGGACTGCAGCCAGCCACGCTCCTGCAGCTGAAATCAAAGCCACACAGGTCCACGGCTGCCACAGTCCACCGTGCACTGACATCTGCCCACCCATCCAGGTGCAGGGAACAGATTCTCCATGATCAATGGACCTCTATTCCTGAGGCGTGCACCTTTGCTGCCTCAGTAGATCTTAGGACCACACCGCACTCATCCTTTCCTTTCCATTCGCATTCCCAGCTCCCCTCACTCAGCTGTCTCCCCAGCAGCCTTGGTGGCTAACCTGGTGGCATGACCCAAACCTTCATTTGCGAGGGCTCTGAGCTCTTGACAAGCATACCCCTCTGAGGCCGGGGTTGCTGCATGTGTTCGTTCACCCGAGCAGGCCAAGTATGGGTCCTACCCATGTTCCTCCCTGGCCCTGTGGGGCAGCAGCAGCCTGACCTCCTCCTGCTGATCAGGGCCAACATGCAACTCCTCTTCTTCCACACCTGGAGTCCAAGTGCCCAGCAGCCACCCTAGCTATAGTCCAGTGGGACCCTCTGCCCTGCAGAGCCTGAAGTTGTGGGAATGGGAGTAGAAAATTCCCCCAGTGGGTCACTGGGAGTGATGGTTATGGGGTCACTGCTGCTTTCATCCTTGGGTTCCTAGACCCATGTATTCTTCCTGTTGAGGACAGAGCATCACATGGACACATTTCAGAGTATGACCACTGCAGCCGGCATTTAGAAGACTGTTCCAGCAGCTGCAATCGGGGATACCACTGGACTGAGCCTGTGGGTAGTGGACTGTCTTAGTCCAATAGGGCTGCTATAACAAAATACCATAAACGGGGTCACTTATAAACAACAAAAATTTATTTCTTACAGTTACAGAGGCTGGGAAGTCCAAGATGAAGGTGCTGGCACATTCAGTGTCTGGGGAGGGCCCCCCTTTCTGGTTCATGGACAGTGTCTTCTCTCTGTCTTCACATGGTGCAAGGGCATATGAGCTCTCTGGGGCCTATTTTATAAGAGCACTAATCCCATTCACCTCCCAAAGGCCACACCTCCTAATATTGTAGCCTTGGGGGTTAGGATTTCAACATCTGAATTTGGGGGTAAGGGACACCAACAGACCATAGCAATGGCCAATCATTCACTAGGATCAGTCTGGTTTTTGGAGGAGTAAGGTTGATGAATTTAATGGAGGTTAGAGCAGGACCACTCCCCCTTGCATCCTTTAAGCCTCTCATAATGACAATAATCTCTGCTATTCTCCACACCTTGAGTACACTATCACTTTTGAATTACTCTCTTGGCTGGTGGGGTAGTTTCAGAAGTTTCCACCTGCCTCTTACCCCATAGACCCAGTGTGGGGCCAGTATGTCAATTCTGTGCTTGTGCACTGGGGAAGTACCATGCCCCTAGCAGTGACTTTGCCCTATTCCTCTGGGGTCCTTGCCGGGTGTTGAACCCCATGTCCTCAGGAAGTGCCTCCAAGTCAATGAATTCTTGCTTATCCAGCCTTTGTTTTGGCCTCCTGGATCCAGAACCCTCCACATCCGACCCGGGAATGCTCGCCAGGCTTCTGCTGGTTCACACTGGCTGATTCCTGCCACTCCTGGCTCACGGGCGCGTGACTTCTCCTCCTTGATCAGGCCCAGTGAGTCCCCAGCTGGTTCGTGCTGGGCTTTAACCCTATTATCAGCCTGTAGCCAGGAACAGAGATGGGAGCAACTCTGGGGGGGAGGGGCAGCAGGGGGCTCTGCAATGTCTTCCAGCGTGGGTAGGGCCAGTTCTTACTAGGGAAGAGTGGGCCACCTGCTTTAGCCACTCGTCCTCACCTCAGTTGCAAGGACCCAGGTTTCCCAAGCAAGGCCCTTACTGAGCACAGCAGACCTGCCGTGGCCGAGCACCCCGGGCTCTCCAATTCTTACTCTCAGATCCTGCGTCTGCTCCTCAGCTCTGTCCACTCTCCCACCACAGGCCATCGGGACTCTCTGGAAGCAGCCGAAGAGGGTCTCTGGCTCTCACCTTGAGCCTTTAACTGCTGACGGCCCTCAGCTTCTCATTGTCACACATCTGTGCCAATATGACTTCGGAACCAGCCAACTCTGCTGCCCTTGCAGGACTTGCTGCCTGCGTATCTTTCAAGTGCCTGAACACTGCACGTGAAGGAGTGCTCTCGTCCATCAGACGTCCTCCCAGGTCACCACTGCTGAATTCTTCAGCAACCAGGCTGCCGCTTTGTGCCAGGGACACTCTTGCCCTACTTTCCACTCAGGGAGGGGTCCTCCTTGCCAGCACGCAGTGAGAAAGCGAGACCCAAACCTCCCCTTTACCTTTACCCACCTGTTTTCTTGGGCTGCTCCTGGCATCACCCAGCAGAAGTTGCAGGTCACTGCTCTCTGTCTGCCTTTAAGACAGATTCTATGACGATTAAAGGCAAAGCGCTCAGCACTCCCTGGGCAGCCCCACCCACATCCTTGGAACCTACAGAATGAACTGGGCAACTTCCCTCCACCCACCTGAATTAGATGGTCCAAACTATCTTGTTGCACCCCCCTCCACCTGCCTGGATGAGATGTTCCCAAACCACCTTTTGCCATCATCCCAGGCCTCGCTGGGGGTCAGAGCCATACCAGTGGCTCTCAGTTGGGAAGGGCCTACACAGAGAAGTTCTCTGGACACTGGCGGTCTCTCGACAGACATCCTCAGCGGGATCCTGTAGAGTCTGGGCAATCCCAGGACACCCCTGGCTCCCATCCACCTAAAGCACCTGTCCCCAGCCAGGCATGCTCATGATGCTGGGAAGGACAAGAGGTGGGACCCCTTCAGTCCTACCACACCGCTGGTGTACAGAATGAAGACACAGTCAATGCAGGCGTCTCCTGCCTCCGCTGGAAGGTCTTCACACCATCCCTGAGTGGCAGCCACCCTTCCCACCCATGGGACTCCCCACAATGTGGTCAAAGCCTCTATCAGGGACAAGGCACGTCTGAGCTGTCTCCTGGAGGACTTTCGTGCCAGAAGCTCCCACTTGCACACTGCACTGCCTGCCTTGCCCCCACCTCCCTGCCCCTCGGCCACCCTCATAGGCCCTCCAGCTTACGGACCTCGTGTCTGTCCAGTCCCCTTCCCCTTCCTTCTGTCTAGGTGCTCCTATACCCCCAACCTCCTCCCCAGACTTCTTGCTTCTGGAAAAGAGGTGTCTCCTCCACCCCCACGCCAGGCAGTCTCTGGAAGCAGGGGGCTAAGGGAGAAGGCGTCAGGGTGTGACTTTCACTTATGAGAAATCAGGAGCTAATTGCATTAATTTTAGCTCTGCCACGTGTCCCCGCCTGCAGTCATCGATGGGTATGAAATGGGCATTGCTGGAGGGCAGCTGAAATCAGGACACTGGGCCTTCCCTGCTGCCCAGACAGCCCAGCCAAGGGGAAGAGACTGGGCAGCAGCCCAGGTCACGGAAGTCCCCCTCCAATAGCATGTAGCCCTCTTCCTGCCCTGCCCAGGGAGAGCCCTCCTCCCCTTCAGGCCCTGCTCTGTGGACAGATCCATCTGCCTGAACATCAACATTGTGCACGGAGCTGAGGAGGAGGCAGCTGTGAGGGAAGATCCAGAGATAAGAGCTGGCAGGGCCTCTGGGATCCTCAAGCCACGCTCCCATTTTGCTGAAGGGGAAACCAAGGCCCTGGGAGGGAGAAGGTCTCAGCACGGCCACACCTCGAGTAGAGCTGGCTCCCAGCAGTGGCAGGGAGGACCTCTGCCTTTCAACTGCATGGCAGCCCTGCCCTCAGAGCAC
>VBSM01001265.1:74570409-74591321 GCA_008086735.1 Cheirogaleus medius | reverse complement strand
TCACAGGGACGAGACCAGACCTGCCCACGTGGGCAGCGATGAGTGGGGAACAGGAACAGACACGCTCAGGGCAGCTCAGGAATACTCCGTCTCCCAGATAGGATAAACCTCCTCTCCTAAATTCCTAGTCCCATCTAGGCCCCCAGAGACTGAAGAGGCTTTTGGGGGCCCCCACACCCCCACACATGCTTCTCTTCTCAACAGACCCCTCGAGACCTACTTTTGGGATCAACAGGAGATTGAACCCCACCCTGACAGAAAGGAGGAAGGCCCAGTGCAAGGCCAGGGTCTCGAAAGTGAGTATGCAGGGAAGGAGGCTTAGAAGGAGCTCGACCAGGTGGGCTGATGAACCCGTCAGCCTGCGACTAGAACTTCGCTCACGCTATCGTCTGCATTTCCAGCCTCTAGCGCTGCCCCTGCCAACCAGAGCTCAGCCCTAATCCCCAAACCAGAACTAAGGGCCCAGCTAGGACAGCGGCAAAGAAAGCAACACACTGACCATCCTGTCCCGCACACAGACTTGTGCAGAGACGGCCACAACCCTGGGCACACACACACCCAGCATGGTTCTGTTGTGGTCAGCTCCGTTTGTTATAAGGAAGGATGGTCGGTATATCATAGTCATTCCTTCCTGATGTCAGCACGGCGCCTGTCCGAATGCAGGCTGCGTGATGCAACCGGGCGGGCCCCACACGTCCGGCCATCGTGCTGAGGTTTCTGGAGTGGTGTTGCCGAGCTCTCTGTTTGGCCTGGTTCTTTTCAACTTTCTTTTCATTCCTTTGAATGAATAAATTGTGCTTATTGAAGCTCTGTGGATGAAGGAGACAGACTTGAGCGGAATTAGGAATAGTCTGTACAGTTAAGTTGATAATCCGGAAGGTCCGTAAAAGATGAAAGGTTAGATCAACACCAAAAGATAAAGTGTAACAGAGATGAATGTAAAATCCTTTATTTAGGTTCAAAACTGAGTCACCTTTAGGATTAGAGATGCCTGGTTTAGGTGCATTTCATATAAACTATGTCACTGACTACATGTTTAAAACGAGTTAACAGCTTTGGGGGGGTTGCTTAAAATGGTAGGTGCAGCCCCAGCACTAGTTAACTTAGCCGTTCAATGGCTACATCAATGGTCCCACTTCCGTTTGTTTGTTTGCCTGCTTGTGTGTTTATTTATTTTGTTTGTTTTTACATGTTTCTGCTCTGTTAGACTTAGTCTATCCACTATGCCCTCAGATTAGCTTCCCTCGTGGTCATAAAATAGCTGCCATAATTCCAGGCATCACACCTATACTCAAATTTCTAATAAAAGAAGAGGCCAGACCTTCTTGTGTCTCTTTTTAAAGGGAAGGAAAACTTTCTCAGAAGCCCTTACCAAGATTCCTGTCCCCCTCATTAGCTAGATTGTGCCAGATGCCCATCCTCTTGCCTGAATCATTCACTGGGAAGGGAAATGGGCTCACCACAATTCCTTATACCAGTTGTGATTCTCCCCTTGGCACGTGGAGGAGGGCAAGTACTTGATTAAAGGGAGGAAGGAGGAAAGAGGGTGGTGGAGAGAATAGATATAATTAGGTAACCAAATGTTCCTGCTCTACTTAGTGGTAGTGAACTCTCCACCATTAGAGGCATTCAAGTAAATACTAAATAAAACCTGCCAGAGATATAAGAGGAGATTCTTGCAGTTGGTCAATAACCAAAAACATGGACATTTCCAGATATGGTCAGGTTGTCCTTGTTTGGTCAGTGTCAACAGCAGCTATGTGTCCCTCTTCGGGGCCCTGGGCACCGAGGGAAGCTCAGAGGAGGTATGTTCCACCTGTTCCTGTAGGTCCGTGCCTACCTCCCTTCTGATGAGATTTTTGTATCCTTGCTATCTACAAAATGGGATATTATAATGTTTTTTTAAAAATAGTAACTCCTTCCACTGTACATTTCCTTGGGAAAAAAATAAAAATAGTAACTCCCAATTTTCTAAGAGTTTCCTACGTGTTGGGCCTAGGGCTAGGAAGTTTAGATGTATCATCTAACTGGCTTCCCAATAACCCAAATGCTCTCTTGATGTCCCTTTAAGGCTTTGGGGCTCACTCTTTCCTTTAGCATTCAGGTAAAAATAGTTCTACACCACGTGCTCGCTGAGAGCCCTGAGAGCTGCTAGGACCTGGCATTTTCATGCTTCGCTCTTGTTCGGATTCCCTCTTCTCTCTCCACCCTGTTCTGACTCAGTTCTTGAGTTCGTACCTTTTTTGTCTTCTTCCTGGCCTGCAGAAGGGGCAATACCTAAACCAGACTTGGGGGACAGGGGGAGTCCACAAAGACTTCCTGGAGGAAGTGACAGGTGGGGTGGCTCTGCCTTTCCTTAATTTTCCCCCAAAATGTTACTACCAGAAGGCAGAACTTGTAAGAGAATTTTACTAAAAGCTGGGAGTAACTGGGGAGGAGGTGGGACTTTTTTTAAGCCTAGCAAGCAGCCCGAAATTGAAAAGTCAGCCCTCCTTTCCTGCAAGTTCCTCCTGCACCAGTCACGTCTCCCCAGATCTGTCTTCTGCCTCTGCCCTCAGCCCCTCTGCTGGGCCCTCCCTCCCTCCCCACACTCTCCCCTGTCCCTGGCTCTCACCCCCTTCCTGCTCACATGCCCCTGGCTTTTGTCTTCAGAGCAAGTCAGCCCCCACTTTGTGTGGCCTTCTCTTCCCACACTTCACTCTGGGGGCTGGGGAGCTTTCTGGGTCACACTCAAGGGGTCATCTTCCAACAACAAAAAGGTCACTGTCTCCCAGGCAGCCATGAGCGCCTTTCTCTAGGATACAAGAGCTGCTGGAGACACACACTGGATTCGCTGCAATCCTGCGACACAGTGACCACCATTTACATAGGAGATTGAGGCTTAGAGCGGGTAAGAAGTTTGCCCACAGTCACAGAGCCAGTAAGGGGTGACATCTGGATCTGAGCTAGGTCTGTGGGCTCCAGAGCACCCCTTCTAACTATGACACTGATCTTCAAGGTGAGGCTTCAGGAAGGGGACAGTCAGACAGAGAAGCTCAGGACCAGAGGCAGAGCCCAGCTGAACCGAGGGGAATGAACAGAGGAAACTGAGGCAGGCAGCCTGGAGGAGCCATCATAGAGGTGGAAAGGAGGTCGGGGATGGATCGAAGAGCTGATTAGAGGGAAAATCTAAGGGACAATTGGGTCAAATCAAACAGAAAGACAGACCGTGGGGGTCACAAAGAAGGAGGAGCCAAGAATCGTGTCCAGGTTTCTGACGGTCACCCGGGGGACACTCACAGAGATTGTGACCACGCAGGAAGGCGGGGAGGGGTGTTGAGATCATGTTCAAGTGTGCGCACACGTGGAGCCCGAGGTGCCTATGAGGCACCAACAGAGACGTCCTCAGGCTGCCCAGTCACTGCTCCCGAGACAAGCCCACACTGGCGGGGCGGCCGCCGGCCTGTACGTGGTAATTAGAGCCACAGGAGGATGAGCTCACGCAGGGAGAACGTGTGCAGGGAGGAGGCCAGGACCTTGCCTGCACCCAGGAGCACCCACAGCCAGGGAGGGGCCGGCAGAGGACAAGCAGCAGATGAGACCCAAGGCCAAGGCACCAGCCAAGGCCAAGGGGACAGAGCAGGGAATCCAAGAGCAGAGCGGGAGCTTTCTAGCGGCCACATTGTCAAATGCCGCCCCGTCAGAAACGTCCTGAGAGTGACCATTGGCTTTAGAAATGCGGCGGGCGGGAGGGGGTTTGGTGACTCAGAGGAGACCCCTGGGGACTCCACTCAGAGGAATAACGCTGGGAAGCCAGTTTTTATTGGTTTGAAAAGCGAATGAGAGGGAGAATATGAAATAGCCAGGAGAGAGAATTCTCTCCAGGTTTGAGAAAGATGAAATGTGATCTGAAGAGACAAGTGGGGCCAGGGGAGAGAGGGATTTGTTTGTTTTGCTTTAAGAGAATTGAGCAATCTTAACTGATAATGGGAAAGAGCCTGGTGGGGGTGGGTGGGGAGGGGAGAGAAGGTAGAAGAGAAGATTCGGATGGAGACAGAGCAGAGACGGGTGGCCCAGGAGCAGGGTGCTGCCAGCCTCCCTAAAGACACGCTGTGTCAGAAACCTCCTAGTTGACAGAGATCCGTTAGAAGACCTGGGCCGGAGCAGGCACTGTGGTCCCAGTAGGGTCAGAGGAGTGGAAATGGCTCATGACAGAAGAAACCCAGCTAGGAGGTGGGGAGGCAGTTCCCAGGAGATACAGTGTCAGCCTGGTCCTTCCAGGGCATCCATGACCCCCACCTCCAGCAAAGGGGCCACCCTCTTGGGGGCCATTTGTATGGCCCTTGGGCCACCCACCTGTGCTGCGCCTGCCAGTTCACATGGACTGGGGTTTCTGTTTCCCTCTGCCCTCGGGGGCTTCCCTGTGTGCCTGCAACTTCCGCCTGAAGTCTCCCGGTGCCCTGTGGCCTTAGTGTCTAATATCTTAGCTCCCGGCTCCTTGATTTAGAGCAGCGGGGGTCCCAGAGCCCTCATACCCAAAGGAACTGAGTCTTCCCCTGAGCCTGGCCTCCCACAGCCGCTGGAAGACGTCTGCAGACCCAGCTCCTGCAGCCGCCCTTCCGCATCCCCAGCCTGGGGTAGTTAGTTCCACCAGCCATCCCGTTTCTACGCCGTGGTTGCAGCAGGGCCATTTACTGAGCTCATGCTACTAGCTTATTCCTTCCTTCAGCGAATACTCATGGAGCAGCGGCCACGTGCCCGGCGCCTGGCTTGTGGCTGGGGATGCGATGGGGACCAAGTCGGATCTGTCCCTGCCTTGGAGCGGCCACAGTCCGCTAGTCTAGGGGTGTGCTAGACTACCTGTTTTACCCTAGTTATTCGTATGGCAACCCTATGACATATGCATTACTGTCTCCATCTTAGAAAAGAAGAAATGGAGGCCCAATGTGGTTAAACATCATGCAATTTGTAGATGGCAGACCCGCAATCCACTGTCCTTGAATTGAAGGCTTTGCTTTCCCCACCCAGAGCAGACTTTGAGCCTCTCTGAGTTTGGGTTCCCCAAATTCTCCTCCCTCCTCCCCTTCTTTCACGTTTCCTCCCTCCTTCCTCCTCTCCATTGGAGGAAAGAGTGTCATGAGTCCAGAGACAATCTGAGTTCTGGCTCCCGGCTCCCGGCTGGGTATCCTGAAGCAAGATGCCAATTTCACGGCGCAAACCCCAGGTACCCTCCTCTGTGAAAGGAGAATGATCCTCCGGGCCCTGCCCGCCCCACACAGGTGCAGGGGGACCCCATAAGGTCAAAGATGTGAAAGTGTTTCAGAGGCTCTCACAGGCAAGGGCTGATTCTTCTCGAGACGTTCTGTGAGCGGAAGCGCTGGCATCTGCGAATTACATGTTCACTCACACCCGTTGCAGGTACCGTACTTCCTTTCCCAGGCTGTTTATGTGCCGGGCCCTGGGCTAGCTGTGCAATGAAAGGGTTTTCCTCTTCTAAAGGAATCTCAGGTGTCACCTAGCAGGGAGAGGAAGGAATTGGACGCCATCCGTGCACTTCTGAAGTCATCGCCAAGAAAGATGAGAAGACTAACATTTATGGAGCATTTAGTACACGCCAGGCACTGGGCTAAGCTCTCTGCACATAGCACCTCGTTTATTTCTCACAAACCCTTAAGACGAAAATACTATTAATACTTTACAGATAAGAAAATTAATTTATCTGAGGTCATAAAGCTTTGAAGTGGTGAATTTAGGACTTGGAGCTAGGCCTGTCTGATTCTAAAACTTATGCTTTTCCCAGTAAGAAAAACCAAACTCTGCCTCAAATCGCTGCTGAAAGTGACCCCTCCACCTGCAGCCTTAGCACTGTCACTCTGTGATGATCGCTGCTGTGTCACCTCTGCACTAGACAAAGTGCTCTTTGAGGACAGTGACTGTGTTAAAGTCATCTTTGTATCTCCAGCCTTCAGCACAGTGCCTGGGCCAGAGATGTCATCACCAAACATTTGCCGAAGGATAGAATGGTCAAAGAATAACATTTGTTTTAGGGATAAAATCATGACCGTCATACAAATATAAAATCAACCTGTGTCAAAAATCTTATTGAGCTCATTAATTAATGGGGAACCAGTAAGATGTTATAATTGGTTCAAAGAAAAACTCAAAGAACTCAAATAAAGCTCTCTCCGTTTGCTTGGGTTGCCATAACACAATACCATAGTCCAGTGGCTTAAACAACAGAAATCTCTTCCTCACTGTTCTGGAAGCTAGAAGTCCAAGATCAAGGTTGAGGTGTCCGGTAAGGGTTCCCTTCCTGGCTTCTGTGTCCTCACATGGCCTTTCCTCGGTTTGTTATTACCAGTTTTCTACAACTTCCAGGGCTGTAAAATAGCTCAGAGACCATGAAAGCCTGAAAGAATCCAGAAGAGTCTGATAGACAGGACACCCAATAATCTTTTTGGTCCATTTCAAAGTCTTTTACAATTTTTTCCTGTAGAATGAATCAATGAATCAATGCAAGCTGCTGTGTGGGTCGCTGCAGGAAGTGTCCACTCCCCCGGTCCCATCTCTCTGGGGTCACGCTTTGGCACACTTCTTTCATTACACCTCCACCAGACAGTGGGGGTCCCACAGCCTGGCCCCCAGGCCTTCCAATTGCCAATCAGCTCCCACCCACAGTGATGTTAACATCCCAAATTTACATTTACAGCTGCCTGTGCAGTATCTCTTTTGTCTAGACTGGAGAAAGAAGCTGATTACGATGTCCTAAATGGAGGGGGCTCTGACTCAGAACTGCCAGCAGCAAGGGCGCAGGTGGGCTGGGAGAGGACGGCCCTGTCCTGGGAGCACTCCCTAGCCAGTCACGTTGGCACTGGCTCATGGAGGGTCTTCCGCCAGGAAAGAGGGGGCATCACACAGTCCTACAGGATAAGGGCACCCCCAGGCTGCTCAGGCCTAACAGCTCCTTCACCCACTAGACACTGTTGAAAAGTTTCAGAGCTCGCCGAGAAACTGCACGTGCCAAGGGGCTGAAGGAGTAAGAGGAAGACCAGGCGTGTGGAGGGGCTCCCACTGGGAGATCAATGGAAAGCAAACCCTGGAGTGTTTAAATGCCAAGTGGAGCCCAGCTTGCTCATTGGGAAATTCAGCCTTGACTTCAGGTCCTCTGGATATCCAACTTTTGCTCTTAAAAAAAAAACAGTTCCTGATGTCTTTCTCTGCCTTCCTTTTTGAAGGTCAAGTTCTACCTACAAAATGACATTTGTGGTGCAGGTCTATGGTGTTTATCTCTGGAATAACAGTGGGTGCAACCCCACTGGCCACAGCCCCATCAGCAGCCGACAGCCTCATGTCCTGGCCTGGGCCAGCAGCTGCAGCTGACCAGCTGGCTGGCGCCCCGCCCTACCCCTTCCGCCCATCCCATGCCATGCCAGACACAGTTGGCTTTATCATTTTCCTGCCTAAAACTTGTTGGCCCGCGGTGCCCAGGTGCTCCACATCTGTTCCCTGCTTGCCCCTAGGCTGGTCTCCATCGCTCCCTGATCACTTTATGCCCCAGCGGCACCCACTCCTGGTAATGTCCACACGCCTTTACTCGCACCTTTTCCCTGACCAAGTCCTATCCCCTGGGGGCCTGGATCAGGTCTCTTCTCTGTTCCAACATGCCCACATCCCTACCACGTCGCTCCTGTTGACAAGTCTGCTCCCCCTTCCACCAGACTGGGGCTCTTTGAGAGCAGAGATTGTTTCTTGTACTTTTGAATAGTGTCCCCCCAAAGCACATGTCCATCCAGAACCTGTGAATGTGACCTTATTTGGAAATGGGTTCTTTGCAGATATGATCAGGTTAAGATGAGGTCATGCTGGATTAGAGTGGACCCTAAATCCAATATGATTGGTGTCTGAAGAAGAAGGAAATTTGGACACAGACACCTAGGGTCAAGCATCAAGTGAAGACAGAGACAGACCAGAGTGATGCTCTACAAGCCAAGGAGCGTCAGGGATTGCCAAAAGCCACCAGAAGCTAGGAGAGAGGGGTGGAATTGATTCTTTTCTAGAAACTCAGAGGGAGCATGACCCTGCTGTCACCTTGATTTTGGTGACATTCAGAGCTGAAAGAGACTAGATTTCTGCTGTTTTAAGCCACCTAGTTTGTGGCCATGTGTTGCTACAGCCGTGGGAAACTAACAGATTTCTTATTAGAGCCCCTAGCCCAGTGCTCGGTTTACCACTGTGTGGTCAGTAAATGTGGAAAAAGCGAGTTAGAGAGAGCCTACAGTACCGCTGCCTGCTTTACTCCGCGGCCTCACGTTGCAGCTGAGGAGGGGAGAAAAGTCTCGGGGCAAGAGTTCTCACTCCGACCCAGGGAGGCAGGCTTATTCAATGCATGTTTTTTACATTCTTGCTAGGTACAAGGGGCTCTCCCAGGTCTAGGGACAGAAATGACTGAAAACCATGGATAATCCAGCCACTGTCCATGGAGTCCAAGGACGTCTGGGAGAGGCTCACAGCAGCTTGGTGATGGGGGCAGAGCCGCTGAGGGAAGCGGAGATGTCAAGTGTACAGAAGAGGGGCTTTCGAGGGGACAGACTCCACATCTGGAACAGACAGTGTGGATGGGAGAGACGTGCTCCCTGTGCCCCCAAGATCAGTGTTTGCAATTCAGAGGGAAACGGATTCAGGCTCCATCTAAGAAAGTTATCCAATAGGAGGAGAAGGGGACTGACATTGCTGAGTGCCTGCTCTGCGCCAAACAACAGCCATGGGACATTAGCGGGTTTTCCTACCACGGCCCAGTCTGTGGGTTAAGAAACAAACCAAGGAGACTTGCCCTCGATTCCATGGCTGAGGGCAGAACCAAGACTCAGTCCCAGGCTGTGTGACACAGATAACCACATCGTCCTCTTTCCCCAAAGACAAAGTCGCGTATCCCCAGTGTCCTTGGTGGGACCCGGAGACAGGACAGCCGGATGGGGAAGGTACAGAAATGCTCCAAGTTTGGGGTTGGGCTAAATGACCTTTAAAATTTCACCTAACCCTGAGGGATTCAGTCCCCCTTCAAATCACTGGGAGGGTGTTGCAATCACTCTCCACCACCTCGCTGTGGGCATCGGAAAGTGAGAACCCACATCTGCCCTCGGAGGCTGGCCCTGCGCAGCGACCAACTCTCAGGCACGAGGCTGCCTGCTGCACTGTCTGTGTAGCCCTCAGGGAGGGCCCTGAAGTGGAGGGCGAGTGGACATGAGACAGGCGAGAAGGGGAAATGGTGTTCTGGGTAGAGGGAATAGCATCAGCAAAAGGCAAGTTGTGAGAGAGGACATTTCCTGGACAAGGAGATGACAAAAGGGTTTACAGTAAAAGGAAGGGAGGAGCAGGAGATGGCGCCACCCAGAAGGAGGCCAGGTTGGATGAGGAAGGGCCTTGCAGGCCAATGCAGGGACTGAAATTCACCCTCTAGACCAGCAGTCCTCAACCTTTTAGGCACCAGGGACCAGTTTCATGGAAGACATTTTTCCACGGACGGGGGCATGGGGGTGGGTGATGTGGGTGACGGGGACCTGCTGTAGAGACAGATGAAGCTTCACTCCCTCCCCGGCCACTCACCTCCTGCTGTGCAGCCCAGTTCCTAGATATGAAAGGAATTGTCTTCATGGAAGACAATTTTTCCATTTTTCCATGGACAGGGGACAGCGGGGTGCAGGGGGAAGGCCTGGCTCAGGTGGTGATGCGTGGCTTGATTTCTCACAGGCCATGGACCAGTACCAGGCCACAGCCCGGGGGTTGGGGACCACAACTCTAGACAAAATAAGGCCACTGATAAGGGTCTAGTATACAGAATATAGAAGGAACTCTTATCATCAGCAATTAAAAGTCAAACAGTCCAATTTAAAAATGGGCAAAGGATTTGAATATACATTTCTCCAAAGAAGAAATATAAACAACCAAAAAGTACATGAAAAGATGCAATGTCATTAGCCACCAGAGACATATAAATCCCAACCACAGTGAGAAACTAGTTACCCCCACTGGGATGGCAGTTACCACGTGACTCAGTAGCCTCGCTCCTACATGCACAACTCAGGAGAACTGACAACGTCCATCCACACAAAAGCTTGTGCACCAATACTCACAGCAGCACTTTTCCTAATAGCCAAAAAGTAGAAACAACCCAAGTGTTCATCTGCTAATGAATGAATAAATAAAATGCGGTGCATCCATACAACTGAATATTATTCAGCCATGAACAGGGACAAAGTACTGAGGCATGCTACCTCGAAAATGTTATGCTAAGTGAAATAATTCGGTCATAAAAGGCCATGTGCTGTATGATGCTATTTAAATGAAATGTCCAGAACAGGCAAATGTGTAGAGACAGAGAGCTGATAGTGGCGGCCCGGGGACGGGGGTATTGAAGGACTATGGCGAGTGACTGCTAATGAGTACCCGTTTTCTTTTGAGGAGGATGAAAATTTTCTGAAATTGATTGTGGTAATGGTTGCACAATTCTGTGAAAATACTAAAACCCGCTGAAGTGTATATTTCAAAATGGTGAACTTTATGGTATGTGAATTGTATCCCAATTTTTTAAAAAAGGAAACCATTGAATAGATTTAAGCTGGAGAATGATATGGCTTGTCGGCATTTCAGCAAGAACGTGCTTCGGCCGCAGGGTAGGAAACAGCCCGGAGGCAGAGAAACCCTGACAGTTACGAGGCTGTTACAAGAGGTTTGGTGCCAGGTGAGGGTGACCTGCACATGTGAGGTGGCAGTGGAGATGGAGAGAAAAGGTCCGACCCAAGAAGTATGTATTTATGCATTTATTGGGGGGGGAGGCAGACGAGGAGGGAGGAGGCGGGCAAGAAAAGGGGGTGAGAAGAGGTATAGCGAGAGGGCCAAGAGGTATATAGATGGATGGTTTAAACATATGTAGTCATAAATGAGATGTGCAGAAATATGACTTTATCTCTCCATAATTGAACTTAACTTTGTTCTTGTGGTGATTTTTAAAAATGTCTTCAAAATACCTTAACAGTCCTTCCTTTGGAAGGTAAGGCCTAATCCCCTCCTCTTGAATGTGGATCAAACTTAGTGACTAGCTTTTAACTAACAGGGTGTAGCAGAAGTATTAATAATACTCGTGACTTCCAGGTGTAGGTCATAAAAGGATACAGCTTCCATCTGGCGTGCTCTCTCTCTCTCTCACACACACACACACACACACACGCGCACACACGCGCACACACACTGCTACTCTGGGCAAACCCAGCTGACACAGCATGAGGACACTCGACACTCAGGCAGCCCTGTGAAGAGGCCCAGGTGGAGAGGAACCGAGACCTCCCTTCGACAGCCAGCCCCGACTTGCCAGCCCCGTGAGTGAGCCCCTAACGCCAGCCCTGAGCCTTTACGTTTTCCAGCTGCGGCTGTGGCATCACAGAGTGAAGACCAGCTGTCCTTGTTGTGCCTTGGCTGAATTCCTGACCCACAGAAACCTTGAGAGATAATAAAAGTCACGGTGCGGGGCCGCTAAGTTTTGGGGTAATTTGTTACACAGCAGTAGGCAACTAAGACAGTTCTGAAGCTCCTATATCTACAGATAGCAGAGAGCATTGAATCTTGCCACGTAAAGGTAACTAAGTCACTTCCCTTTCAAAACTTAAGTCCTTTAGGGTCAACTCTCAGCTGACTCCAGATTCAAACTCGAAGTTCAAGCTCCCTATCAGGGCTTCTGGTTTTCTCCACCCTTGCCTCCTGCCCGGGATACCTGGCTCATGGGAGGAGGCTTAGGTAACGTCATAGCACCCCTCAGGGGGCTCCCCCTGCCCTCCCCTAAAGGGTAGTTGTCTGCCATGGCCCTGGACATTGGTTTCTGTCCTCGCTGCATCTGCCACTGAAGTGGCTGTGGGTGGGCTAACCTGTAGTCTGTTCTCCGGATGAGGCCACCCCCTAGAGTTGTGCGGGTTGTGCTCTGAGCAGCGGGTGTGCTGAGAGGGTGGATGAGAACTCAAATCCAGCCTGCGCCCTCCTCACCAAGCCCTGCACAACTGCCCAGTCAGTCCAGAGGAGTGGGTGCCTTTGGCACTTAATCCTCCCAAGGAGGCATGCTCTTCTGTAATCCCCTCAAACGAATCGTCTAGAGACAGCAGCCCTCACCACCCCCGTGACCCCTCTGACACACACAGGCCCCACCTCCCAGGGCATGACTCCCAGGGTAAGGAGAATGAGGCACTCACCTCAGGCACAAAATTTAAGGCAGTGCCAAAAAAAACTCAGCAGTCAAGATAAATAATATTTTAATACAATTTTTAAAAAAAAAAATCAAATTTGATGCCAAAAAATCAAAACAAAATACCAAGTTTTACAAAGAGGCAGGATCCAACGAACTTGGATAACCCTGTCTCACTTGCCTCACTCTAATCCCAGCCCTCGTTTCAATAAAACTTTATTTATAAAACCAGGCAGCCAACCCATGGGCCATATTTTCTCAATTTGTTTTTTTTTAAGCATTGTATTAAAATATTATTTATATCTTGATTGCCAGGTTGCTTCTCTCCTAATTGGTCCTACCAGTCCTCACCTCTCAGATTAGGGACCACTCCAGATTTCCTCACTACCAGCCACGGGCCAGGAACCTAAGGCGGTTTGTAGGTGGAGGTGCTGCAAGTAGCCGTATCTCAAGCCCTCACCCTGCCTAAAGGCACCCTCCTGCTCTGCTGTGTCTACCCCTGCTGGTGCAAGGTGCTCCGAGAGTGCCAGAGGGAAGCAGAGCTTAAGCTGTCACCCCCTGGGGTTCTTACCTCTGAGGAAAAATTGAAGGTGGCAGGGCAGAGAACAGGCCCAACAGCTTCTACTAAACTCTGGCTCTGCCTCTTTCTTTGGGCTCCTCAACTTCCCAGGAAGGAAGTTTTCCCTGTGTGGTAGGGCAACTACCCTCAAGTCCCTGCTCTATGGCTAATTTTTTTTCCCATTCATCCATCGGTTAGTCATTTATTTCACAATCATTGAGCCCTACTATGTGCCAAACATTTGCTAGATTCTAGACATAGAAAGAAAACCCCAATACTCTTGGAGCAAACAATAAGGAAGACTAACATACAAAATAATTATAGTAAAGTTTTGTATATAAAGTACAAAAATAAGACCTGTGTGTGCACACAGGTTTAGTTGTGGCGTGGAAAAGGGAATGGTTACCTTTCCTTGGAAGCCTCAGAACAAAGGAGGTGTGATCTCCTCAAGCAGATAAGCTGTCAGTGGGTATTCCCAGCAGAAAGAAGAGCACATGCAAGGACCTGGATGGAGCAGGAGCGATGGAAACAGAAGTGATAGAATTGATTTAAAGACAGAGAGGCATTGTTACTGCTGGGTAGTATTAGGCAATTGACATGAGCTCATCTGGAACATGGAAATAATCATGAGACCACTTTTATAAGGTTGTTGAGTGTATTAAATGAGATATATCAAACACTTAGCACAATGCCTAGCACATAGTGAGGCTATTAGGTAAACACAATGTTAACTATGATTACTCGTTAAATCTTCCATCTAATATTAGAAGCATTGCATGAAAATAACAGTTGAGTCACATAGATAGATTTTTGCACGTGGAGAAAGGTTAATTCAATCAACACTTAAACATCTACTCCATCCCTAGACACTCTATGGTTAACGTTTAAAAATTCAACAATCAATCCTAACGTTAAACTAAGCCTGGTTGGAATTTAAACCTGAACTTTAAATTTCAGCTTTCTCTCTTCAGCTCCAGCTCTTGCAAATCAAAATCGCTTTGTGCATAGACTATTGTATCTGTGTCTACTTCAAGTTTAAAAAAAAATCCATCAGTAACTCAATTGACTTCTTTGTTCTAGGCTGTAGCCACCCTCCCCAGAGGCATCGATGCCATTGACTCAGTGGGTGCAGGGCCAGCAGGCAATAGGAACACATGGGTTTACTATTTCAAAAACATTATCCAGCCTCTTATGAAACTGGAAAGATTTAGGGGTGAAGCTTGGGTAATAGTGGCAGGGGATGAGGAAAGGTTTAGATCCACGAGGTTTGATTTATAGAAAGGTTTGCCTTTTGGGGGTCTTTTTTTTTTCATCCTAGGAGGGAATAAGATATCCTGTTAAACTGCTCCCCTTGGTGTAAAATAGGATAGCATATATTTACCGATGTTACCCAATCAGGCTTGTTTTATCACAGCACGGTAAGCCAAACACCAAGATGATGATGTTTGCAGCAGACAAAGGGTTTATGCATGCGGTAGCCAAGCGGAGAGATGGGAGAACAGGTCTCAAATCCACCTCCTCAAAAATGGGTGTTAGGGATATTTGTGGGGTAGAGAAGTAGCATGGTCTGAGGTGTGGAGAAAAGTGATTGGCACTAAGAAGTGAGGTAATTGGTGACCCGTGCAAGCGTAGTCAAGCTTCATGCTTCTTCATGGGATGCTTGTTCAGATAACAGTGGCATTAGTGTTTCTGAGTGTCCTCGAGGCCACATCAGAAGAAAAAGGACAAGTGGTTTGAGGAGAAGGAAAGGGGAGTTTATTAATTTGCCAGCAAATGAGGAGGTTGGCAAACTCCCATCTCACAGTACCAACGTCCTATTGCTGAGCTGAAGTACAGAGTTTTTAAAGGTCCTGATCAATCCCATAATCCCATCTTTGGCTAAGACAGTCTCCTGACCTCTGCCCTGATAAATCCCTTGAGCCATCTCTTGTGGCATAAAGAACAAAGGACACTCTCCTGCCCCTCTTGACCACTGCCCCTCCAAACCACTGATGTAGGTTTTAGTTCTCAAAAAGGGTTTTGAAGAGACAGAAAACATTTTTACCCTTTTACAGGCCATTTGCTCTGTTGCATTAGCATGATCTGAAGGTGGAGTTTTCGCCCCTTTGACATCAAAAGGTCACCCATCAGACACTCGTGCAGAACCACTTGAGGGGTTTGTGGTCTCAACCATCTTGAACTGAACAAGGAGTTGACTTTAAGTACCCAAGAAACAACGTAGGCTACCATTACCACTGTGACCCATATGTCAGAGGTGTTATCTATAGAGAAGCTGAAGGGAGTTTGAAGGGAGTCTTGTGATATATTGCTTAGCTACGTGACATTTAGATGGTTTGTAATTTTTAAGATCAGTTAAAAGCAACCAATGCAGGTTAAAGTTTAGCAAGCCTAGTCAGGGTTGCCCTCAGCTTCACCGAGCACCTGCTATGTGCCAGGTTCTGTTCGAAGGAGTTATCCCAAAAGACTGGGACAATTCTGCTTCTATGGCTTCCACCTGAGGCACCTCATGAGAACAAGGGTAGAATTGTCCCAGAACCTGGGAGGTTAGAGGGAGATGATTGCATGATTTAGAATTTGGAAAAGTGAGTTTATACTTTTACCAGGATTCCTAGTGTCAACCTTAAATAATGTGATTCAGAAAATATGATTAAGTATAGAGATTATTTGAGCTCAAAGCTTGAGGAGAGCCATCCATGAGCATAGATTCAAGTTGCCCTGAATGTACACTTCAATTAGCAGTTTCAAGTGGGTTTTTTTAATGAATTAATTTTTTCTCTTTTGTTTCTATTTCAATAGATTTAGGAGGTACGAGTGTTTTTTTGATATATGGAGGAATTGTATAGTGGTGAAGTCAGGGCTTTAAGTGTACCCATCACCCAAATAGTATACGTTGTACCCAATAGATAATTTTTGATTCCTCACCCTCCTCCCACCATCCCCCTTTCTGAGTCTCCAAAGTTCATTATGCTATTCTGTGTGACCACATGTACACATCATTTAGCTCCCACCTATAAGTGAGAACACGCAGTATTTGTTTCTCTGTTCCTGAGATACTTCACTTAGGATTATAGCCTCCAGTTCCATCCAACTTGCTATGAAAGACATTATTCCATTTTTTTCTATGGCTGAGTAGTATTCCATGGGGGGTATGTGTATGTATTTCTTTATCCACTCATAAGTTGATGGGCCTTTAGATTGATTCCATATCTCTGCAATTGTGAATTGTGCTGTAATAATGAGTGCATATGTCTTTTTGATAAAACGAATGACTTCTTTTCCTTTGGGTAGATACCCAGTAGTGAGATTGCTGGATCAGATGGTAGGTCTACTTTTAGTTCTTTGAAGAATCTCCATAGTGTTCTCCATAGAGCTTGTACTAACTTACATTCCTACCAACAGCGTATAAGAGTTCCCTTTTCACTGCATCCATGCAAACATCTATTGTTTTTTGACTTTTTAATAATGGACATTCTTTTTTATTTTTAATTATTATGGACACATAATAGTTGTATATCTTTACAGGGTACATGTGATAGTCTGATAAAGGCGTACGATGTGAATTAATCAAATCAGGGTAATTGAGGTATCCATCACCTCAGGCATTTATCATTTGTGTTAGGAACATTCCAATTCTACTCTTTTAGTTATGTTAACTCATACTCTAACTTAAATTATTGCCTTTCTGACAGGGATAAGGTGGTGTCTCATTGTGGTTTTAATATGCATTCCCTGATGTTGTACATTTTTTCATATGTTTGTTGGCCATTTGTATATCTTCTTTTGCAAAATGTCTGTTCATGTTTTTGTCCACTTTTTAATGAGATTATTTGTTTTTTCTCTGGCAAATATTTTGAGTTTCCTTATAGATTCTGGATATTAATCTTTTGTCAGATGTATAGTTTGTGAATATTTTCTCTCATTCTGTAAGTTATTTACTTTGTTGGTTATTTCTTTTGCTATGCAGAAGACTTTTAGTTTAATTAAGTCCCACTTATTTATTTTTGTTTTTCTTGTTTTGTTTTTGGGGTCTTAGTTATAAATTCTTTTCCTAGGCCAATGTAGAAGAATTTTTTCCTAAGTTTTCTTCTAGAAGAATTTTTTCCTAAGTTTTCTTCTAGAATTTTTATCATGTCAGGTCTTACATTTAAGTCTTTAATCCATCTTTCTCTTGCTTGATTGCTCTGGCTAGGACTTCCAGTACTATGTTGAATAGAAGTGGTGAAAGTGGGCATTCTTTGTCTTGTCCCAGTTCTTAGGAGGAATGATTTCAACTTTACCCCATTCAGCATGATGTTGGCTGAGGGTCTGTCATATATGGCTTTTATTTTTTTGAGGTATGTTTCTTCTATGCCTAGTTTGTTAAGGGTTTTTATCATGAAGTGGTGCTGGATTTTATCAAATGCCTTTTCTGTATCTATTGAGATGATTATATGATTTTTGTTTTTAACTCCATTTATGTGGTGAATCACCTTGCATCCCTGAGTTGAAACCCACTTGATTGTGGTGAATTATTTTTTTGATGTGCTTTTGAATTCCATTTGCTAGTATTTTGTTGAGGATTTTTGGAGAAGAAAAAGCAAAAAGCATGGAAAAATCTATTTGAGGGAATAATTGAGGAAAATTTTCCTGGTCTTGCTAAAGATTTAGACATCCAGATACAAGAAGGTCAGTGAAAATTTGGAAGATCTGATGCAAATAGGACATCACCAAGGCACATAGTCACTCCTGGAAGATGCATTGCAAATAGGACATCACCAAAGCACATAGTCATCAGTCTGGCCAAAGTCAAATTGAAGGAGAAAATTCTACAAGCTGCAAGATGAAAGCATCAAGTAACTTACAAAGGAAAACCCATCAGACTAAGAGCAAACTTCTCAGTAGAGACTTTACAAGCCAGAAGATATTGGGGTCTTTAGTCTTCTTAAACAGAATAACTGTCAGCCAATAATTTTGTATCCTGCAAAACTATAAATAAGATTCAAAAAATGAAGGAGAAATAAAATCTTTCCCAGATGGGCTGGGTGCAGTGGTTCATGCCTGTAATCCTAGCACTCTGGGAGGCCAAGGTGAGAGGATTTCTTGAGCTCAGGAATTTGAGACTGGCCTGAGCAAAAGTGAGACCCCATCTCTACTAAAAAAGTAGAAAAATTAGCCAGGCATTGTGGCATGTACCTGTAGTCCCAGCTACTAAGGAGGCTGAGGCAGGAGGATTGCTTGAGCCCAGGAATTTGAGGTTACAGTGAGCTATGATGATGGCACTGCACTCTACCTGGGGCAACAGAGTGAGACCCTATCTCAAAAAAAACTTTCTCAGCTGACCAAACACTAAAGGAATTTGTCACCACTAGACATGCACTACAATAAATAGTCAAACATGTTCTAAACACCAAAAAGAATGGCCAATATTCATCAATGTAAAAACACTCAAAAGTAAAAAAAATCACAGCTCTTAAAAAGCAGTAAGTAAAGGAAGAATACAAAGCAACTAGGTAACAATCAACATGATGACTAGAACGGTGTCTTACTTATTAATATTAACATTGAATGTAAACAATCTAAATAAATGCTCCACTCAAAAGATATAAATTGGTGCAATGGACTAACACACAACCCAAATATCTGCTGTCTCTAAGAAACCTAATTAATTCATATAGTCACTTAGACTCAAGGTAAAGGGGTAGAGAAAAGTATTCTATGCAAATGGAAGCCAAAAGTGTGTAGGAATAGCTATCCTTGTATCAGATAAAATAGACTTTAGAAGTCCAATGTGCTATCCATTGTGTGACGGAGCCTGCCATATCGGATAAAATCATCAACAGTAAAAAAAGTCAAAGATGGCCATTATACAATGATAAAAGGATCAATTCAACAAGAAGATATAACAATCCTAAATATATATGCACCTAACACTGGAGCTCCCAGATTCATAAAACAAATACTACTAGACTTAAGAGTTGAAATAAACAGCAGCATAATAATAGTGGGGGATATCAAACACTGCACTGATAGAACTAGACAAATCATCAAGGCAGAAAATCAACAAGGAAACACCAGACTTAAATGATACTCTAGGACAAATAAACTTAACAGATATTTACAGAACATGCTACACAAAAAATGCAGAATATACATTCTTCTTGTCAGCACATGGAACATTTTCCAAGATAGACCATATCTTAGGCCACAAAACAAGTCTCAGCAAATTTTTAAAAATTAGATCTTCCTTATTTATTTATTTATTTATTTTTCAAGACAAGAGTCTTGCTTTGTTGCCCAGACTAGAGTGAGTGCCATGGCGTCAGCCTAGCTCACAGCAACCTCAAACTCCTGGGCTCAAGCAATCCTCCTGCCTCAGCCTCCCAAGTAGCTGGGACTACAGGCATGCACCACCATGCCCAGCTCATTTTTTCTATATATATTGTTAGTTGTCCAATTAATTTCTTTCTATTTTTAGTAGAGCCGGGGTCTCGCTCTTGCTCAGGCCGGTTTCGAACTCCTGAGCTTGAGCGATCCTCCCGCCTCAGCCTCCCAGAGTGCTAGGATTACAGGCGTGAGCCACCGCGCCCAGCTAGATCTTCTTTAAAAAGGAGATACATAACATGTATCTTCTCAGACCACAGTGGAATAAAACTAGAAATTAATTTCAAGAGGAACTCTCCAAACTATACGAATACATGGAAATTAAACAACCTGTTGCTGAACGATCTTTGGGTCAATGACAAAATCAAAAGGGAAACCAAAATATTTTTTGAATTGAATGACAATGGTGACATAAGCTACCAAAATCTCTGGGAAACAGTGAAAGCAGTGGTGAAAGGGAAGTTTGTAGCATTAAATGCCTACATCGAAAAGACAGAAAGATCACAACTTAACAACCTAACATCACACCTCAGGGAACTAGAAAAATAAGAACAAACCAAACCCCAAGCCAACACAAGATAAAAAATAGCAGAGTGGAGCAGACCTAAACAAAATTAAGACCCCTCCCCCCCAAAAATATGAAAGATCAATGAAACAAAATGTTGGTTCTTTGAAAAGATAAACAAAATTGCCAGACCACTACTAGAAGAGCCAAGAAAAGAAGAGAGAGGATTCGAATAAAATCAATCAGAAATGAAAAAGGAGAAATTACAACTGATACCACAGAAATACAAAAGATCATATGAGACTACTATGAACACCTCCATGCACACAAACTAGAAATATAGAGGAAATGGATGCATTTGGAATCACACAGCCTCCCAACCTTGAATCTGGAAGAAATAGAAATCCTGAACAGACCAATAATGAGTAGTGTGATTGAATCAGTAATAAAAAATAAAATCCCAACAATAAAAATTTCAGGACCAGATGGATTCACAGACAGATTCTACCAGACCTGGCACCTATCCTACTGAAATTGTTCCATAACATCGAGAAGGAGAGAGAATCCTCCCTAAATCATTCTATGAAGCCATTATCACCCTGATACCAAAGCCAGGAAAGGACACAACAAAAAAGAAAACTATAGACCAATATGTCTCATGAACATAGATATAAGTGTTATTTTTAAAACAGGAAAAAAGAAGAGGCAGTTCCTAAGATGTTTACCCAAAATTTTCATTAAAATAACATAAGCTAGCTAGGCGAGGTGGCTCATTATCTATAATTCTAGCACTTTGGAAGCCAAAGCAGGAGGATCTCTTGAAGGCCAGGCGTTCAAGACCAGCCTGGGCGATATAGCAAGACCCTGTCTCAACAATAAAAAAAAAAAAGTTAAGAAAATTAGCCAGGCATCGTGGCACATTCGTGTAGTCTCAGCTACTTGGGAAGCTGAGGTAGGAAGATCACTTGAGCCCAAGAGTTTGTGCTTGCAGTGAGCTGGGTTCAAGCCACTGCACTCTAGCCTGGGCAACAAAATAAGACTCTGTCTCAAAATAACTAACTTAATTAATTAACATAAGTTATTGATTGGCTATACATTGTTTTTTGTATAATAATTTCCAGGAACATGAAGATAATGGGTGAGGCAGCTAGTGAGAAACAAAATGCCTCCTTTAAACAATTGCCCCTGGGCATGGGTGGGGTGGAGGGGTGTGACTGAAGTCTATACTCCTACTGTGTTTCCCGGAAAATAAGACCTACCCATAAAATAAGCCCTAGCAGGAT
>VBSM01001265.1:74526246-74568343 GCA_008086735.1 Cheirogaleus medius | reverse complement strand
CCTGGGCTCAAGCAGTCCTCCTGCCTCAGCCTCCCAAGTAGCTGGGAATACAGGAATGAGCCACAGTGACCTGATAATTCTTCTATTTTTAGTAGAGATGGGGTCTCCCTCTTGCTCAGGCTGGTCTCAAACTCCTAAGCTCAAGCAATTCTCCTGCCTTGGCCTCCCAGAGTGCTAGGATTACAGGCGTGAGCCACCGACCGCACCTAGCCAAACACCATTTCTTACTTGGCAGTACTTCCTGTATGATTTTAACATACCAAGTAAGCCTAATATGTCTCTCTTGGACTTCCAGGGGTTCCTATTTGTGATGTCCAAGTTAGTTCAGATCAAAAGGACCTAATTTCAGAATTTGAAATTTAATTTTGGGAAGTATGTCCAACATTAATAGTTTAAAACACTTGGTATTAAAATAAGAAAGGTTTAAAACACATGATCAAAATAGGATTACAGATCACTGTAAAATAATAGTCATTCATTTAGCCAAAATGATGAAGATTTCAAAAAGCAAAGTTTTTCACTCTTTGATAGAGAGGAGACTCAGTTCCCAAGCAAGAGACCTACTGCAGAGAGCATGTGGCAAATGCTTTCCCCAACCCTTTTTTCTTTTGCAGTTTACTCAAAAGGAAACCTAATCTTTTACTATCTCTTATTAATGCTACATGAAATTCTTGTTCAAAGGATAAAACCACATTTTACTTTTATATTAGTATATTATCAATACTAAAGTTAATTTTAATGAAACCTTATAAACTAATCCATCCAATCTCAGTTGGCTTTGACCACACAAAACAAGATTTCTATAAACCTTTTATAGCCTCTTAAAATTTTCTATTAAAGAGCAAATCAATGCTCTCAGAAAACTGTTGTTCCCACACAGGGACCCAGACCCTGGCCTTGCAGCAGTGTGCTTTTGATATTAATGATCAATTTTTTAGAAAAACTTATAAATAATTCTCCTCTAATTTTAGTCAACTTGATCACACACAAAATTCCCTTCACAAGATTAATCTTCCACAAACCTTCTATAACTTGCTTAAAGCTTCAGTTTTGTTCTATACTTCCTTTTTTATATTGACATTCTACCTTAGGACAAAAATTTCCTTTCCTTTTCTCCTTATCATTTTGATTACATGAAGTTCTTGTTCATGCAAGAGAAAAAAATTCCTCTTTTCAGCTTTCTTTATCAAACACATATCTTCCTTTAATTACATACTCTATATATAGAATTGTTTCTCTTATATCTAGTAATTTTATTTACATATGTTACCTACAATTTTAACTCTTAGTAGCCCTAATTTCCAGTGAAAAATCTAGGAAGTAATTTTGGACTCTTTTATAGTAGCATTTGTAAATGAAAACCATTTCATAATTTTAGAAAGATATTTCTTCAATTTTTTTAAATTAACAGCTCTATATATTTAGCTTTTCTATATCAGATAAGTGACTCATTTTATGATTACCTATTACTTAATTTAACATAACATGACTTTAGGATTAAGTTACTGAAAAAGACTTTTATCCCATTTGCATGCATTTATTTATAATTAACAATTATGCTTGAATAGTTCGTTAAATAAAGCTAGCCATCATCTCAAGTTATTTCTTGGTCATCATTTTCACAGCCTGCAAATGTTAGGCAGGCACCACCTAAGCAAGTACCCTAAAGTTAAATACATGAGTGTTTGCTGATCAGAATACACAGCTGTTTTCATTAAACCAACAGTATTAAATTAGTCTCATTTACCAAGGATTTACCTGAATTATGTGAACTAAAAGACATTTGAGCTAGCTTTTATTTTTCTGATAAATTGTTTGATTTAAGTGCTTATTTTCTCTTTAAGCCACTTTTTTCTAATTGAGCATGCAAGAAAACTATTTAGCTTGGTGCAAAAGTAATTGTGGTTTTAGACCATGAATTGTAAATCATTATAAGTAGGCTCAAACACATCTTTATTAATCAAAATAGCAACCATTACAATCAACACATTTTTGCCAACGAGAAATAAGTTTGTTTATTCCTATAGCGTAAAAATCTGTGCTTCGGGATTCTACGAACTCTTGGAAAGCATTTTCTGCATCCTGCTGGTTGTGGAAGCATTTTCCCTGCAAAAAGTTGTCAAGATGCTTGAAGAGGTGATAGTCGGTTGGCAAGAGGTCAGGTGAATATGGTGGATGAGGCAAAACTTCATAGCCCAATGCGTTCAGCTTTTTTTTTTGAGACAGAGTCTCACTCTGTTGCTCGGGCTAGAGTGCCGTGGCGTCAGCCTAGCTCACAGCAACCTCAAACTCCTGGACTCGAGCAATCCTTCTGCCTCAGCCTCCCAAGTAGCTGGGACTACAGGCATGCGCCACCATGCCTGGCTAATTTTTTCTCTTTTTGGTAGATATGGGGTCTCGCTCTTGCTCTGACTGGTCTCGAACTCCTGAGCTCAAACCATCTGCCCGCCTCGGCCTCCCAGAGCGCTAGGATTACAGGCGTGAGCCACTGCGCCCTGCCTCATTCAGCTTTTGAAGCATTGGTTGTGGGACTTGTGATGGGGCATTGTCCTGGAGAATTGGGTCCTTTCTGTTGAGCAAAGCCCGCTGCAGGCGTTGCAGTTTTCAGTGCATCTCATCGATTTGCTGAGCATACTTCTCAGATGGAATGTTCTCGCCGGGATTCAGAAAGCTGTAGTGGATCAGGCCAACAGCAGACCACCAAACAGTGACTGTGGCCTTTTTTTGGTGCAAGTTTGGCTTTGGGAAGTGCTTTGGAGCTTCTTCTTGGTCCAACCACTGAGCTGGTCATCGCCGGTTGTCATACACAATCCACTTTTTGTCACATGTCACAATCCGATCGAGAAATGGTTCCTTGTTGCATACAATAAGAGAAGAGGACACTTCAAAACATTGACTTTTTTGATTTTTGGTCAGCTCACTTATCAAGTTTTTTCACCTTTCCAATTTGCTTCCAATGCCGAACGACCATAGGATGGAAGACGTTGAGTTCTTCGGCAACTTCTCGTGTAGTTGTAAGAGCATCAGCTTCCATGAATTGCTCTCAATTGGCCATTATCCACTTCCAATGGCCGGCCACTGCTCTCCTCATCTTCAAGGCTCTCGTCTCCTTTGCAAAACTTCTGGAACCACCACTGCACTGTATGTTCATTAGCAGTTCCTGGGTCAAAGGCATCGTTGACATTGCAAGTTGTCTCCGCTGCTTTATGACTCATTTTGAACTCGAATAAGAAAATCGCTCAAATTTGCTTTTTGTCTAACATCATTTTCATAGTCTAAAACAAATATGAAATAAACGGCAAGTAATAAGTCATTAGCAAAAACACAAAGTGAGAAATGTGCATTAAAATGATGTATAACATAACCACATTTATTTAAGAATGTATTCCAATATAAAATGGCAAATTTCAACAATGCTAAAACCACAGTTACTTTTGCACCAACCCAACAGTTTAGGCATTTCAAAGATATCCCATTTGGGCCATTGTAATTTGGAGTCTTCATGAGTTATGTGAGACCATTTTTCTAAATATTTGCATGAAGAGATGCTGTGAGTATTAAACATAAATTCAGCTGGTGTTTCTAATGGTGGATCTCTCATTATGGAGGAAGATTTGGTTACAGAAGCATGATTGCCCATACTTTAGACTTTTTTTTTTAATCCCAGGGGACAGTAGGGATAGACTTCCCTTTGAATGACCCAAAAGACCTAGGGGGAGGAATATTAGCCACTCAAGAAGAAAGTTTAGATTTGTCAATTGAACCAAGCTTCAGAATCTGGCCAATTTTAAAGATTCCAAGTATTTTGCTTAAGCCACACAGATTCACTTCCTCTTTTCAGAAAGAACCTGTTTTTGCCCTGACCAAAATTTCAAAGGAGAGTAAAGCTTACAAATGCTAATGAGAAAGACAAAGGAAACTCTAACCTCAGAGGAAAGTGAAGATCACAAATCTGCAGTCAGCAGAATCTCTAAAGAATAACAAACAAAACTCCTACCTCACACTAGAGCTCCAATTCCCACCCTGCAGAGCAGGAATACATGTAGCTCCAATAAAGTCTGAATCCTCAACCAAGCCCAAGAGGATTCAGACCACGAGGGGTCTCACCAGAGATCCCCACTGACTCCAGTGAGGTCAAATGAATAAAAGTCATTCATGCTGGTACCAGGCTCTGGCTGTTGGCACAGTGACAGGGGTCACTGGAGATCCACTTTGAGTCCCATTTGGTGTGCCAAAATGTCAACCTTAGATAACAAGATTCAGAAAATATGATTAAGTATAGAGGTTATTTGAGCTCAAAGCTTGAGGATGGCCATCCATGAGCATATCCAAGTTGCCCTGCATAGACATTCCCATTAGCAGCAGTTACAAGTGGGATTTTAAGGAAAAAAAGAAAAGGCAGTTTCTAAATTGTTAGGAACATAAACTATTGATTATACATTGTTCTTTGTATCATAAATTCAAGGAACATGGAGATAATGGGCGAGGCAGCTAGTCAGGAACAAAACAATTTTAAACAGTTGCCCCTGGGCGTGGGTTCGGCGGGTGGGGCATGACCCATACTCCTGTCTGTCTCTCTGGGCCTGATAGATTTTGCATACCACACAGCTCAGATTGTGCTGAGCTATTTTCCCTTTCTCACTAGCACTCAAAACTTGCCCTTTGGAAAACTGATTCTGCTATTTGTATTTTCTATTCTTATTTTCTATCTTTTAAACAGTAGTTATATTTGAAAATACCAGCCTGTCTTTGGCAGTGCTAAGAGAACCAAAGAAAGGATTTAATTTCAGCCTGAGCTGGAGTTAAAAGAGAAAAACTGTCCCCCACCTCCGAGGGGCTGGTCCCCAAAGGTATGGGAGACCCCAGGGAGAAGGGTTTTGGCTCCTGGGGAGGCCTTGGGAGACAGAGGAAGGAAGTCAGGTTCTTAATTCCCCTGGTTTCCTGTGAAGGAGTTCAGGAAATGTCACCCCAAAATATGCCACTTTGGTATGCTGATTACTTCAAACTGAGAGCACTTAGGGACAGCAAATGCAGGGAGGGCTTTCTCTGAACTTCCCTCATCTGTTTAAGGATGCATCCTCAAAAAAGAAGTTCATTGTCATGAATCCCTGCCCTGGGAATGTCACCAGCCTGGGGAGATTCGCTCCTATCACAGTAGAGAAGGCTGAGGGTCTGCACTTGCCCAGGCAGACTTTGTCACAGGCTGTCACCTATTCTTCTGGGGGCCCACTCATTTCCCCAAAATCATTTACTCTCCCCTAAGTTGCCTGCACCCTCCCTCCCCTCTCCCCTATGAAGAAAGTATCTAAACTTCTAGATCTCACTGGATTTGGGTGGACTCACTTTTCTTTCATGTGATGTCTGTGCACACGTAATAGATGTGGATACCTTTTCTCCTATTAATCCGACTACCATCAGCTTGTTTCATAGACTCAATTATCAAACCCTCAGTGGGCAGAGGGAAAGTCTTTGCTCCATGACACCTCGTGGTTCAGCTGTTGTTCCTTTCCCACCTTGGTGTATCCACAAGGGCCCCTCATTACCCTTTACTTGTCTTTATATTTTTTTAGAGACAGGGTCTTGCTATGTTGCCCAGGCTGGAGTACAGTGGCTATTCACAGGCACAATCGCAGCTCACTGCAGCCTTGAACTCCTGGCCTCAAGGGATCCTCTCATCTTGGCCTCCCAAGTAGCTAGGACTACAGGTGCATGCCATCATGCCTGGCTCTCTCTTTGCCCTTTCAATGTCTCCCTTGTCACTTGAGTTAGTCTGAGAGGCTTTCTTCCTGTTCTTTGCAAGTCACCATCCCTGACTAGAAGGACGTCTTAGCCCAAAAATGTGATTCTAAGAGTGAGAATCCTTTTGAGAAGAGAGGGAAAAACAAAACACCCTCAGAAGCTCAGGATGCTTTGGGTCTTCTTCAGGCAGGTCACTTACTTCTTTGTTCTTTCTGCAAATACCTATTAAATGCTTACTGTGTGCAAGGCACTGGGGATATAAATAAATAAACAAAGATACTGCCTCACCCTGAGGAGCTCCCAGCTGATGGGGAGACAGATGGGTAAGTGCAGTGGGTGAGCAATCCAGGGATGCCAGCAAGGGCCCCAATTCTGGAATTCCCTCCTCCAAGGCACTGGGCTAGCGCCTGTTAAAATTAACTCCACCAATTAAAGGCATCGTTAGAGACAATGCTGCCTGTCTTCCTCTTTATTTTTAATTACAAGGCCTGGCCTAAATTGTCAAACCATTTATAATTACAGCAAGCTCCTGAGCAGAAGGCCTGGGAGGGTGGGGAGAAGACAGGGGGTGGGGGACAAGGGGCTCTCCCTCCAGTCCTCCCCAGGCCTCTCTGGCCTGGTCCAGGCTCATCTGCCTCTGGACAGCTATGACAGGCCGCTGCCCCACTAATGGACGGGGTGTCTCGGGAAGCACTCACTGTCCCTCCCTAGCCTCTCCACTCACATCCTGATTATAGTCATTAGGGAGTCACCATGAGTGATGGAAAGACAGGCAGGTGGTGCAGACTGGGAGGCAGGAGGCGGCTGCAGGGTGTGGGTGCGGGTGTGGGGTGCGGGTGCGGGTGCAGGGTGCGGGTGCGGGTGCGGGGTGCAGGTGCGTGTGCAGGGTGCGGGTGCGGGTGTGGGTGCAGGGTGGGGCAGGCTGGGGAGCCCAGCCGGGAGAAAGCACAGGGACTGAGCTTCTCTCCTGCCTGCTCCCTCGTGGCTCCAGTGAAACCACCCATGGCTGGCACAGCAAGAGCTGTGGGAGGGCAGTGGTGAGAGGCTCCAGACAAAGGAGGTGCCCCTTGGTCTGCCCTGCAGGCCCCAGCCCACCTCACTGCACCCTGGGACCACAGGCATATACCCGCGGCAGGGCCAGCTCCCGGCGCATCTTCCTATAAGGGAGCTGGGTAAAGGGCTGGGAAGGGCAGAGGCTAAAGAGAAGCTTCGTCCCTACTGGGCAGAGGCCGGACATGAGGCAGCTTGTAAATTTGACTTGGTGAGAACAAGGCCTGGGCTCCCAGACTCCCGCCTCCAGCCTCTGCTCAGACTCAGAGGGAGGGGGCTCCATGTACTTAGGGAAGTCCCACATAGCAGAGAGGGTGATCCAGTCCCCTGTCTCCCTGGGCCATAGGTGGGGAGGGTAAGGAGGCTACCAAACAGGTTGGGGACTGCCCATGGCCTCTTTACCCCATGCCACCCCTTTCTAGCCAGGACCAGGGCTCCAAAGAGCCCCCACCTCTCCCCCTCACTTCCAAAGCGGGGACCAAATTGGCTGTTCGACCCCACCCCAGCCTGCAGGGGCTAGTGACGGAGTTACACTCGACCTCCTGAAAATCTATGACTGATGGCTAAGAAACCCTCCACCCTTTTGTGTTCCAGGACAAGGCTCACTGCCAAGGACCCATGTGACTTAGATAAAAGTCCATGTCTACCTATGACAAAGCCAGACAGACCCTCCTAAGTCTCTTTCTTTGTCCCATAAATGGTTAGCCAAGCCACCAGACAATCTGGACAAAATGCCCACTAAGTTGACCTGACCACACGTTAGTCAGGCTTCTCTGCCCTGACCCTTGACCCACCCTCAGCCCGGGCCAGCATGGGCTCGGAACAACCCTCCTCTGCACCCCTCCCAGGATTCGGGGAAACCTTCCCTCCCCAACTGTGCAGTCAGGCCGCCTGCTCGCCCCACTCTGGGCTCCCTCCAGCCTTATTTATTTTAAAAAATAATAATAATGGCATCCCTATTTTTTTTTTAAAAAAAAAAGCCCTGCGTCTGACGTTTGCCACACTTGTGTCCTCCCTATTGCACAGTCCCTCTCCTCCCATTGCAACTGTCTTTTCAAATAGTTTCTCCTCACCTAAGACCTGATCTGCTCTTTACTTGACATCAGCCCAGGAACAAGAACCCTTCCCCCTTGAAACCACCTCTCACAGGTCGTCCACCCTCAGTGACTTCCGTCTGGTGCTTCAGGTGACCTATGAGCTCTGGAGGTAACTGAGTTCACAGTCAGGTTAACGAGCCCCCCTCACTAGCTTCCAGACTCTGCCCTGGCAAGGGCTTGCTGGTTAGGAAGAGAAACCAGCCTCCCTTTCTTGACCGTGAATGCTGTGCCAGTTGCTGTGCTGAGCACTTCATGGGCATTTTCTCAACCCTTGTGGGCTGGGCACTGTTCTTGCTCCCATTTCTCAGATCTGCAAATTCATTCTGCTCAGCGACAGGATGGCAGCTCCACAGATATACGCCGTGGGCCTTAAAATGAGATTTCCTCCTTGCCGCACAGATTCTGTGTGAGGATTAAATAGGTTAATAGCCACGCACGTGCTTAGCAGTGTCTGGCACATCGTTGGTGCAGAGCAAGCACTAGCCGTTGTGTTGCCATTAATATTGCCACTATGATAATGGCACGGGCCATTGCTAGGGCAGTATTACTACCGTGATGATAATGGTGTGGCCACTATGTGGAAAAGGTTCAGCAGTGCTAGGTTAAGTAACTTGTCCAAAGTCACACAACTATTATACAATGCGACCACTTCTAATATGAGATATAATTCATTGTGTATTATCCCACTGTTTACTTACTACCGTCCCTGCTTATTGGCTCCCCTGCTGCACAGGGCAGGGATCTCCATCTTGCTCACCGCTGTAATTCTTAATGCCTGGAGAGATCCTGGAACCCAGAGGGGACTCAATAGATATCGTCCAAAGAATGAATGAATAGAAGAATTCCAAGGGCGTGCTCCTAATCATTGTGCTCTAAGGCAGGCTATGCGTCCTAGACCTGCAGCCTCCTGTTAAAGTCAGCCCAGACGATTCCTGATGGGGAGGGTGAAAAAAAGCGCTCAGTCTCCCTGGTCCCATTAATACTAATCCCTTTACTTAGATGTGGGCCTTGTGGGTTTCCTGAAAACTTTCACCCGCATCACCTGGTTTGAACCACTGCGGGTGTTTCTATTATCTCCATTTTACAGAAGCAGAAACTGGGGCGCAGAGCGGGAACCCGGGAACCCGACCTGCTGGCCCGCCCCTCCCCCGCTGACACCCCACCCCCAACCCCGGCCCGCCGCAGGCACAGTCCTCGCCCCCAGAAGCCGAGCCCAACACAAAGCAAGCGAGACTCCCGCTTGCCTCTCTGCTCCGCTAATTATCCCTTCAACTCGCGCGATCTGCCGGTTTATTTTTATCCACCTCCCCGTAATGGTATCGGGCTGTTACTCAGGGAGGCTCCGGGCGCCGAGCTGCTCCCCAATTTACAATTGCAATTATGATCTCCGGCAGAAACACATGCAGCTGGCGTCAATTTTAAGCAATATTTTGATCATAATAATTAAAAAAGTAACTTATGGCGTGCACGCATTAGATAAATTAATGTTATTCCAAGGCACTGCTAAAAGGCATGCAAGGGAGAGAGGAGTGAAAAAGGAGACGGTGCCCCGGATCTCTTAGGGACTTGGGAGTCTTGTCCTCAGCACGACTCGCTCGCTGGGCGCACAAATTAACTTTCACATTGAGTTTACTTATCTGCGTGTCCTTCGGGTTGAATGCTGCCTGTCCCCGCCCCTCCCCCATCCTGACGCGTAAAATTGATGGTTATTAAGGTATTTGAGTATAAACAAGCACATTTTCTTGTCACTGCTCCCCAGGCCAAGACAGGCAGCTGAAAGGATGGATGTCCCCATCTCTCTCGAACTTGCTGTTCCAGACCCAAACACCAGCAGGACCTGAGGGGTTGGGGGCCGACAGGGAAATGGCAAGGACTTCTGATGTCCTTCCTCCCCAGCACGCACAGAGCACACTGGCACACGCACAGACACACACATGTATGTATACAGAGCTGCGCCCATGCACTCATTCACACCCAGGCACACACACGCACACACACAGATCAACCCACCCAGACACAGGACTCCTAACCACATGCACACCTCACACTCCCGTCCACAGACAATATCACACAGTGTACACACGTTTGTATACATCTGCCCTCTTACACATGACTCATAGTCACAAAACATACATCCCACACTTCCATTCACATACAAACTCATAGACACGTGCACACTTACACACACATCTATACACAGGCAATCCCGTGCACAAACTTACCTGCCTCCAGATACACAGTTCATCACTGTTGGCATCCTCACACCTGCATCCGCATGCAGGCTCACACACATGCACACACACACAGACACTGACCTACAGGCACAGACACAGGGCTCAGAATCACAAATGAAGACCCACACACATAGTCACATGGTGGAACTCACACACATGTGCATGCACACACATTGATACACGTACTCTGTCACACATTCCCCTCTCTGCACAGGCCGGACACCCACCTCCGAGCAGCATCAGTAGCTTTTTAACTTTTGAGGGGTCCTCAATCTGGAAGGCTGCTCCCCACGCCCGTGCTGATTGTGTATGCAGACACACAAACTTTCACACACCATTCCAAGGGCTTTCTCCCTTCTGAAACCTGCCCAGGTTCCAAACCTAAGTCCCCTGATCTGGGGGTCCCAGGCAGTCCCATTCCTAACCTTACTGGGATGAGTGCACAAATGCCTGGGGGTAGAGGGGGAAAGGAGGGAGTCTCATTGTCTTTTAGCAAATGGTTTACTTTTCTTTTATGATGAACATCACTACTTTTGGTGAATGGTTAAGAAAACTATTTTTTAATATCAAAAAGATGTTTTAATCATAATAAAAAAGAAAAGTACTGCTCCCGTCTCCTTTCATTAGCTGGCAGGCCCTAGGCCTGCAACACAGCAGAGTTGAGATTCCAGGTCTCTGAGTCAGATATTTAGATTCAAATCCTGGCCCCACCACTCACTGATGATTGACTTTGGAAAGTGCCTAATTTCAGTTTCCTCATTTGTACCCCACCTATGTCACAGAGTTGTCATCGGGACCGGATGAGATGACTAGCTGAGCACAAAGCTTGGCATGGGGCATGCAATCGCTCAGTACATCTCATTTGCAGCTGTTTTTGGTGCTAACGTCATCTTGGACCCTGTGCTTCCTCCCCATCTGTACCCGCCGCTTCCTTCTCTTGTCACCTCATCTGACTTCTCTGCCCCTGCCTGCCCTGCCCTCTGCCTGGGGGTGCTCAGTCCTGCACCCTCTGCTCCCGTCCCTCTACACACCTCCCTCAGGGGCAACACCCACTCCCATAACCCACCAGGGTAGTGTGGGCAAAAAGTGAGAGCTCTGATCATGTGCCCATGGGGTAAGTCATTTAACTTCTTGGGAGTCTCAGTTTCCCCTTTCTGTTTCCTTTAAAATGGAGATAATATGCCTGCCCTCCCCTTTCACAGAGCTGAATGAGGCTGGTTCTAAGAAAGTATTCTGAGACTTCAAAGCTCAAGAAACATGTCAGATGGCAGAGTGGGCTTTGTCCCATCGCCTGGGACCTTTCCTCTAGAACAGCAGTTCCTCTGCTCTCCTAACCCCCAAAAAGTCCTTTCTACTTGCAGGCCCTCCCTCTGCCCCACATACTTCTGAAACAGCTCCTAGTCCGCCCACACTCCTGTGTTCCTATTTGTTCCCGTGATTCTGTCCTTCTCCCACACCCAAAGTCTCCATCACCCTGGACTCTTCCCTCCAGCCACCACCACGTTCTTTTCCTTCAACTTCAAAACCTTCTTTTATCCTTCCCTTCCTTCCATCTCCACTGCCACCACCCAAGCCCATCACTGGTTTTCTGGAAACCCACTGACTCATTCCCTGGTCCAGCTTCTCCCATGGCCCCATCCCACCCAGGGCCAGCAAAGTTCACCTTCTCCGGGTGCACCTTTCATCCGATGGCTCCAGCCCCCAGGGAAAGTCCAGATCCCTCTGCCTGGCTCTCAGTCTCTCCCAGGGGCCACTTCATCTTCCACCTGTGAGCAGACCACAGGTGAGCATTTCACCCAATCACAGCAAAGTACAAAGCAGACACACCTACCTGAGCACCTCCCTGAGCCTTTGTTCTGACATCTCCTCCTCCCCAAAAGCCGCTCCCCTCTTCCCCTGAGCATTGAAGTCCTATCTGGGCTCAACACTCAGCTAAAGTGACCCCCACTTGCGAAGACTTCTCTGGCAGCTCCAGCCCGCAGAAATCCCTCTCTCCTCTGAAGTTGTTAGGCTTAGGTTTTTTTCTTTAAAACATTTTTTTATTATGAAAAATTACCAACATGCAAATATATATATGTCATAACAAAAACCATGTACTCAACTTTTTTTTAGTTCTACAATTTTATTTTATCAGTGTTACACATGCACATGGTTTAAAGAGTTGCATAATTCTACTGGGTTTGATATTAAAAACAAAACAAAACACAACAGCAATTCCCTGCTTTCCCCCACCCCTACCCCAGGAAAGGCAACCACTCCCTGGAGGCAACAACTTTCAATGCTTTTAGCTGATTCTTTTGATATTTACCTCCACATCTCTTTAAAATGTGCTTATATTGCTACTTCTCCCCCCACCCCACATCCCATTTTTGGCATTACTGATTGACTTTCCACTACGTAGAATGAAGATTTCTCCCTCCTTCTCTGGAAACTTGTAGAATCTTCTCTGTTTCCAGTGTTCTGAAATTTCACAATGTTGTTCCTTGGTGTGGGCTATTGTTCTACTATGTTGGGCACTTGGAGGGAATTTTCAGTCTGAAAACTCATATCCTTCAGGCCCTAGACTTTTCTTGAGATAGTTTACAACTTCCTCCCTTCTATTTGCTTTTTCTTTCGTTCAGATAGAGGACTTCCTGGACTGCTCCTCTAATTTTCTTGCCTTTTCTATTTTCTATCTCTTTGTCTTCTTTGTTCTACTCTCTGGGAGATTTCTTAAACTTTATCATCTAAAGCTGTGGTCCCCAACCCCTAGGCCTCAGACTGGTACCGGTCCACAGGATGTTAGGAACCAGGCTGCACAGCGAGAGGTGAGTGGTGAGCGAGTGAGGCTTCATCTGTATTTACAGCCGCTCCCCATCACTCACATCATGACATAAGCTCCGCCTCCTGTCAGATCAGAGGCGGCATAAAACTCTCATAGGAGCGAGAACCCTACTGTAAACTGCGCACTCGAGGGATCTAGGTTGTGCGCTCCTTATGAGAATCCAATGCCTGATGACCTGAGGTGGAGCTGAAGTGGTGATGCTAGCACTGGGGAGCGGCTGCAAATAAAGATTATCATTAGCAGAGAGGTTTGACCATACAATAAATGTAGTGTGCTTGAATCATCCTGAAACCAACCCCATCCCACCCCCCAGGCCATGGAAAAATTGTCTTCCATGAAACTGGTCCCTGGTGCCAAAAATGTTGGGGACGGCTGCTCTAATGCTTCTACTAAATTTTTCATTTCTGTTATCATATTTTTAATTTCCAAGAGCTCTTTTTTTGGTTCTTTTATGTAGCATCCATTTCTTATTTTGTGCAATTATCTTTGCTTATTTCTCCAAGGATATTAATGATAATTCTTTTGACATTTTCTTCCTCCTGCATAGCACTTATTTCTGCACAATAGCTTTTTGTCTGTTTGTTTTGGTCCCCATTTTTCATGATAGTTACTTTCCTCACAGAAATGGTACTCCTTGATTGTCAACTCCTATTTAGGACTTAGGGACCAAGTGTTGATCAGAAGCTCTTAGTAGGTGATTGGGACCTGTAGAATTGGAGATCTCTGCGGGGAGATGGGCTGTGTAGTTGGGGACCCTCCGATGTCTGTATCTTGAAGTCTTTTCTCTTTAGCTGTCCAGATTCCCAGACAAAACCCTTCCAATCTCCAGCCTAGCAGCATTCCAGGAAGAGGATGAGGAGACCTCTGCATCCTATATGCATAAGTTCATTTTGAAGGCACCAAAACTCAAAAGCAGATGGAGAAAGAAATATTATTTGAAATTTCCTTCTCTGGCTAAGGCATGGATGTATGTGAGTCAGTGGCCACAACCCCACCCCTTCCCAGCCTCCAGGAAAGTGGGCTGATCTTGGGCACCAGGAGATTCCAAAAAAATTATGTAAAGGAACTTCCTCAGAGGTTCCTTCCATCTTTTGAAGCTCTAAACCCCCTTTTGTTAACTTGGTATATAAACCTTTACCTCTGGCTATTCAGCGAGGTCCTCATCACTGAATGATCCTGCATGTTTGTCTTTGCTCCTGTTAATCTGTCTAATGTTCATTAACTTGCAGGGCCCCAATGACACAGACCTAAGTTGGTAGAGGAAAAGTTTTTCCTCCCAACAATTTCATCTCTCTCCCCTTTTTTATAATAGCATGGTATCTTCAACCTCAACCTGGTATCCCCCAATCCATAGATCCTCTGTTTTACCATTTCAACGAACAAACCTCTATCTTCAGCTGGTGTGGACAAGGGGCAATTATCCACTGCTATGGTTTGACTGTGCCCCTCAAATTTCATGTGCTGGAAACTTAATCCCCAAACTCATATGCTGATTGGAGGTGGGGCTCTTGGCAGGTCATTAGGATTAGATAAGGTCATCATGGTGGGGCCCACATGATGGGGCTGGTGGCTTTATAAAAAGAGGAAGTGAGACCTGAGCTGGCATGCTCTTTCTCCATGTGATGCCTTCTGCCAGGTTTTGAAGCAGCAAGAAGGCCCTCACCAAATGCCCGCACCATGCACTTGGACTTCTCAGTCTCCCCAACTGTAAGAACAAATTTCTTCTCTTTATGAATTACCCAGTTTCAGATATTCTGTTATAGCAACAGAAAATGAACTAATATATCCACCTACACAGATTTGGGGAGGTGACCCAGTGATCAAACTTCTTGATTTTTGGCTGGATCTCCTTATTTTAGCTCCCTTCCCCACCCTATTTCCAGCAATATGCAGTATCATCAATGCCTGAGACTCTGGAGGGATTTTGGTGAAAATTGGATTTTTAGCTTTCTCCTCTTTTGGATTAGGCTTCAGCTCTTCCCAGTCTGCTAAATCCACTCATTCACTGCTTTTCAGTTTCCAAACTTGTGCTGCTGCTGTCTCCTCTCCCATTCTCTTCATCTTTGTGGATTTCTGACTTTTAAAAATCTTCCTTTACAGTCACTTTAGGGTTTTCAAGAAAAGCAAAATTAATTGTGTGCATTCAATTCACCATCTTTACCATCTGCATTTCACCTTTGAACTGATGGGCTCATGCCTTTTATTAATAATAAAAATCTCTTTACACTTATTTTCATAGGCTTGGGGAGGGTGTAAAATAATGGATGAGCTCAACTTGCCATCTTTAACTGGAACTGATTTTTTTGTTATTGAACTTCTTTCTAGACATAAATGTCTGTCTTCCCACTAACTGCGAGCTTCTTAAGAAGAGATTTCTTTTTTTTTTTTCTTCCTCAAAAGCCAGCACAGTGGCTGAATGAGATAGGAGCTTCTGAAGACTTATGACTGGACCTGTGCCTTCATGCTATTTAATCTAACTTCCCTTCTCTAGCCGTCACAAATGGGCATTCAACAAATAAATATTTGCCAAATATTTATTAAGGACCTACTCTTTGCCAGGCAATATCCTGGCCCCAGGCATGTAGCAGGGATCAAACCCGACAGAGTCACTGCTCGCATGGAACTTGCATTCAGCTCTGTTAAAATATTTCCTAGGAGCTCATTACCTCCCAAGACAGCCCACCTCACTGCTGGACAGCTCCCACTGAAACCAGATTGTTACTTTCACTCAGTGGTCTGAATTCCTCCTAGCAGATCCCCCCGCCTTCTGTAGGACACACTTCCAGTTAACTAAAGATTATCTGTGATTCCATCTTCCTCATACTTTCCTTCCACCTCCCACACTTAGTTCTCCCAGCTGCTCCTCTCATGATGTAGTCACAACCCCCCCAGGACCTTCCCCTATTCTCTTGGCCCTGGTCAGGACCCTCTCTGTGAGTAGGATAAAGTAAAAAAATATATATATATATATATTTGGTCTTTGTCTCAGGTTCCTATCACAGAGTTTCAAAAACCTTCAAATTTCCTGAATGACAGGAGTGTCTTTGTTATTCAAAATGAGCCCCTTTCAACCATACCTGAGTTTATGCTAATGAGGTGACTCATAGCAGGTCCCCTAGATAATTTCAGAATAGGGGCTCGGCTGGTTCTCAGGAAAATCAACCACAGGATTACAGGCTTGAAAATGTCAGCCCCTCCCTTCTCCCTCCCACCTCCAGGAAAAGGAGAAGGGCTGGAGATTGAGTTCAATCACATGGCCAATGATTTAATCAATCATACCTACATAATGAAACTTCAGTAAAGACTCTCAACAACAAGGCTTGGAGAGCTTCCTAGTTGGCAAACATAAGGGAGGTCTACCTTATTATTTCAATTGGACCGTAAAACCCTTCAGAGGTGTCTTGGGTCCTATAAAGTGTCCAGCTCAGGTATGGACCCCAGGGGGTGCTCAGTAATGTTGGTTTCCAAGGATTGGCTTGGTGTGTACTAATTTGCCCTTTGAAGAGATCTTGCTCCTCCTTCCTTTCTGCAAACTCCCAAGAAAGCTTTCATGAACCCTCAGAGGGTCTTGGGACCCATCTGCCATGGGTCCTAGAGGTCCAAGTCAAAATTTCCTGTTGGACTGGGAGGAACCCACATGGAAAAGTATCACACCCCTAGTTTTTTTGGTTGTTTTTGTGGTGGTTGTTTTGACTTTCTCACAGAACATGCACCTGTATGGCTGGGAGGTGGTGTGATGGGTGACGTGCACTCCGAGGTAAAATGGTCTGGCCAGGTGCCCTGCTTCCTGCTAGACAACAGTAGGAATGACAATAACAACTCACATCTGCATATCACTCCTTTCCCATACCAAAGCTCACTTAATCCTCACAGCCTGGTGTTTATCTCACCATCATCCCTATTTTACAGGTGGAAAAACTGAGACTAAACAAAATTAGGTGACAGCTAGCAAATGAAAAGGTCTCAGGTCTTCTGAATGCTGATCTCTTGAACTTTCAGTTCCACCTCTCTGTGACTCACCTGAGGGCGGAGGGGACTGTAGTGAGTGGGCAGAGAGAAGGGTGCAGCATCCTTCTGTCCCTATAATCTCCCTTCTGCCTCCCAACTGTAGCTCCTCCCTCACCTGCTCCAACCCACAGACCCAGTTATGTGCCTCTCCAAGCCCAGTCCAGTTGAGGGACGGGAATGGCAGAGGGGAGCCAGAGGCTAAAAAGCATGTGAGTTAACCAGCAGCCCACCTGGAAGGACAACACTGGAGATTGTCAGGGACAGCTGCTTGTAGTGGCTACAGCAACACCCCTCCCTCCTTCCTTCCAGCCCTTTCCAAAGCTCTACCTCTGCAATTTGCTCTCCCAGATTGCCCCAAGCAAGAGAGGCCACTTTGGGGCTGTTTCAGAAGAGAGAGAAGACCAGGAGGGGACTTGCCCATTCCCTTCTGGGCAAGGAGGAACTGAGAAAGCTGCCCTCAGGAATCTCTGTGCCCGATTCCCTAATCTTAGCCCTGGTGTCCAGCCCACCACCTGGAGCAGGGGGTGGGAGTGGGGAGGCCACTGGGACCACCTACCTTGTTTGGGACTTGTCCCACCAGAGCCTCAGCAGGGCCACCTCATCTGATGGCAGAGTAAGTGTTTCCTACTCAGTGCTACCCCAAGTGCTACCAACATTGATCTTATTTTACCAGGGAACAAAGCCCAGAGTTAGATATAAAAGGTCCTAAATTGCTTAAATACAAATACTGTCTTTGTTAGTTTTGTGCTGCTATAACAGAAGACTATAGACTGGACAATTTATAATGAACAGAAATGTATTGGCTCACAGTTCTGGAGGCTGGGAAGTCCAAGATCAAAGGGTCAGCATCTGGTGAACGCCTTCTTGCTGCATCATACATGGCAGAAGGCATCACATGGGGTGGGGGTGCGGGGGAGACAGAAGGGGGCAAACTCCTTTTATAAGAAACCCACTCACAAGATAATTGCGTACATCCATTTATGAGGGCAGACTCCTTGTGGTCTAATCACCTCTTAAAGGACCCACCTATTAATGCTGTTACAGTGGCAATTAAGTCTCCAACACATGCCTTTTGGGGGATACATTCAAACCATAGCAAATACCTTCAGAAAAGGTGATGCAGGAATTTAGATAAGATGTCACCCAGGAACTTATCTTCTGATGCAGGTGTAAGTGTTTATTAGAGATACTTTGCTGAAAACTTGGTGAGGGAACAGAGAACATGAGGATGTTACGTCCAGTCTGGAGCGTAGAGAAAGAGTGTGGCATAGGAAGGAGGACTGAAGAAAGGCTGTCTCCCCACATATCTTGATGAAGGTTGCTTCAGCACCCAGATCCCAACCTCTTTCCTGTGATGTGTCAGGATGACTGGTAAGATCCTCTGCCACCCTAACATCCATTTGATCATGAGATCTTTCCCACCTACATAACTTTTTAAGCCAAAGGAACATTTTTTAAGTGGGCTCTTCCTTGATCCCTCCATCGTTCTCTTCCTAGGGCCACTTCGATGGCCTTGTTCCCCGTACGGCATAAGGGGAGATTCATCCACTACCGCATGGGAGGAAGCTGGGAAGGTGGGCTTGGTGAAGGAGTGATAAGTGTCACCTGGGCTAGGAGCTAAAGCATAGATATTTTCTGATTTGAGAAGACATCTGAGTGAGACCAGATGGAAAAGGCATCCATCTCTTGATTTGTATGGGTAAATTACCCACACAGTAGCTTCACTGGAGGCAAATTATCTACATTCATGTTGAGAGCATCCTCCCTTCTGTTTGTCCTCATGCTTTCATGAACTCAGAGGGACCTGTGCAACCTCAGAAAGACTGCTCGCAGAGTGAGGGGCAGGCAGTTCTGCAGGGGCTGGTGTGCCCATCAGGCTGTCCTTGGCATGCACAGGAAAACCCAGCAGGCTGATGGGAAGGAAGGTGGGGAGCTCCTGGGTTTTCCCATGGCAACCCTCTAGGAGCCCTGAGTCCCAGCTCACTCAGGCTTATTCAGGCGTCAGATCCCCAACAGCACCTCTTCGTCTCAAATAGGTTGGAGTAGCCACCTCGACTCTCCACTGAGCTGGGGCTATGCAGAGAGAGGCAGGGCCCCCCTGCAGCCTAGAAAGTGTGGTTTCTGGACCCTTCCAAGCCTCAGGGACTACAGGCCACCCCTAGCTCCTCCTAAGGGATCTCTGGTGCCACAGACTGACAGGGCTGGATAGAAGAGACCCCAGCCCCTGTGTGCTGCATTTGAAGAAGTCAAGGTCAGGGGACTTGCCCTGGTCACACAAGTGGTAAGCAGAAAAGCTGCCATGGCTCCCTCCCCCATGCCCAAGAGCTCCTTCCATAACTGTTGCCTGAGCAGGTGGCTTCTTAGGTGCTGGTCCTTGGAAATTGAGCCCTGGCCGGGCTGAGGGTGCCCTTGGACACCTCTTTCTCCCGTAATCCATGCAGAGGAGGGCCTCCAATGAGCTCTAGGTGGGCATGGGGGCTGCCGCAGCCTGGTCACTTCTCCCCCTCCCCGGATGGGCTGCCTCCAGTGCCGGCTGTTCCCTGGCAGCTGTCTGCTGCAGCAGGGAAGGTGATTGCCATGTTTGCAGCTCCTTTCCTTGTTTGGAAAGATCTGGAGGCAGGTGAGGCTGAAGGGAAAGCACGACTGACAGGTTGTGATCTGCCAGGTTTTGGCGCCACGGAGCTCCAAGCAGTCTGGGGAAGGCTGTCTGCCTGCTGGGGGCTGTGCTCCGCCTCCACGCCCCTCCTGTCCCTCCAGGTGCCTGCCTCCTCCTCCTCCTGGCCCCACAGCCCCCCCACACACACAGCCCCCAGACCCCAGCAAGGGTCGCCTGGCCCTCCCTCTGCCCCGACAGACCCCTAAACAAATCTCCACCCCCACTAGTGCCCCTCCCCCACGGACTGTCCTTCTTGCTGTCTGACTCAAATCTCTGGCTCCAGCACAATGCCTTGTGTTTGTAGGAAGGAACGCTATGCAGTCGTGTGGTTCCTTTCCACGCACTTGGAGGGACCCACCTAGAAATCAGTCACGTTGGGCTTTTTCTCTGAGCCTGACAAGGCAATTTGTGAGGAGCGGGGCTCTCTCCCCCGCAGGATGCTAAGTGGGCGCCGAGGAGGTGGGTGTGGGGGGTGTTCTGAAGAGATACCCAAATTAAACATCCAATCTGCCATGTCTTGTGTCATTCAACGCGATTCATCTTCTCCCGGACTCCCGCTGGGACAGCTCCCAGAAGCGGGAGGACGTGGAGACGCGGTCGTTAGCGGCTTGCTGTTTATCCGTCTCTTCCGCTGGAGAACAAATGGACGCCCCGCGGTCCCGCACCGCTGTCATCCCGAGAGCCCGCTCCCGCGCTCTGCTCCACGCGGGCTGCAGAGGGATTTGCGGGAGACAATGGGCAGGAGGAGGGGCCCCTAGCGACCCCCCTCTTTCATTGTCTGCCTCCATGACTCAGCAAGGGGCTGGGGCGGGAAGCTGAGGGGTCTGTGTGGCTGGCTGAGTTAGCACATTCCAGAACCTAGCAAGTGCTCCAGTGCTGCTCTCCTGAGTTGCAGTCTTCCTCCGGCCACTCAGCTGGCCGTGCCCCAGACCTGCCATTCCTGCATTCAGGCCAAGGAGGAGGGGCTCAGGGGCTCAGAGGATGCAGCCCAACCCTTGGAAATGGCTTTTTGATGAACTGCATGTTTGCAGTGTTGCTTCCCAAGCTCTGAAGTCCTGGGACTCTCTAGAAAATGTCCCCACCCTGCCAGGAGGAGGCGTTCTGCCCAAGTTTGGGGAGATAAAAACATTTCCTAGTGGAAAACCAAAGGTGACTTGGCCCCAGAAGCTCAGGGGCAGGGAGAGACGGAGACACCAGGAGTTCGGGCTCCCAGATCCCAACGGCCCACCAGAGCTGGCTAATGGCTCCTCTGACCTCATCCCCCGCAGCTCACCTCCGAGTCCCACCTTTCCCCAAGTCTAGGGATCAGCAGCCTAGGCTCTCTAGAGCGCATCCCATCCACCCTGCTGCACCCAGAGCTACCCTAGACAAGCCACCACCACCTGGAGCAACAGAGGAGGGACGGAGAGCAGGAGAGACAAGCAGCACAAGGCTGGGTTACCTTTGACACTCTGGATTGTGCCAAGGTAAAAAAAGGAGCCGATACCACATCAGATTCTGGGCTTCTTCACCCAGAATGGCAGCAAAATTTTCACATCTTTGGCTCTACACTTCTCATCCTGGCTTCTAGTCTCAGCTCTGACACTGATTTTCTCTGTGAATTGTAAGAGACCAAAATATGACTGCTGGAGACCAGAATATGCCACCCCAAAATACGCCTTTTTGGCATAGAGATTATTTTGAGCTGATTATTTTGAGAAACTACAGACACAAGAGAAGCTCTGAAAACAGAGTAGAAGTTCCCCTTTTGTGAGGGAAATTTACATTTATAAAGGAAATCTCCATTTGTAAGGGTGTCTCCCTTTCTGTACCAGGAGAAGGCTGACTCTAAATCACTGGAGACTCTTATCAATGGAGAAGGCACTGACTTTGATCTGCATAGCAAATCTACCCTTCCTGGTTTGGGAGCTTTTCCTGGTCACCTCCTCACCACTGACCTCCCTTGTACCCTTCTTTCTTTGTTTCAGCTGAATATGGTATTTCAGGCTGAATTCTGATCCACCTCTGAGATTTACTCATTTTTCCCTGGGTATCTCTCATGTACACATGAGGTATAGAGGTTAATAAACTTCTGTTTGTTTTTCTCTTGTTAATCTGTCTTTTGTTACAGGAGGCCCAGCCAATGAGCCTAAGAAGGATGGAAGGAAAAGATATTTTTCCTCCTCCACGGAATCTGGATGACCAAGCTTCTCTCTTCCTCAGTTTTCTGTTTCTACTAAGAGACGTTGAATATTGATGCTTGAGGGTCCTTCCAGATCCTCTTCTCCCAGATCTCCTCTGGGCCCTTGCCTCCTGGTCTGGGGCAACAGGGAACATGGGGAAAGGAGTCCTGGAAGTCAGAGTGGCACTGGGGCAGCCCAGTTGCAAAAGCCTTGTGCCGCTGTCCTTGGCAGTGCGCTGATAATTATCAGACAGAGAGAACTGACTTTTGCTTAGGAAAATTGGTCCTAGCAGTTCAGAGCACTCACTGTAAACCTTGCTCAGGTGATATAGCAAGGCGTTGGGAAGCATCTTGTCCCACAGGGCATATTTTGACTCCAGGAGAGGTGGTGAGTTGCTTAAGGTTGGTATGGGTGGTGGTGTCCAAAAGACCACCAGGCTGGCTAAATAATAGAAAGGAGATCTTTATTTGCTGCATCTGTTTACAAGCCAGGAAGACACAGTATCCGGTGTGAGCTGTAGGTACCTTCTCTTCAAAGAGGAGGACAAGTTGGGTTTTATGCCTCACAGGGCTGTATCATACATATTCAACAGGTTTGGGGGGGAGAGCTATACACATATATAAAGGGAGCTGGATGCATGCACAATAGGTAAACATATGTAACATACATCCATGTTCACTTTGGGGCAGGGTTTTAGCATTAAAATGAGGTGGAATTTGATTTTTTTTTTTTTTTGTCAAAAGGTGAACTATACAACACAAAGACAGTTTGTGCACCTCTATCAGCCATCTGAAACTGGCTTAAGGCCTGCAATTTCTTATTAGGAAAAAACATTTCTAAGGTCGGTCCTTTGTCCAATCAGAGTTGCAGTGGTCTGGATTGTAAATCAGCCTGACACCTCCTATTGTTAGGGAGTTTAGCATGGGTGTGGTTTTCCTTGTAGCCATAAATTAGCCATACCAGCTGGGCCCTGAAGCTTCTAACAAACAAAAGTAGGTAACTTTTATTTCCTTAACCTTAGGGTCTGTCTTAGTTGATATACAGGCGTCTATTTTGATCTCTCAGATCATAGTGGCAAATCAGGCCCAGGGACAAGGCACCCTGTCTCCCAAGCCAGAACTCTCTCCTGCAATGCCTTAGAGCTGCCTGTAGGAATGAATGTCTTGCACCCCAAACCTGGCCTTCTCCACCTGCCCCTTCACTGCTGCCAGCAAGCCCTTCCAGTGGCAGCTGCGGCCAGTCACCCAGCAGGCCCAGCTGAGTCAATGTTTGCTGACTGGTTGCAAGGAATGATGAACAGGCCTACATGAATGGAGAGGTCCGACATAAAGCTATGCTAATTCTTCATAAGCTCTGCCTGCCGCCTTTTATATATCAACCTGAAATGTAATTATCTTTATGGCTGGCGGAGTAAATCACCAGTATGTGTCAAAGAGATTTGCTCCTGTGTTTTATTACGTAATATATTAGCTCTACAGTTTTAAGATGTCATTACTTGGCTAATCGCATGAAACGTTTTCATGAGCAAACAGTGATTCTGGTGGGAGCTGAGGCCAAAGATCCATGGCCATTTTTTCAGAAAAATGCTCAGAAAGGCCTCAGGAGATCATCTTGGCTAAGCCCCTGCCTCCAGGCTTAGAGAGATCTGGGCAGGCAAAGGTTCCTTACTATAGGAGAGGCTTTGAGAGGTAGGAGACAGGGAACAGCCCGTGGTGGATGGGAGACATCTGGATAGCCCAGCAATTCCACTCGTGGGTATATACCCAACAGAAATGGGTTCTATGGTCACCAAAGGACACACACAGTGGCTTTATTCCTAATCTCAAAAACTAGGCCAAACACAGTGGCTCACGCCTGTAATCCTAGCACTTTGGGAGGCCGAGGCGGGAGGATTGCTTGAGGCAAGGAGTTCAAGACCAGCCTGAATAATATAGTGAGACGCCCTCACTACAAAAAACAGAAAAATTAGCCAGGGATGGTGGCAAATGCCTGTAGCCCCAGCTACTTGGGAGGGTGAGGCAGGAGGATCCCTTGAGCCCAGGAGTTTGAGGTTGCTGTGAGCTATGATGACTCCACTGCACTCTACCCAGGGTGACAGAGCATGACCCTGTCTCAAAAACAAAAAACAAAACAAACAAACAAACAAAAACCACAGCTAGAAACAACCTAAATGTCATCAAAAACAGAGTGGAGAAAAGAACTATGGTATATTTACACAATGTGATACTTACACAGCAATGAAAAAGAATGAACCATCAATAATGGATGAACTATTGCTGAGTGAATCAACTGTATAGACTTGATTTTCCTCTTGTGGTCATAGCAGCTGTTCAGATGAGGACAGATGAGGTCACTGAATTCGCCTACTTCCTAGGCTTTCTCAGAGCCCCAGGAATGTTCTCCTCCTCCAGCCCCAGGTACAGAGCTGAATTTCTCAGGGCGAATTCCCTTCAACATCCTCCTCGAGTTCACCCTCTCCTTTCTTTCTCCTCCTCTTCCTTCTCCACATGAGCATCTTCATCAACAAACTCATTTTGTTGTTGCACCTCACAGTGGGTGTATGTTCAAACTCTTTCTTCTCTGGCTTTAAGTTTGGTGGGCAAAAGCAGCATGGTGTGATAGAAATAGTACAGGCCCTGCAATGAAACCCACCTGGCTTTGACTCCTAGCTCTGCCCCTCTTCATTCTGTCATCTTGGACAGATCACTTATACTCGCTATGCTTCAACTTCTACATGTGCAAAATGGAAATAATAATGCCTCCTTTGTAGCCCTATTGTGAGCAGTAACGAGAAAACATGAGCATCTTACTTGGTGCCTAACATGTTCTTTCTTGCATTATTTATGTGATCGTTGAACAAACATTTACTGAACTCCTACACTGTGCCAAACACAGTGCTGGGAGCTGGCACACACCAGCCCGGTCTGCAGTAGACTATCCATGTTTTTGCCTGCTTGGCATCTGATGGTCCCACATTCTGACTTCTCTTTTGGGAACCACCCCTCCTTCACTTGCAGTTCAAGTGGTTCACCTACCATCCAACCGCCGGGGTCAGGATGTTGCATCACCATGGCCACAGAGATTAGTCCAGATTGGTTCCATGAGAGTCAGCCCTGGAACTTTTACTGAAACTTTAGAGAAAGAGGGGGTCCTTTTACACCAAGGATGATCAGCTGGTCAAATGGAGCCCTAGACCTGTGGAGGGATGTCTTTGCCACCTCATTGGAAGAGTGTGCCTAAGAATAAAGACAATGTACAAAGCTGAGAGATGAAGAGGAAAAGATCCTTAATAGCTTCATATAAGCACCCAGATCCAGCCACACCAGGACTGAGTTGGGTTTCTGACATTTGCAAATAAAATAATCCAGATTAACATACTGTCCTAAAAATCACCAGCATTCAATGAGTTTCACTATATGCCGGGCATTGTGCCAAATGCTTTGCAGGCATCATCTCATTTAATCCCCGTAATAATCTTATGAGATGGGTGTAGTGGGTTAAATAAGTGTCCTCCAAAAATTCATGTCAACCCAGAACCTCACACTGTGGCCTTCTTTAGAAATAGGGTTTTGCAGATGTAATTAGTTCAGATGAGGTCATACTGGATTAAGGTGAGCCCTAAATCCAGTGACTGGAGTCTTTATAAGAAAAGTATACAGAGAAATACAGACAGAGTGAGAGAGAATACCATGGAAAGGTGGGGGCAGAGATTGGAATAGTGCAGCTACAAACCAAGGAACACCCAGGATTGCTGGGAGCCACCAGAACGAGGAAGAGCCAAGGAATTCTTCCCTTTAGAGACTTCCAAGGGAGCATGGCCTTGCTGACACTTTGATTTTGGACTCTGGCTTCCAGACCTGTAAGAGGATAAATCTCTGTTGTTCTAAGCCACCCAGTTTGTGGCAATTCGTTACAGCAGCCCTGGGGAGCTAATATAGTAGGTAATGATCATTACTGTTTTGGAAGATGAGAAAACTCAGGCTAAAGAAGTTAAGTAACTTGAGGTCTTATAGCTAATTTAACAGCAGAGGCAGGAATCAACCCCAGGCAGACTCGAGAGCTGTCTCTCTTTCTTAATCATTAGATGATGCATAGCAGGTGCATATATTATAAATGCCAGTTTCTTCCTTCCGGGACTGCATTTTACTGTTCCTCATATTCCTTCCTAGTGCCTGGCTTGGTGGCTAGTACTAAATGGGTGCTAGTAACCATTGTGGGGACGAGAATCACCAGGAGCCCTACTGAATAGGGCACTGGGAGGGCAAAGAAGGGTAAGACACAGCCGTTGACCTCCAGGGGCTGCAGTCTGGTATGGGAGACTGGAACATGCCACCCCAAAAGATGAAGGATTGTTGAGCTGAAGGCAATTTAGAGGCAGATGCAAGAAAGCTCTCCACCATCCCTCTGTGTGTTTAAAAGCAAACATTGATTTATAAGACAAAAGATACCCCACTCCCCATTCTATCTGGGAGAACACAGGTTAACCACCGAAGACAACTTGAGACCCTTGTCAGTCTGGAGATGGTACCAGAGGAATCACTTGCAGTTCAAGTGGTTCACCTTCCACCCCACCAGGGTAACAAGTACTTGTTAGTAACAAGTTTCACTAACTACCCTTTATTTGCCTTCCCACAAGTTTCTGCCCCTAGAAACTCAAAGTACTTTTCCTTTGTCTTGTCGCTTCTCTAAAAATTGGTTGTTCTTTGTTGAAGATGCTCTGTAAGCTGGAATTCAAAGCCACCTCTGAGAATGACTCATACCCTGGGTGTCTCCCATGTATATATGGAATATGCATGTTCTTCAGCTGTTTTTCTGTTGTTAATCTGTCTTCTGTGGCAGGGTCCATTCCACCTGAGAACACATGAGGGCTGAAGAACAAATTATTTTTCTTCCCCTACACAAGACAGGCTGTAGATGGAGTGTATACTCTGGGCTGAGTGAGAAGCTTAACAATAAGCCCCGAGGAGCTCAGAGGAGGGAGAGCACTAAGGGCTGAGCCAAAAGGAGAGATTGAACTTGACTTGGGCCCTGAAGAACTTAGGAAAAAGGGAAAAAATAGTGAGTGGTCGATAAAGCAGAAGGACACAGACAAGGGCTTGGAGGCAGGACTCTGCATGCTACACCTGAAGAGAGAGGTGTGCGCTGGGCTGGGAGGGCCTGGCCAGGCCAGATCAGAGGTGTTGTTAAGGGCTAGGGAGGAACTTGAACTTGAACCAGTAGCAGGTTCCTATGGACTTTTGTCACATGCAGCTACTGCATTTGTTACTGCTACTAACAGAGACTTCGTTGCAGATATTTGCTCCATGTGCTCCCTGCATTTCCCAGTCACCTGCCGTTCGGCAGAGCCATGCACCCTGCTCAGGCCGGTGGGCTATGGATCTAAGTGTCACTTCCAGGTAGAAGCATGGAAGAGCAGGTGCGAGTCCCCCAATCTCTCTTCATTCTTTGTGGCGACTGTTGAGATGGCACCTTCACTAGATCTAAGCTGCCCAGATCACTGGGGACAGCTGTCCTAGAGAGAGCCGTGAGAATTTCATGAGAACAAGAAACAAACGTGTATATCCTAAGCCACTCAGATGAGGGGTCTTTTGTTACCAAGGCGTAAGAGTAGCCTTTCCTGACTAATACAAGTTATGAGTGACAAATAGCGGGTGGCTGAGATGACTTAGGCTAGGGAGGCAGGGGAAAGGGAAAGAAAGGGGCTGGGGCGAGCCATGTTTAGGGATGTCAATGGGGTAGGAGGAAGTTGATGAAGGGGCTGGTGGATTTTGTGAAGGGGTCATTGCTTGGGAGAGGCCAGACCAGGGCTGGAGTTGCGGTAAGAAAGCTGGGGAGGTGCTGTTGACTTTGGGTTCATGGAGCTGGTGAAAAATCCCCAAGGACGATCAGGAAGCAGTGGGCAGTGTGGGAATAGCTGAGCACCATGCCCTTCTCCTCCTGGCCTCTCTCTGACAGCACCTGGGCAGCCCCTGCCCCACGGAGCAGCGCATGGCAGCAGGATCTCTCAGCCAGTCTTCTCTTCTTGCTCCACAATCAACAGCCGCAACCTCCAAAGGCTTTCCCAGGTGTGATTTCACTCTGTCACAGCAGCCTTGGGAAGCTGTTCTTCTTGCCCAAGTTTGCAGAGAGAGAAAGAGGCTCAGAGGACCCAAAGCCACAGCCAGTAGTGCCAGTTAGGGGTGGGTTGACCCCCAGGGCTTCTGACTCCCAGAGTGGAGACCAAGGTCCCCTCCAGGTGTGCTCTCCCACGCACAGGTGCAGCCACTTCTTCAGAGTCCCCAAAAGCTGGTCAGGGCCTGGGAGTGACCAAGGAGCGAGGAAGGAATGGTGAGGGCTGCGGTGCCTTCTGTTGGGATTTGCCGCCACAGAACTCATTTTTCAGGAGCAGGCCCTGCCCCCAAGCCCCTGAGGCTGTCAGAGAATTTCTCTATCATCTGATCTCGTCAGCAGCCTGCAGCATTCAATCATACCAACACTATGAACACTACAATTCTTGCCCCTGTGATACAAGCTGTGGCCCTAGGACTAAGTTCTGGGCCATGAGATATAGACAGAAGATTTTAGGTGAGACATCCAAGAAAGTTCCTTAAAAGGGAGATGAACAAGGAAGATGAAACTCAGGCTTGATGGCTGGAGCTCCAGCAGACATCTCACACCATGAGGTCCAAGAAAGCCTCAGGTTAAGCAGGATAAAGCTGAAGTACATAAGAAGGCTAAGTGTCTGATGTCCCAGGAGCTGAACTGCTGGCCCTGGAATGCCCAGCTCTGGGCTTCTGTATGAGAGAACAAGCTCCTCATTGGAACAAACTATGGGCAGCCACGTCTCTGCTAGAAGCAGCCAGACAGTCTCTAACACTGTGGTCCTGGTGGGGCCCAGAGGGGAGCAGCTGCTGCCCCAGGCTCTACTTCTTCCACTGTGGAACAATAACAATCAGAGACTGGCAGCTGATGGCGTCTCACATTAGAAGAGAAATAGTGGCTTTTCAACAAACCACGGGAGGATTTTAAAAATAATAATCCAGAAATGAGGAAGATATTCTGATACAAACCCAGAAGTCATGAAATAAAGGATAAATCATTTTAACCTCAAAAAATAATAAAAGTTCTTTGTCATGAAGCCAACCTGTATCAGTCAGGATAGGCTAGTCACACTACCGCAAGAACAAAGCCAAAATCTGAGTAGTATCAAGCAGTGAGGGATTATTTCTTGTCCACACTACACGTTCTCTGGCAGATTGGCTGGGGCTTCTACTCCCATGTCATCAGTATTGTCACCTTCACTTTGAGTTGCCAAGTTGAAGGCACAGCCATCATCTGCTGATGCCAACTGCCAACGCAGGGGGACAGAGAATGTGTGAAGTGCTAGCAGTTCAAGCTTCAGCCAAGTGACATGCACACGTCTGCTTGCATTTAATTACCAGAAGAAGTCACAGAGCTACAGGGATATAGTAGTGCCTTCTCAGGGAGGGAAACTGGATGTCTATGGACAATAATACACACAAGCAAAATGCTTAACCCAGTGGGAGGAGTTTCAAGCACTCATATTATAGAAAAAGGGCTAATTTCTCTGATAAATAAAAAGTACTCACTAACCACCAAGAAAATGATCACATCAATTAGAAAAACAGCGAAAAATATGAACAGGCATTTTACAGAAAAGAGCATGAAAGATGCTGTAACTCACTCGTAATTTCAGATTCAAATTACACCAAGGTACCATTTTCCACTCATCAAATTGGCGAGGGTATGTGCAAACACGCACGTTCATACGCCGCTGATGGGCTGTAAACTGGTATCACTTTTGTGGGACACAACTGGCATTAGGTGTCAAAATTTAAAGTTCACACACTTTTTGCTAAGGTTCTTCTACTTCTAAAAAGGTATCCTATGATACCTATGATGAGCTCACACATGTGGGAAATAATATTTGTGCAAGTCTCTTCATTGCATTGTTTGTAATAACAAAAGATTGGAATCAACTTAATACCTTTTAATTGGGGATTGTTTAAATAAATCATTTAACTTAAAGAAATTATTTCCCTCCATTCAAGGGAATACTAAACAGATATAAAAAGAATGAAAAGTTCCTTTTGTAACGGAACAATGGAACAATCTCTAAGATTTAATGTTAAATGAATAAACTAAGGTACTGAACAGTATATATTGTATATTACTATTTGTGTCTAAAAAGGAAGAACACATTCATAATTATTTGAATATGTTAGGAAAATCTCCAAAACATACATCTTTTTCTGGATCTTAAATACAAAAAATAGATTTAAAATAGAAAATATTGGTTGCCACTGAGGAAAGAATGGAAATTCTCCTTTCGTACCTTTTAAATTGTGAGATAGCATGGGAATGTGGTGTCTAATCTAACAATAGCATTGAAAATTAAAAGAAGATAGAGATAACTCAGTAATTCCACTCCTAGGTATATAATGAAAAGAAATAAAAACACACATCTGCACCAAAACTTATACACAAATATTCATAGCAGCATTTAGTCACAACAGCCAAAAGGTGGACATAATTGGTATGTTCATCAACTGGTGAATGGGTAAATAAGATGTGGTATATCCATACAATGTGCTATTATTCAGCCATAAAAAGGAAGGAAGTGCTGATGACACATGCTACAATGTGGATGAACCTTGAAAACATGCTGGGCGAAAGGAGCCAGATGCAAAAAGCCACACATTGTATCCATTCCATTAAAAAGAATTATCTATTAGTAGAATAGGCAAATCCATAGAAACAGAAAGTAGATCAGTGATTGCTTAGAGCAGCAGGTGCCCAGCCTTTTTGGCAGCAGGGACTGGTTTCATGGAAGACAATATTTCCACTGATTGGGATTGGGGGGGAAGGTTTCAGGATGATTTTGCAGCCGCTCCCCAGTGCTAGCATCACCGCCTCAGCTCCACCTCAGATCATCAGGCATTAGATTCTCATAAGGAGCACACAACCTAGATCCCTCGCATGCGCAGTGTGCAGTAGGCTCCACGCTCTTATGAGAATCTAATGCCGCCGCTGATCTGACAGGAGGCGGAGCTTAGGCGGTGATGCCAGTGATGGGGAGCGGCTGTACATACAGGTGAAGCTTTGCTCACTCTCTCGCCACTCACCTCCCTCTGTGCAGTCCCATTCCTAACAGGCCACGGACCAGTACCAGTCTGCAGCCCAGGGCTTGGGGACACAGGTCTAGAGGGATAGGGCTGAAGAAGAAATGAGAGAGGCTGCTAATGAATACCAGGTCTGTGTTGGGGCTGATAAAAATGTTCTAAAATTGATTGTGGTAGTGGTCACACGACTCTGAATATACTAAAAACCATTGAATTGTGTTCTTTGTGGGAATTGTATGGTAGATGGGTTATATCTCAATAAAACTTGTTTATTTTTTTAAAAAAGAGAGAGCAACAGAAACGGCCCATATATATGACACATGGGGACACGATGAGCTCCTCTGACCTAGTATCTCAACAGACACCCACCATGACTCATCGTCAAGCTCTGCCGAAAGCCTCACAAGAAACCCAGCAGGGCAGCCGTCCTGGCCTGCATCCCCTCAAAGGCAGAGCCTGTGACGCAGGGAGCTTATTTTGGAAAAAGATCTCAGGGAACAACAGCAGTCGGGAGGAGGATTGGGAAGCATAAAACAGGGAAGGACAGAGACCAAGCCAAGGTTTCTTAATTGAGCTGGTCACTACTGTGGGGAACTGAGTCTCACTCCTGCTGCAGAGCCTCTGAAGAGCCACACAAAATGCACCCAAGACTAAGAGGACAAAATGCACCTGCCTCTGGAGGAGTGAGACCCTGGGCAGACAGCAAGAGAGTAAGGCGCTGTCTGGCCGCATCTGCTGTGGCGACCAGGGGCAGCCGTAGAAGCAAAAGGGGGGCTGAGAGCTGGGAGGGGCGGTCTGACCCTGGCCTCTGGAGCCCCTTCTTCCTCACTCTAAAGAGCTCCCCCCCTGCTGCGTAATCCTCCAGACTTGACTCAGAAGGCTGCAACATCATTTCCAAACTCAAAGCGGTCCTCAGTGACGAATACTTCCTGCCAGGGTGATTCTCAAAGGCACGTGCTAGAGGCCACTGAATGCACCAGATGTGTTTGAAAAACAAGAGTCATTCTGAGCTAAGTCTGGCACGTGGGGAATGATCAGGCTGTGGGATGCTGTTTTGGGTCAACAATGAGGAGTGATTGTAAAGCCAGGTGTCTTATTGTCACGAGCTGACTCTGATAGCAGTGCCCAAAGGGAGCTTTAGAGACACCCTGAGTCATCGCTGTAAGTGTGCTGCCTCAGAAGCGGAGATTTTTCCCAGGACGAGTCATTCAAATGTAGAAGATGATCATGTAGGCAGAGCGGCCCCCAACCCATGTGGGGAGAAAGTAAAGTGTCCCGTCTGTCCTCATAGGGCAGATACTCAAACCTCTCCCCAGCCAGTCCCTGCTTGGGTGCATCAAGGGTTTCCTGGTGCTTTCCAGTGTCTTAGAGGAAACCTAGAGGCTGATTCCATCCCTCACTGGGATAACCAGGGTAGGGGAGTCCTGGAGAATGGGGCCCAGTCCCCGCTTCACACAGCAACCACAGGAGCCGGCACAGGGTGCCCTGCAGGAGGCAATATCCAGGGTGGCTGCCCACCCCATCCCACAACCCCCAGTGTCTTGATTGGTGGAAGGAAAGAGCCCCTCGTGAGCCAAGCTGTCCCCGAAGCTCAGGTCCAAGTCCAGAGACAGAGGGAGCCTGGCCTGAGCCCCAGCTGATGCCACCACCCTAGCATGAAGCCCTTTCAGAAAAGGGCAATTCCCTAGAGTGACTCTCAGATCAGCAGAACCCTAGGGACCCCTCGACCTGAAGCCAAAGATCCAAAGCTGTCATCCTCAGCTCATTCTGCTCAGCTACCTGCCACCTCCCGAGTGCAAGCTGGCTCTAGGAGTACTAGGTCTCCCTTTACTTCCAAACCTAGAACTACCTTCTTCCCACGTAGTGCTCAACAATCCCAAGAATGGGGGACTGAACTTCTCTAAATTCTCAGAAACGAAGAGTCTGATTCTCTTTTTTCCGGATCATTAGACTAGTTTCTCTGCATCTTCTCTTCTAAGGAAAGCCACTCTCAGAAGTTCCAAGGGGATCTCCCATCCCTGCAAAGACTGGGAGGTAGCCAAGATATTTTTCACTGGGTGGGGGAAATCACGCATTTAATTTCTGAGAGTCCATTCCTCTCGGAGGGCCCCCCCGCAGTGCTCACGGGTTTTATTTCAAGAGCAATTTCTATGTGCTAAGTGGCTTACGTGAAGTCTCATTTACTCCTTCCAATGGCCCGACAAGGTGAGTACTTTTATTATCATTCCATTTTACTAATGAAGAAACAGCTTTAGAGAGGTTAAGGAACCTGCCTGAGCTCACACAATTAGCAAGTTGAGATGTTTATTAACTACCATGTACATAGACAGCACTTCATGATTTTCTAAGATCTTTCATTTCATTAGGCCATTGTCTTAGTCTGTTTTGTGCGGCTACAGCAGAATACTGGAGACTGGGGAATGTAAAAAAAACAGAGATTTTTTTTCTTACAGTTCCAGAAGCTGGAAATTCCAAGGTCAAGGGGCCCACATCTGGTGAGGGCCTCCATGCTGCGTCATCCTAGGGCAGAAGGGAAAAGAGAGGGCAAGAGAGACAAAGAGATCAAGCTTGCAGCCCCAGGCCCCTTTATAATAGGCATTAATCCCTTTCATAAGGTTGGAGCACTCCAATTAGGCCTCACCTCCCAACACTGCCACTTTGGGGAGTCTCTAACACATGCTTTTGGGGGTACACATTCAAACCATAGCAGCCATTTAATCCAGAGTCTGGGTCTTGCTTCATTAGTTCTCCTGGTACCACCCAATGTTGCTAGAGTTGGCTCCTGTAGTGGATTGAACAGTGCCACCCAAAAGATATGTCCAGTCCTATCTATCCCCTGGTTCTTGTGAATGCGACATTATTTGGAAATAGGTTCGAGATGAAATTGAAGGAAACCAAAATATTTTACCCCAAAATATACTTCTCTGACATATTTTGAGATGACTGTTCAGAGAGCCTGCAAACAGAAGTAGCCCTGCAGAGCTGTCTTTTATGCAGGAGATTTGCATCTGTAGAGAATCTGCATGGAAGCAGCCAGGCTTTCTCTGAAGCTCTCCCTTGTCTGGACCTAGAAAAGATTAACTGAGAGTCTAACACTTTTACAGATCCAAAAGAAACATTCACCATCTATTGTCTCTGAGGGCTGCTACCTGTGAGGTTTTGTCTACACAAAAGACCACCTTTGCTAGCCTGGCCTCCTCCCCTCTCCCCTCCCATAATGTGTCTTATCATCATAACCTGATTTACCACCATAACCTGCGTTTGGCCATGCTCTGAGCCCCTGTTCTTTCTGTAACCTCAACAAGGTATAAAAGTGTGAGACTCCTGTGCACGTTAATAATTTGTCTGCCTTTTCTCCTGTTAATCTGCCTTTTGTTCATTGATTTTTCAGCAAGCCTTCAGAGGATGAAGGGGAAGTTTTCCCTTGTCCCCAATGAGATCATCCTGGATTTAGAGTAATCCCTAAATCCAATGATGAGGCTCAGAAAACAGTACCCTAAAATGAAGGACTCAGAAGAAAAAGTGCTTTTCTGATCTTCTCCTGTCCTCCTGCATCTCAGTACCCTTCTCCTCCAAGGCCAGCCATAGAAACTAGAATTCCTCTTCCCCAAGGTGGGTTATAAAAGCCAGAATCCCTTTTCCCCCAAAGCCAGCCATAAAACCTAAAATTATTCTGTGTGAAAACTGGCCATAGAGAAATTACCTGACCTACCTTGTTTAACTTACCATGTAAGTCTTGAGACCCCCATTCCAGAGAGAGTCCTGCCCCACACCCAGAAGGAAGGAATGCTGCTCAGAGAGGCCAAGAAGAATCTAGACAGACAGGCCTAGCTGGGTTCCCCACTCCGTCTATTAGCACTAGATCATACGCTTTTTGTCCAGTCATATTTCTACATGACTATCTGTACTTCGTTGAACCTAAGAATAAAAATGGACTTTTCCTGTATCTTTGAGGCTTGATTCTGAAAGCTCCCATGTATACATGTTAAATAAATGTGTACATCTTTTTCTCCAATTAATCAATCTGCATCATATCAGTGATTTTTTCAGCAAAACTTTATGGGGCCAAGGGCCTTGCTCTCCACACCAATGACTAGTGTCCCTGTAAGAGAAAGGAGGGAGAGATTTATGACACACAGACACAGAGGAGAATGAGGTATGAAGATAGAGGCAGAGATTGGAGAACAGAAAAAAAACCCTCACATTCTGTAAAATAATTGAAAGAGGTTTATTCCGAGCTGGATGTGTGTGGCCATGGCTTGGGGAGCTACGCCCAGGAAGCCTTGAGCAAGTGGTCCCGCGGCAGTCAGGTTATGATTTGGTCTTATACATTTTAGGGAGATGGGAATTGCAGGTAAAATCGTAAATCAATACATGGAAGGTGTACATTGGTTTGGCCTCAGAAGGCGGGACATCTTGAAGTGGGGGGTGCTTACAGGTAAGAGATGGGTTCAAAGATTCTTTGATTTGTAATTGGTTAAAGAAATAAAGCTTCCTCTAAAGGCTTGCAATGTTTTAAGTTAAGATAAAGAAGTCTGTTCATCAGAGACAAGCCACAATTTACCAACTCAAGTGATCTATTAAGCAAATTGATGACTTGCAGGTGATTTAACCTTTCCCCTACGTGGCCTTAGGTCCTATAAATAATTTTGTATCTTATTGTCACAAAGAGTCTGTCTTATCAGTCTTACCATCTCTGTTTTAACAGTAATGCTGGTCAATTGTCGGATCTAAACTCCAAAAGGGAGGGAGTATAATGCCACATGTCCAGTCCTTTTTCCCCTCATGGTCAGGAACTCAGTTTCAACACATTCAGTGCCGTGTGAATTGTATTTAACTCACGCTAGTTTTTTTTTGTTTTGTTTTGTTTTTTAGAGACGGGGTCTCGCTCTTGGTCAGGCTGGTTTCGAACTCCTGACCTTGAGCTATCCACCCGCCTCGGCCTCCCAGAGTGCTAGGATTACAGGCGTGAGCCACCGCTCCCGGCCTCTCACGCTAGTTTTGAGAACAGGGCCTCATGAAGCATATGAAGACTCAATTCTCCAAAACCAATTTAATAAGTATGTCGCGAGTCACATACAACTTGAGTGGCGTGCAGTGTAAAAACTGATTCTAGAGCCACATGAGTTGCATGTAACTCACACACAGAAAACAATAAAAAAATGATAAATTTTTCATGAAATTAGAAAGGATTGTTTTGTTTTCAAAGTTTTTATTCTATTTTCATAATAAAACACAGTGGCCCCAGGAGAAAACCTTTTTTTCCAGTATTGCAATCAATGTGTTAAGATTTTTCTGGGGTCCCCTTGGCCAAGAGGAGGTCCATTCAGTCAGCAAGGGTACTTAGGATTTTAGTTTAGTTTACAGCTGCCACAAGCCAAGGAACATCTTGAGCTACCAAAAGCTGGAAGAAGGAAGAATCTTCCCCTAGAGCCTTCAGAGGAGCACGGGCCCGCTGACACTTTGATTTCAGACCTCTGTCCTCTACAGACCTCCGTCCTCTGGAATAGTGAGAGAATTCCTTTCTGTTGTTTTAAGCCACCAGTCAGTGGTCATTTTTACGCAGCCTTAGGAACTTGTCACGGCCCCTTTATAAAGAACTGCCCAGATAAAAAGTTCTCACATCCCAGAGCACTGCAAGATGGTGAGGCAGACACACAAGACTCCAAGCCTTGCTTCTTAAGTTAGGGCCCCCAGCCCCAGAATTCTGGGAGCACTCGAAGACACAGCGTGAAGAGGCCCGGCGACCTAGAATGTGAATTTACTCAAAGATCCTGAGGAGAAAGTGACACAACTTAATTGGTAAGCAATTTAAAACAGAGAGAGAGAGGGACTGCGGAGCAGAGTGCCAAATTTGCCTGAATTTGCTTCAGATAAGAAAGGAGGTTCTTCCCCCGCCTTGGTCACCTGTGGGGGCGGGGTTCCTGAGAGGGGAAATCTGAAGCATGGGCATTGGGTCCCTGTCATCTCCAGAGCTTGGCCGTTGGTACCCACTGGGTCTCCAGGGCCTCCTGGAAGCTCCAGTCAGCCACAAAGGCTCGGGGGAGGGGCTCTGAGGCAGATGAGGGGGAACTGGTTGTGGCCCGGGCAGATGAAGATGTCTTCTGACTTCCAGACCCTGAGCCCGAGCTCCACAGACCCCCTAACCTTCTAATGCCAGAGGGCCCCAGCCTCCAACCCTGGTTGTCTTGGGGGTGCCCGAGTGCTAGCAGGATGCCAGGACTCCTTCCCAGGCTGGGGGTGGAAGTTGGGGGGAGCGGCTAGAAGGGGAACTTTCTAGGACAAGGAGCAGGGAGAGGAAGTTCCTGGATTAGCAAAGCAACAGAAGCCCTCTCCCCAACACGGTGTCCCCAAGTTTCTGCCAGAGGGATATGCCCGAGCCTTTGCTAGCTCTGAGCACCCCTCCAGCCTTCCCCAGGGGCAGGCGCCGAGGGGTGGCCACAGGTCCTCTCCAGCAGCTCCTCCCGCCAGGCCTATGCTGGGGGATGTCTGCACTGAAGTTGGCGCTGGGCTCTGGAGTTAATAAATGTTGACGTTTGGAGAGTGGGAGCTGTCGGGTGTTTTATTGGTGTTAATGTGATGTGGGCAGGATTAGCGACTCCCCAAATTGTTCTCTGGAATGGAGCAAGTGAAAGCAGAATGGATCTCCTCCGCTCAACTTAGGATTTGATTAAAAGCTCCTTCCCAGTGATGAAGATAGAACTGAATTAATAGCTTACTGGCCCTGTGCCTGCGGTGGGAGCAAGAGAGGGTACCGGGAGGGGGCACTTGTCCTCTCTGCCCTGCCTCCTTGGCTTCCCTTCTTGGGAACCAGGGGTGCCTCACCTTGGCACCCAAACTTCTTTCTGCAACCCCCTAGACCTGAATTCCAGAAGCTTCTTCAGAGAGGAAGGGTCTCAGGAGGTCTGACCAGCTTGCAATTCTCTTGCCCAAACACAAAGAAAGAACCAGATGCCACGTGGAGATGGGTGGCAGCAAGGGGCTAAGAGGTGGGCCAGCTCTTGGAAGCCAGAGGACCATCACCAGGTCCTGGGGCAACGCCCTCACACTGCCGTGGTACTGGTAAGCGCTCCTGTTCTCCCTCTTGCCCCAGCCTGTCCCCCTCTTGCTATGACAGTGCTTCCTCAGCCCCTCCTCAGCACCCCAGTGCTTGCCCCTTGGCACTGCCCTCACTTGCAGTCCTGTCCTCCCACTTGGGCACACCAGGTGCCCAGGCTTTTTCACGGGCCACACGGCCAAGTCTCTCCTCTGAGCATCACCTTCCTCCACCTCCATTCTGGGTCCTCTGGGGAGGACCACACCCAGCACTTCCTGGAGGCCAAGCTCCAGGTCTGCCCAGATATGCCATGGGGAGACCCGTCTTCTCCGCCACCCCCACCCTGCCATGCAGGGGTGCCCATGTGTGTGAATGTAGCCAGAGGTGTACGCACATGCATGAGGATGCATGTACTTCAACACATGTATTCCTCCCCAGCTTGGGCCCTCCTGGAGGGCTTCGAGGTGGAAGGAGTCTTGAGCAGAGCCTCCATTACTAAAAATGCTTCACGTTTCCACGGTGTCCGAGGATTCCAAAGGATGCTTCTGATGATTCTCCCTTTTGGAGAGAGCGGGAAGTTGAGACTCAGCCATCTGCCCAGGTCCCATAGCTGGCAGGTGGCAGAAGTGGGAGAAGAGCCCACACGCTGCAGCCGGCCGGGCAGGCACAGGGAGCAGGAGGGCAGGAGGGAGGCGGGCAGAAAGCAGCTGCGCAAAGGCACAGAAGCGGCAGAGGCCCTGGAGGACAGCTGAGGAGGTGAGCACTGGACTCCAAGCCCAGAACTGGACACTCTCCAGCAGTTCTGCCACCAAGTGGGGCCCCAGGGTACCTGGCCTGGGGGCAAGAGAGCTCCCTGTCCTTGGCTCTGTCCCGTAGTTTCTGGGGGCCTTGCCCTGACATGAGCCTCTGGAATTTTTACACACCAAACCTCAGGCTCCCTGCTTCATGGCTTTAGTTATTTTTAATTTAAACGAAAGGCCTCACTTGGCCTTCTATGGTCCCATCCAACTGAGCTTTCTGTCTTTTTACTCAAGCTCTCTGTCTTTACTATTTTGATCTCTACTGCTTTTCTTAAGTAATCCTTTAGCTTAAAAGCATTTGGGGGGGGGAATCTTATTTATTTTACTTCTTTTTTATCTTTTGCTTTTAAATGCAAACAGGAAGACAGCAGAATCACAGAGGAGAGGCCAGGAGGGAGGGTCCTGGGCTAAGGAGGCTGGACCTGAGGCCTGGGACCCCAGAGTGCTCCTCCAGGATAAGTGCCACTCCCACTTGAAAATGACATTCCAGCAGCACAGAGATCCACAGGGCAAATGGCTCTTCCAGAAAAGATAAGATTAGCCCCTCCACAGCCCCGAGGAGTTACTGGAACAGGCCTTTTAACTTATTTCTGGGAGGGTAAGTGACATCTTGATGAAACTGTTTTGACACGAAGACACTTGATGTGGCCTCTAAAGCAGCCATTAAACCTGTCGTTTGTTCTTACTGTTAAGTTAGGAGCAGAGCAGACACCTCACCCCATCCCCAAACCCCACCCTAGGGGCCCAGGAAGAGGCAAGAGCCTCTATAGCGAACATTCCTGGGTAATAAGCAACCAACCTGCTGCATTTTGACACAGCTGCGTCAAAATGTCTCCTATGTCAAATTCCAGGGGTCAAAACATTCTTCCATTCTAAGGTTTCCGGCTCTGGTTAGTTAGACATACGGGCACCCTTTAAAAGCACAGCATTGTCTGTGTTCTTGAAATTTACATAAATGGTTTCATGCTATCAGTTCCATTCTGGCTGTTACCTTTCTCCCCTCTGGGTTGCTTGTGAGACCTTCCCGATCGCTCAGTGTAGATGCAGTTCATTACCTCCCACTGCTGCGTGGCACTCCATCATACACAGGCACCATGTTTTGTTTACCCATCCCCTAGTGAAGGACACCGGGCTGGTGTCTCATCCTTGCACGTGTCTCTCGTGGGCCTCTGCGTCTCTCAGAACCACGAGGACAGGGATGGGGAACGTGCACACATCCCTGATACAGGTTTCTCCGCAGCCTGGCTGTCCTGACTCCATCTCCTAACAACAGGGACTGGGTGCTTTCTCTTTCCCACCTCCTCACTAGTGCTTGATATGATTCCAATTTTCTAATTTTTGCCAATCTAAGGGACTAAAAGGGTACTTTCTTATATTAATTTGTGTTGAAGAGATTCAACAATCCTTTTTATAGCTATGAGCTATTCACATGTCCACTTCTGTGAATGGCTATTGAAATCCTTTTTTCCTAATAAATTCTTCTGTTTGGATGTGCAGTTCTTTATACATGCTGGATATTAAAACTTTTTCAGGTTTAGACTTTTAAAAATATATGTATCAGTACATTTGTGTTGCTATAAGGAAAATACCTGAGGCCGGGTAAATTACAAAGAAAAGAGGCGTATTCAGCTCACGGTTACACAGAGTGTACAAGATGCATGGGCCCACATCTGCCTCTGGTGAGGGCTTCAGGAAGCTTCCAATCAAGATGGAGGGCGAAAGGGGAGCAGGCATGTGGCATGGCCACAACTGGAGCAAGAGAGAGAGGAGAGGGTGCCAGGCTCTTTTAAACAACCAGCTTTCAGCGTGAACTAATAGAGTGAGAACTCACTCTATCTGGGGAAAGCATCAAGCCATTCAAGAGGGATCTGCCCCCATGACTCAAACACCTCCCACCAGGCCCCACATTCAATCCTGGGGATCAAATTTCAACATGAGATTGGGAGGGGCCAAACATCCACATCACACCCTGTCACCCCTTTGTTAACTTTGTTTGCACTGGTTATTGTTTGTCTTTCGATTTTTTTAACAGAAATCTCTATGTTAATGTGATCAAATCCATTTGTTTTGTGCCTTATGGTTTTTAATGCATTTTATTTTATTCATGTTTATAATTTTACTTTTCACATTTAGGTCTTTCTCCATTTGGGCTTTTCTTTTTTTTTTTTTTTTTAATATAGTGTTGAGTAGGAATCCAACTTAACTTATTTCCAAAACAGTGAACCATTTTTCCTGATACTTTTTACTAAATAATTCATCATGCCCTCACTGATTTGTGATACATCCTCTATCATGTGCTGAATTCCCTCGTAGTTTTATTTATTTAGATTGGTTTTTGTTCATTAAGTTTGTTTTTTTATGTATGTCTACATCTGTTCCTGGTCTCTGACTCTGCTCCTTTGGCATATTTGTCTGTTCCTATGCCAGTAACACACTGCTCTATTATTATGACCTTGTAATCAGTTTGATTATCAGCAGAACAAGAGTTGCCTCTTTTTGTCCTTCTTTTAAAATTGGATTAGCTATTTGTGGATCTCAATTCTTCTATATACATTTTACACTCAACTTGTTTAATTCCCCAAAATTCCTGCTGGAATTTAATTGAATGTAGAAATTAATTTGAGGCTAATAGGTATCTTTCTAAGATTAAGTCATCCCCAAACATGGTCATAGTATTTCTATTCATTTAGGTCTTTCATTTAATGGCCTTAGTAAAGTTGAATTTTTTTTTCTTTAAAGTCTCAGGCCCTCTTTGGTATGTTAATTATTAGGACCTTTGTGGTTTTCATCGCTGTTGTCAGAGGCAGGTTTACTCTCCTTTCTGGGATCCTGAGAGGGGCCTAGAAATGTATCCATATTATTGCAAAATTTTAAAAATAGAGTATTTTAATCACAATTCACAAAGACCACTGTCTCTTTCCATCCCATGCTCCCCTCCCTTCCACCTCCCCTAATGTCAAATAACCCTGGAGTGATTATAGGTACTTTGGAACTCCAGCTAAGAGGAATTTGAGCTGGAGATACTTTTAACTTGGGCTTGATGGGATGTATTTACGTGGTTCACAATCACGTCCATGTATAGTGAAGTCATTGCTAGATGTCTTGGTGTTTGAATGACTTTCAGGAATTCTTGGAATTTATCCCACCCACTGTCCTGACTCACTAGACATCTGAATATAAAGGTGCAAAAATAGAGGTAAGTCAAGCAGTTAATTAATTTTTAAAAAGTTACTTTTCTGTTTGTAAAGTTCATTATACTTTTCAGTTTTTCAAAATTATAACTAATTGTGATTTCTCATTCTAAATGAACATTTACTTTCAATCTGTAGTTTTCTTTTCTTTTTCTTTTTCTTTTTTTTTTTTTTTTTT
>VBSM01001265.1:74515220-74526146 GCA_008086735.1 Cheirogaleus medius | reverse complement strand
GCCTCCCAGAGTGCTAGGATTACAGGCGTGAGCCACCATGCCCGGCCTATTTTATTTTTCTTAAAGAGGGCTTCCCAAATTACATAAACTTCCACCCCTCAAAACCTGGATTTGTCACACAGATATTGTCAATGGTATTAATGTTTTCTGTATTCAAATTTCTATGTTGATCTAGAATACACCAACCTTACTAAACTCTCTTAATAGTCCTAAAACTTTGTTGACTTATTTGGGTTTCCTCACTAAATTATCATATCATTTGCAAATAGTGACTATTTTATCTCTTTATTCCCAATACTATATTTTTAATTTCTTTTTCCTATCTTATTGCATTGGTCAGGACCTTCAGTATTCTGTTGAACAGTATGACGGTGGACATTATTTTCCTGTTCCTGATCTTAATAAGAAAACATCAAAAGTTTATTCTTGGCCAGTCATAAGGCTCACACTTGTAATCCTAGCACTTTGGGAGGTCAAGGTAGGAGGATTGCTTGAGTCCTGGAGTTCACAACCAGCCTGAGCAACATACTGAGACCCTGTCTCTACAAAAAAATTTAAAAATTAACTGAGCATAGTGGTGCATGTCTATGGTCCCAGCTCCTTGGGAGGCTGAGGCAGGAGGATTGCTTGAGCCCAGGCATTTGAGGCTACAGTGATCACGCCACTGCACTCTAGCCCAAGTGACAGAGCAAAACTCTATTTAAAAAAAAACATTCTTCTTTAAGTATGAGTTTCATTACAGGGTTTTGTTAGATAGTCTTTATTAAGTTAAGAAAGTTCCTATTTCCCTAAGAGTTGTTTAAAAATCATTCATGGGTGTTGAAATTTATCAGAAGTTTTGTTTGTTTGTTTTTGAGACAGAGTCCCACTCTGTTGCCCAGGATAGAGTGCAGTGGCATGATCATACCTCACTGCAACCTCATACTCCTTGGCTCAAGCGATCCTCCTGCCTTAGCCTCCCAAGTATCTGGGACTATAGGCACACACACCCAGCTAATATCAGAAGTTTTTTGCACCCATTTGAAAGACCCTATAATTTTTCTCCTTTATTCTTTTTATTTAAGGTTGGCAAAATATAGACTGCAGACCGAGTTGGGTTGTTTCCTGTTTTTACAATGTATAATTGAAGCAGAGCCAACCCATTGACCTATATATTGTCTATGGCTGTTTTCACACTACAATGGAAGAGTTGAGTAAGGGGGACAGACACTGTTTAGCCCACAAAGCCTAAAATATTTGTTATTTGACCTTTGACAAGAAAAAGTTTTCCAGCCTCTGCTTTAGAGTGATGAATTATATTGATATACAGGCATATGTCAGATATTGTGGGTTGGGTTCCAGACTACTGCAATAAAACAAATATTGCAATAAAGTGAGCCGTGTCAGTTTTTTGCTTCCCAGTCCATATCAAAGTTATGTTTACAATATACTATAGTCTATTAAGTGTGCAATAGCATTATATCTTTTAAAAAGTACATACCTTAATTTAAAAATATTTTGTTACTAAAAAATCATCTAGTGATCATCTGAGCCTTCTTTTCACTGGTAGAGGGTCTTGCCTTGATGTTATTGGCTGCTGATTAAATCAGAGTGGTAGCTGCTGAAGGTTGGGATGATTGTGGAAATTTCTTAAAATACAACAACAAGGAAGTTTGCCGCATCAGTTGACTCTTCCTTTCATGAAAGATTTTTCCATAGCATGTGATGCTGGTATCAAACATTTTACCCACAATAGAACTTCTTTTAACACTGAAGTCAATCTTCTCAAACCTTGCCATTGCTTTATTGACCAAGTTTATGTAATATTCTAAATCTTTTGTTGTAATTTCAACGATGTTCACAGCATCTTCACCAGGAGTAGATTCCATCTCAAGAAACTACTTTCTTTGCTCATCCATAAGAAGTAACTCCTTATCCATTAAAGTTTTACCCCCTGGGATTGCAGCAATCTAGTCACATCTTTAGGCTCTACTTTTTTTTTTTTTTTTGGAGACAGAATCTCACTCTGTCACCCAGGCTAGAGTGCAGTAGCCTGATCTTAACTCACAGCAGATCAAAAACCTGGTCTCAAACAATTCTCCTGCCTTGGCCTTTCAAGGAGCTGGGACTATAGGTGTGTGCCATCATGCCCAGATAATTTTTTAAATTATTTTTTGTATAGAAGGGGTCTCGCTATGTTGCCCAGGCTGGTCTCAAACTCCTGGCCTCAAGTGATCCTCCTGCCTCAGCCTCCAAGAGTGCTAAGACTACAGGTGTGAGCCGCTGTGCCCCACCAGGCTCTACTTCTAATTCTAGTTCTCTTGCTATGTCTACCACATCTGCAGTCACTTCCTTCACTGGAGTCTTGAACACTCAAAGTCATCCATGGGGGCTGGGAATCAACATCTTCCAAACTCCCATTAATGTTGATCTTTTGAACTCCTCCCATGAATTACAAATGTTCCTAATAGCATCTAGAGGGGTGAATCCTTTCCAGAAGGTTTTTAATTTGGTTTGGCCAGATCCATCAAAGGAATCACTATCTCTAGCAGTTACAGTCTTATGCAATGTATTTCTTAAATAAGATTTGAAAGTCAGAATGACTCCTTGATCTATGGACTGCAGAATGGATGTTGTGTTATCAGGCATGAAAACAACATTAATTTTCTTGTACAGTCCATTAGAGTTCTTTGGTGACTAGGTACGTTGTCAATGAGCAGTTATATTTTGAAAGGAATTTTTTTTCTGAGAAGTAGGTCTCAACAGTGGGCTTAAAATATTTAGAAAACCATGCTGTAAACAGGCTTTGTTGTTCCATGTATAAAGCACAGGCAGAATAGATTTAGCATCATTCTTAAGGACCTAGGATTTATGGACTGGTAAATGAGCATTGGCTACCGCTTAAAGTCACCAGCGACATTAGCCCCTCAACAAGAGTCAGCCTGTTCTTTGAAGCTTTGAAGCCAGGCATTGATGTCTCCTCTCTAACTCTGAAAGTCCTACATGACATCTTTTTCCAATATAAGGCTGTTTTATCTGCATTGAAAATCTGTTGTTTAGTGTAGCCAGCTTCATCAATGATCTTAGCTAGATCTTCTGGATAACTTGCTGCAGCTTCTATGTCTGTATCAGCACTTGCTGCTTCACCTTGCACTTTTATGTTATGGAGACAACTTCTTTCCTTAAACTTCACGAACCAACTTTGCAAACTTTTCTTCTGTAGTTTCCTCACCTCTTTTAGCCCTCATAGAATTGAACAGAGTTAGGGCCTCTGGATTAGGCTTTGGCTTAAGGGAATGTTGTGGCTGGTTTGATCTTCTATCCAGACCACTCAAACTTCCTCCATATCCACAAGAAAGCCGTTTCGCTTTCCTCTCATTTATATGATCACTGGAGTAGCACTTTTAATTTCCTTTGAGAACTTTCCCTTTGCATTTACAACTTGGCTAACTGGCGACAGAGGCCTAGCTTTCAGGCTACCTTGGCTTTCGACATGCCTTCCTCACTAAGCTAGTCATTTTTAGCTTCTGATTGAAAGTGAGAGACACTTCCTTTCACCCGAATACTTAGAGGCATTGTAGGGTCATTAATTGGCCTAATTTCAATATTGTCGAGTCTCAGGGAATAGGAATGTAGGAGAGGAGTGGGAGAGATGGGAGAGTGGCTGGTCAGTGGAACTGCTGGGACACATGTGACATTTAGTGACTACTCACCATCCTTTACTGGCGAAGTTCATGGTGCCCCGCAACAACCGCCATGGTAACATCAAAGATAACCGATCACAGATCACCATAACGGATATGATAATAATGAAAAAGTTTGAAATAGTTTGAGAATTATCACAAATCAGAATACACTGTTGGAAAAATGGTACCGATAAACTTACTCGATACATACCACGAACCTTACATTTTAAAAAAGACAATATCTACAAAGTGCAAGAAAGTGAAGCACAGTAAAACAAGGTATGCCTGTACTCTCTAGTAGCAAACTACTTTCACATTACTGAGATAAATTCTTCCCATGCAGCGTCTTTTTTTTTTTTTCATTACAGCATAGCCTACTTCAGTTAATTACACAAATCTTAAATGTACAGCTTGAGGAGTTTCTACATATGCATACATCCATTTAAACTCACTCAGATACGGATCATGCACATTTCCAGCCCCATAGTAGGTTCTCTCGTTCTCCTGGCCGGTCTATTTGCCGACCTCCTCACCCCCAAGGTAAGTATTCTTCTCTCTCTCACTGTAAATTCACTTTGCTATCTTGGAAGTCTTAGAAATGGAATCATATAGCATGTAGTCCTATGTGTCTGACTTTTTCACTCAACTACATAGATCCAGTTATACTGTGTCTGGCAGTAGTTATATTTTTTGTGTTATTTAGTATTACATTATTTGGAAAACTATGAATTGTTTTTAATGTAGCATTAGATTCACTTGGTATTTTACTGAAGTTTTTTGTACCTATATTTGCAAATAAAAGTGGCCTAAAATTTCCTTTTTGTATAATGCCTGTTCCTTTTTGGTTTTGCTTATTTGTTTTGTTTTTGTTTTTGTTTTTGATACAGGGTCTCACTCTGTTGCTCAGGCTAAAGTGCAGTGGTGCCATCCTAGCTCTCTGCAGCCTCAAACTCCTGGGCTCAAGAGATGATCCTCCTGCCTCAGCCTCCCAAGTAGCTGGGACTATGGGCATGTGCCACCACACCTAGCTGATTTTTCTTTTTTTTTTTTCTTTACTTTTTTTTTTTTTTAGAGACAGGGTTTTGCTATGTTGCCCAGGCTAGTCTCAGACTCCTAACCTCAAGCAATCCTCCTGCCTCGACCTCCCAAAGTGCTAGGATTACAGGTATGAGCTACCGTGCCCAGCCTTTTTCTTTTTTGGTATCAAGTTATATCTAGTTCAAGAATTGACCTGGACTGCTTTCCTTCTTTTGTATTTTTGGAATAATTTGTATTAGATAACAATTAGCTGGGGGTTTTTGTTTTCATTTCCCCTACCCCCAGCTTTATTGAGGTATAGGTGGTATACAAAAAACTACACATAATTAATGTATCAATTAGCTGTTTCTTGAAATTTTGGTAGAGCTTACCTTTAAATACCTATAAAATAGCCTGAGCCTTTTGACTTTAAGGTGGCAGGGAGATTTTTATAACCACCATTTTAACTTCTTTGTTATTTTGTTCTTAGTTTTTCCTATTTATCTTGTACCAATTTCGGCATTATGTATTTTCCAGAAATTTGTGCATTTCATCTAGGTTTTGAAGTGTATATAGTTGTGCATATGTTTATAGTTGTTCTATTATTTTTGTGTTTTTAAATCTCAGTTCTATCTCCTTTGTAATTCTGTAGTTTGGTTATTTGAAAATTTCTCTCTTGTTTTCTTGACGTTTCTTTTATCAGTCTTTTTAAAGACGTTTATTTTATGAGTATTTTCAAAAAACTTGTTTTTATTAATCATTTATATTGTTTTTGCTGTCTGTGGTATTGTTTACTATTTCATTGATTTCTGCTGTTACGTTTACTATTTCCTTTTTTTAATTTGGATTTTCTCTACTCCTTTTGTTCTCCTCTATATTTGAATACATAGCTCCTTTGTTTTCAGTTGTTTTCTGGTGTATTTAAAGCTACAAGTCTTTCTCTTGTTATATTTTGGCTGCATTACATAAATGTTGACAGGTAGAGCTTTTCTTGACATTCAGTTCTAAGTAGTTCATAATTTCCCTTAAGATTATCTCTTTAATCCAAGGGCTATTAAGTAGTATGTTTTTATTTTTCAGACGTACAGGATATTTTGGCTATTCTTTTTGTCTCTTTCCACCTACCGTCTCTTTTGACTGATATCACTTTGATATTATCTGACTTTAGCTTTAGATTGTGATATATATTTATCATTTATTCAAGCATAATAAAGTTTAATAAGTTCTTTTCCAATCTTATTTTTCTTATGCTATATCTGCCTCTTAGATTCACTTTTTTTTAATTGTTGGAATTCATTTTGTATACAGTATTTATGCTTGAGAATAACTTTATTTTGCCCCCACATTCAAATTAATATTTAAGCCAGACACAGTGTTTCATGCCTGTAATCCCAGAACTTTGGGAGGCCAAGGCAAAAGGATCACTTGAGGCAGGAGTTTCAGACCAGCCTGGGCAACGTAGCAAGACCTTATCTCTACAAAAAATAAAGAAATTAGCAGGGCATGGTGGTGTGCATCTGTAGTCCCAGCCACTTGGGAGGCCGAGGCAGGAAGATTGTTTGAGATCAGGAATTCAAGGTTATAGTAAGGTATGATTGGGCTACTGCACTCCAGCCTGGGAGACACAGTGAGAGTATCTCTAAAAATACATAAGTAAATAATATTTAACTGTACAGAACATTCTAGATTCAAAGTCTTTTCCCAACTGTTTCTAGCTATCGCTTGATTATCATTCCAGTGTCACTTTAATTCTCCTTAGTCGTAGGTGATCTGCTTTTTCTGTATAGAAGCTTTCTCTCCTTGTTGTTGATGCTTGTAAATTTCATTCTAATACCAGCAACAAACAAGTGGAATTTTAAATTAAATATATGCTATCACTTACATTGGCATTCCAAAAAAATGAAATAGGTATAAATCCAATTATGTGTGTGTGCATATATACACACACACACACATATATACACACGCACGCACATATGTATATGAATATACCTATGAGGAAAACTATAAAACAGATGAAGGAAATAGAAGAACTAAATGGAGAGATAGTCCGTGCCCATGAATAGGAAGACTCAACATTGTCAAGTTGTCAGTTCTTCCCAACTCAATCTACAGATTCGGTGCAATCTCAATCAAAATCCAAGTAAGTTATTTGTGGATATTGACAAATGGATTCTTAAGTTTATGTGGAGAGTCAAAAGACCCAGAATAACCACATAATATTGAAGGAGAAAAACAACGTCAGAAAACTGGCCCTACCTGACTTCAAGACTTACTACAAAGCTACAGTAATTAAGACAGTGTGGTATTGGCAAAAGAATAGACAACTAGATCAATGAAACAGAATAGAGAGCCAGAAATAGACCCACACAAATATAGCTAACTGATTTTTGACAAAGGCAATACAATGGAGCAAAAGGCAATACAACAGAGAAAAGTTAGTCTTTTCAACAAATGGTATGGGAACAACCGAACATTTACATGCAAAAAAAGAAAAAGAATCTTGACACAGACTACATCTTTCACAAAATTAACTCAAAATGGATCGAAGACCTAAATGTAAAACACATAACTGTAAAACTCCCAGAAGATATAGCGTAGGAGAAAATCTAGATGATCTTGGATTTGGTGGTGACTTTTCAGATACAACACTAAAGGCACAATCCATGAAAGAAATAATTGATAAGCCAGAATTAATTAAAATTAAAAACTTCTGCTGTGCAAAAGACAATGTGAAGAGAATGAGAAGACAAGCCACAGACTGGGAGAAAATACTTGCAAGAGACATATCTGATAAAGGACCGTTAATCCAAAATGTAAAAGAATTCTAAAAACATAACAATAAGGAAAGGAACAACCCGATTAAAAAATAGGCAAAAGATCTGAACGGACACCTCATCCAAGAAGAAACAAAGATGGCAAAAAAAAGTGTATTGAAAGATGCTTGCCAGGTGCAGGGGCCCATGCCTGTAGTCCCAACTGCTAGGGAGGTGGAGGTAGGAGGATTGCTTGAGGCCAGGAGTTCAAGGCCAGCCTGGGCAGCATAGTGAGACTCTATCTCCAAAAATATTTTTTTAACATTTTAAAAAACAGATATAAAGACAAAAAATTTTTTAAAGATGTTTAACATCATATGTCTTGAGGGAGCTGCAAATTAAAACAACAATGACATATCATTATGCACCTATTAGAATGGCCAAAATTCAAAACATGACACCACCAAATGCCAGTGAGGGTGTGGAGTAACAAGAAAAACCATCCATTGCTGGTGGGAATGCAAAGTGCTATAGCCACTTTGGAAGACAATTTGGCAGTTTCTTACAAAATAAACATATTCTTACCATACGATTGGGCAATCCCACTCCTTGGTATTTACCCAAAGGAGCTGAAAATTTACATCCACACAAAAAACCTGCACACATGTGTTTATAGCAGCTTTATTCATAACTGTCAAAACTTGAAAGCAACCAAGATGTCCTTCAGTGAGTGAATGGATAAACATACTATGGTACATCCTGACAATGGAATATTATTCAGTGCTAAAAAGCAATGACCCATGGAATAATCTTAAATACATGTGACTAAGCGAAAGGAGCCAATCTGAAAAGCATACATACTATACGATTCCAGCAATATGGCATTTTGGAAAAGGCAAAACCATGGAGACAGTAAAAATATCAGTGGTTGCCAAGGGTTAGGGAAGAGGAAGGAATGAACAGACAGAGAGCAGAGGATTTTTAAGGCAGCGAAATTATTCCGTATGATACCACAATGGTGGATATATGTTCGTTATACGTTTGGCCAAACCCATAGAACGTACAACACCAAAAGTGAACCCTAATGTCAACTACAGATTTTGGGTGATAATTATGTGTCATCGTGGGTTCATGCGCTGTCACAAATGTACCCCTCTGGTGCGAGGTGTTGATAGTGGGGGCAGCCAACGGGGGTGGGGGTGTATAGGAACTCTCTACTTTCTGCTCGCTTTTACTATGAATCTAAAATTGCTCTAAAAATAAAATTTATTTAAAAATTTTAAATTTTACTCTAATGTGTCTATGGGTGAGGTTTTTTCTCCTCTGTCTTGTTCAGCATGCTTTTAACCCTTTCTCTCTGAGGGCTTATATATTTCTTTCATTCTGGACGATTTCAAGTCACTGTTTCTGTAACTATTTTCTCCCTTCTGTTACATGTTCATCTCCTTCAGTGACTCATTGTAGACACATACAAGTATTAATACTTATTAGTACACTCTTTCCTGTCTTGTCTCTTAGCTTTTTCATACTCTATCCCTAGAAGAGTTCTTTGACCCTTATTTGACCTTTTATGCTCCACAAAATTGGATTTGGTTGAAATGAATGTCCCCCAGAGCTGAGTCCCCAACCTGGTTTGTCTTTCTGCCACTGCTGAGGGCGTCCAGAGAGCCAGGAAAAAGCCACTTTCAGGGTCTAAGCTCCAGGGGCCATTCCCTCATTCGAGAACATTCATTCCTTTTCTCCTCTGTGCCAGGCCCTGTCCTGGATCCTGGAGGCACTTGGCCCCTGAATCCATCTCCAACACACTCATCACTCTCCTCCCGACCCATGGTGCCCCAGCCACGCCAGACTCCTCCCAGCACCTTGAAGATGCTGAGCTTGTTCCCCTCTCAGGGCTGTTCCACTTGCTGTTCCCTGCGCCGAGGGTGCCCTCCCACTGTTCCACCCTTCCATTCTCGGCAGATTTCTGTATTGCTGATTTTTCTCGTCATTTGAGGCCAAATTCAAGTGGTACGTCCTTACAGAGCCCATCCCTGACCACTGTGCCTATGGCAGCCAACCCCCTCGTCACTCAGCTTTGTCCCCTTTCCCTTCTTTAGACATGGCATTTCTCACCCCTGGAAATGAGTCCGGGAGGCTGGGCTGAGTTGCAGTAACAAATGAGAGGGGACAACCGCAGTTAGTGTTTACTGTGTCACATGCTGGGCACCTTGCCGATCTCACGTGTATCATCTTATTTAACTTGCGCAACTGCCACGTAATGCAGATGCCGTGGTTCTCCCCGTGCTGCAGGTGAGGAACCGAGGCTTAGGGCGCTGATGTGAAAGAGTCAGAGTGTGGTGGAGCCTGGGTCTGATCTAAGTCTGTGCGAATCCAGAGGCCATGCGTTCTCAACAAACACAAAGTGGGAGGAAGGAAGAGGTGCTCCTCCACCTCGCTGCCTCTCTCCTGCCAGAGTCCAGCTCTGTCACGGCGAATCTGGACATTGGCCCAGGGGCCCAGGTCTCTGGAGCTTGGAGGGGTGCATGATGCCATCTCGAAGTGCCAGCGACCAGCACACCACTGAAGGCGCAGGGACGCTGGGATCTCTCTCTGCCCTGCCCCCTCTCTCTCCCTCTTACAGCACAGAGTGATCGGGAAGGGACACCAAAAGGCCTCATTCCTTTAGGAATCTGGAGAAAAGTCTTAAACTCATCCCTATCCATGGGCTGCTTCTTTTGCTGTGGTCAGGACTCACCGGACCCCCTCCCCAATTCCACAAGCTCAGCGCGCGGGCACAAAAGCAAGTCAGGGCTCCACTCCCCCACCTGAGCCCACCAGCTCCGTTCTAGCCCCACGTCCAGGGGGCTCCTGGTTCCTGGGCAGAACCCAACTCTCCCAGTTTGTTTCTACCTGCTCCCTCTGGGTGGTGGGGATTCTGGGTCCTCTGGCCTTTCCTGCTTTTGTCCCCTCTGACAGAGAAGGCCAACACTCCACCCCTGGGACAGCCAGGGGTGTTAGGGGGCGCTGGGCTGGAGAGAAGCAGAGCTGCTGCCCCAGAACCCCTTCCCCACCCTGTTGGTTCTGACACGGGCGAGGAGGAGAAGGGTGAAGGCGGAGAGAGCAAGAAGCATTGCCCCCTCCATCCTCCTCTGCGCCGTGCTGGATGCCGGTGGCGGAGGCACAGTGGCGGCCACCAGTGCCTCTCTCTGGTCAGGATAGGCATGTGTAGGACGACAACACGATGCTTGCTGCGCCTCACGGCCGGAGCAGGTTTTACTGTCTGCAGAGGGCTGTCCTTCTGTTTCATCACCTGACAGCTCTTTGAAGTAAGCAGGAAGGGCGCGTGAGCTGCCTTCGGGTACAGGGGGAAACTGAGGCTTCGCAAGGTGAACTTCTATACTGAAGGCTACTCTGCGACCTTGGGTCAGTGTTCTAGCCAGGGTTGTCCTCTGCTCCTTTACGTTAATGTATGCGTGTTTACATGGGTTTCTGAGTCTGCTTGGGCT
>VBSM01001265.1:74476121-74501442 GCA_008086735.1 Cheirogaleus medius | reverse complement strand
CCCTTACCCCCACTTTCCTTCCTCTGGCCAAGGGAGGGACAAGGATGCCCAGCTGAGTGACCCCTGAGATCGGCAGCTCGTTACCCGTGACGGGTCCCCCAAGCGGCACCATCACCTTCAGACCCTGGCCTCCCCACCCAGCTCCCCGGCTGCTCGGCGGCAGGAACAAGAGTGTGCCTTGTCAGACAAGCCTCGCGTCTCCGCGGAACACGCTGTAGGCATAATTACTCATCAGAGAGGTGCACGGCCGCCTTATCGCAGAGCTGCTGCCACCGCTGTACTGTCACTGGCGCGGCAGCTGAAGGCTGAGCTGCCCTGGGTGCAGGAAGCAGGAGCAGGTCTCTAGGTAAGAAGGGCCAGGTAGGGCCAGCCTTGGAGGGGCCCCCCAGGCCCTGGCTGTGAGTAGCTGGGAGGCTTCCAGTGAAACCTGGGGGGAGGGGATTCCGCAGCCCAAATGAACATGGAGGCTGCTTCTCTCCTCCCTTCCACATCCTCCAAGAGCCCCCATCTGCCCATCTCGGGGCTCCCTCTGTACCCACTCCCTGCACTCCCTGTCCCCTGTCTCTGACTCCTCTGCCCTGGCACCTGGGTGGGCCGCTTGTTGGCCTCATCTGCCCTGCCCCACCCCCACTGCCCCCAGGGGCTAAGGAGTGACCTGTGATCTGTGACTTCAGGCACGGAGCCAGCAGCAACCTGGGCATGTGCTTGAGATGCAGACAGCCAGGTAGGCCACATCTCGCACCCCAGAGCCAGGTGCGGGCCAGAGAGCTGCCAACCCACACATTCCCCCACACACACTCCCCTGCTCTGGGGAAACCACTTCCATGTAGCCCCAGGGGAACATGCGTGTTCCTGCCGCCCCCACACCTCTCCAGGCTGCTGACACAACTGGCCTCACGCCATACATATCCCTCCCACCTGCACAGTATTCCCACAGGGGAAATGACCCAGGGCCTGGGGCCAGCAGAAGTCTGTGTCCTCCACCTGCCTGTCTCCAGACAGTGACTGTTTCTAGAAAGGGAAGGGGAAACTGAGCCCTGGGTCAGGCACCTGACTTCCCCAGCTCATTCCTGGGGTACAGTCCTCCCAGCTGGGCCATCAGAGGCAGCAGTGCAGCCCAAGAAGCTCACCCTTGCAGGGAGGAGGGGCTCTCAGGGAGGCAGATTCTGCTCTTCTCTTACCGTGTGGAACAACCCTCAGGGAAACCGAGGTAAGCCCCCTCCTCCCCAGTGCACCTGCTCACCCCTCACCCACCCCCTGTCAGCCTGGGCCCAGACCAGGGACCGCAGGGATCCTGCTGTCCTCTCCTGAGCCAGGTGTGTGCTCCTCCAACCAGCCCTAAGCCTATTCTGGGACCTCAGTCAGTGCCCCCAGGACAGCCCGCCTGGTGCCATCTCACGGCTCCCAGGGGATTATGCCCAAAATCTAACTTCAGATTGAGACTCCAACCAGACCCTCTGTCCAGACTTTAAGGATGTCCACACCAATGGCCGGGGTCCTTGCTCTGAATCCTGAATCCTGAGCCTTATCCTAGCCTTCCCTTGCTAGAGTGCAGCCCCTGGGGGAGTGACAGCTGAAGTGGACAGGACGCATCAAGATAAACGGGGCTGTGATTAGCCACCATCAATACTTCTTAAAGGCCCATTCTTGGGAAATCTGGCATGTCCCTCCAGTCCCCGGCAGCTCTAGGCTCCTCTTTCTCCCTCCTTCCCTCCCTGCTCCAGCCATATCAGCCAGATGGATGTCTTATTTCTCTTAGATTTGGCTGCAGGAACCAAACAGCATTTAAGGCCATTGATTGTTCAAAAGGCCAAGTGTATAATGTACCAGAAAATTAGTCTAGAATTCCCAGCAGGGGAACAGCTCGGCTCCGGCCTCAGATTTACTCTGCTCTGGTGGGCCGGGGTGGGAACAGGGTTGGGGCCAGTGCACCCTTCAGTCTTCTCGGGAGTTTCTGGGAGTCTATCTGCTCCTAGTGGCCAAGCTGGGGCCTCCCTGTCGTCTAGTTCACACAGGTGAGCTGCATCACAGCAACACCCGCCTTCAGTTCAGCTCCCACTCACTCACCCCTACCCTCCCTTCCTCCCGTCTCCCCTCCACACTCACACACACAATACACTCGCATTACACACACAGTATTAGAACAACGTGCCCACATAGATGCACATACAAGAGACAGCCCCGTGCTCACCAATGCCACACGCACTCTCACCTGTGTATAAGTGAGACTCTGAGAATCTAGATAAAGAGCTTTCCTTTGCCAGGAGAATGTGGCACCTAGAGGAATGTCTGACACAAAACAAGTGATCACTGGACCACCTGTTTACTGGACCAGTCAAATGCTTCTTGGCCGATGGACACAGAACCATGGACAGCTCCCGCCCCAGCTCCTCTCCTCTCCCCTCCCTCTGAGATTAGCTAGTTCACCCGACCAAAAACAGCTCCAGCCCATAACCAACCAGAGTCACTAAGAATTTGGCAATTATGATACATACTGGAATTCCATTGTGAATGCCTGTTGTGCACCAGTCACGAGCTAAGCCTTTGTATGAACCATCCCATCTGGTCTTCACAACAACCGAAGGCAGGTGTTATTCCCACTCTACAGATGACAAAACTGAAGCTCATAAAGGTGGAGTCATTTCCCAAAGTTTGCATTGAGCTTGTCTTAAATAACAGAGGCAAGGGCCCTAACTCCAGGGCTCCTTGCTAGATTGTACATACTGAATATGACTATAACTTTCACCAGACTTGGTCTCCCCCACTAAAAGCAGAGGCAGAAAGAGGGACACCCATCACCCACAGCCTATCACCCTCCATGCCGGCCCATCACACGCTTCCATACACATCGCACTCAGCCCCAGCTCAGCTAGCCTGATGTGGACCCAGTGTTCATTGTGTTGGTGCCTCAAAAAATGAGTATTCCTGAAGCCTGAAAATCAAAGGCAAACATAGCACAGTCCTGGGGATCTGCTAAGGGGACGCTTGAGCAGCTCAAAGAAGTGTGCGTGCGTGAAGTCATGTCAAACACAATGGGTTGTCGCACAGACTGCCTAGGTTTAAAGAAAAGAGGCGATCAGGGCATTGCCAGAGCAATTGTCCAGCCCTCTTCCTCTTCCCTCTCTGGAACCAATGACAATATTGAAGAAGGTGTAAGACTCAGTTCATTGAAAGAGATGATTAGCAGTGATAATGATTGCTGAAGAGCTCAGCTTAGGCAAAGAAATACTCCTATAAAGAACACAATAAATGGTTTTGTCAAAGGCTGAGCCACACTCTTGTTGCAATGGACAGAAAAGAGAGCACCTCCATGTACGCTGTCCCCCAGGTAAAGCCAGACCACATAATGCTTTGGCAGGAAAATGGTCATTGATGAACCCTGACTCCCCAGCTGACCCAGGATCAGACAGTCAACATCTGCCAGGGGAACTCCAACTCCCCAGACCCCCAAAAAGTGGCTGAAAATCATGAGGGAAGGTTCATGGGCTCATTTGGTTCTGAGCATCAGTGCCCACTTTTCCCCACCCCCTTCCTCACCGAATAGCCAGTCAAGCTTTATTTCACATGTGCAGGCTCTGAAACCCTTGCAAAACCTTCCGTACCAGACGAAATCTGGGACTGTTACAGCATCAGCGCTACACTTCACTGAGAAATGTGTTAGAAGGTTTTGACCCAAAGAAAAATCGCCTTATTCTCCAGACTTGAATCCAAATGCCTTTGGGGGTCTTTCCAAAGTGCAGCCAGTTCACCCTCAAAAGATGAACATTTGCCAACATTCAAGACCACGTGCCACAGACTTCCCAAGGGGGGTGTTCCAAAAGTGTTTGACAATGTGACATGATTGGAATAGGTATCAAGTTTTCCAAGTGAACTACGTTGAAGGGGACACACTCACTTGGATGTAAAAATTCTAACTCGTGAGCAAAAAACTCAGTCTAATTTTTTACAGTCACATTAGCAGTGGATCTCAGAGTCCGTTCTGGTCGTTATCTGAAGGGCTGAGAAGACAAAGACGGCTCAGTGAAGGAGACAGTGCATTCTTCTTGGAACCAAGAGACCTGGGTTTGATTCTGGCTTTACCTTTTACTCCCTGGGTGACCAAAGACCTGATCCCCTTTGAGGCTGTTTGTTTTTTTCATCTAGAAAATGACAATAGCCAAAAGCCCACCAGTTGGGATTGTGATTCCAGTTAAATGAGATAGAAGACCTAGCACAGTGCTTGCCACATAGTCTGAATTTAATATATGTTAGTTGATTCTTTTGGGGGAAGGGGTCAGGTAGCCACAGGTCCTGGATAAAGGCCTGGGAGCTGTCCTAGGTCTTTGAGAGAAGAGGAGTGAGGGTGAGCTTTGGTGGGAAAGAGAAGGGTGCCAGTGGGGGAGGGGTGTGAATCTATTATACAAGACAAATTTACCCCAGGGAAATATGTTGTCCAGGGTTGCATCTTAGCACAGGGATCAGGAAGGAGACAAGGTTGCATCATTTATCCAAATTAACCTAGGACCTGAACACAGCAGGAGAAAGAAAGCCATGTGCTCTTAGAAAGAAAGACATTCTTCAGTGTCATAGTGAAGGATCCAAATGGGCTAACATGGCAGCAAAAGAGGGCAGTTAGACAAGAGAAGGAACTTCCACCCTGGGTCCACTAAATCCTCAGTCTAGTGAGAGAGGCTCTAGAAGTCGGCAAAGCTAGAGGAGACAAGCACATGTGCGGAGACAGGGGAATGGACGAGATGAACCACCAGCAATAAGTTCCTCCTTCTCTGAAACTCAGCAAGTTGAGCTCTATCTTAAGAGCAGCTTTCCAGCATCAGGAGGGGGCTCTGCGAAGCCCCAGGAAAACGCCAGTGTGGCAATTTAGTGGTGAGCAGCAACGCTAATGAGTGCCAAGAATAACAGTGGCTTCTTAATGGAGCCCTTAATGAAGACTCATTTCAGGTTTTATTAAAGCAGAGAAAAAGCACACACTCTTTTTTCCCAGCTCTCGGAGAGCAAGCAAGATAAAGAGGATCCCCAAATATGGATCTGAGCCTGTCTCCTGCTTCCTGCTTGGGATACCACAGTAGGCTTTGGGAAGTTGGGCAGGAAGGGTAGAATCAGAGCCCTGGAAGCCTCCTTTCCCTTTGGGTAATCTGTCTGGACCTCGGGATCCCACAGCCCTGGGGGGGAGCTTTCCAGCGAGGCTCAGTCCTGTAATTTTTGGGCAAGATGCAAGTAAGAATACAAAGGAGACCCATCCCCAAGGTGGTGGCAGTTATTTTAACAGGCAAATAGTTTCCATTAAATATTTAATTGGAATGCAATCCCACCAGAGCTCTCTCACTATGACAGACTGAAAAAATGCAGCCCTAAGCTGAGGACTAGGCTAGTTCACCCCTACCCGATGTCACTCACCTATTGCTCAGTATATAGTCTCTGTTGGCTTCAAATATAGCAGGAGGGGTTTAGGTTAGACATACTAAAGTCCCTAAAGTTCTAGAAATACAGTACTTTAGGACTTGTAGATGACCTTGGATGTTGTCTAATCTAATTTCCCATTTTATGAGGAAATTGAGGCCAAGAGAAATTAGAAATTCATTCAAAGATCAAACAGCAGCTGTGGCTGCGCCGTAGTCCAGGACCTCCTGGGCAGTGCTCCCATGACACCACCTTTTGCCCCATAAGAGCTGGCTCCTTGGCCTTGCTTGGGGCTGGGCTGGCACGAGCTAGATGGCATGTGGGGATACTTCTAAGCTGGGGTCTTGAGGAACCTCTGGTGCCTGACTACTACTCAGAATGCAGCTTAGGAATTGCTTTGCACACTCTGAATGCTCACTCTTTGCTGAATGAAATGGGAGAGCCCCATTTTGTAGATCATTGACCCCCTAAACTCAAATGGGGAGCCTCAGTAGAAGGATGGCAGCCACCCCCACATAGCTCCACTGTTGCCCCAGCCACACCTGCAAGCCCTCTGCCAATAGCTAACGCACAAGTACAAGTTAACAAGATGGATGGCCTGAAAGCCTGGGGAGTGGGTGGAAGGAGGAGGCTGTTTTCTCTATTAGCCTGAACCCTCCAGATGGGGACTATCTCTGCTTAGTGCTTGGCGAGACCCAGGACAGAGCAGAGACAATCCCTGCCTGGGAGGACTCAGCCTGATGAGAGTCAGCCTACACCCCAACACACACACACACACATATACAAAAAGACCACAGTGCAGTTGCTGAGTGACTTCTGTGTGCCCCACACCACGCTACATACTTAATCCAAGTTATCTCTCATTTAATTCCCACTAGATCACTGCAAGGTAGGTATTAGTTCGCCTCTTTTAACAGAAGAGGAGAATGAGACACAAACGGAGCGAGACACGGTGGCTTATGTCAACTGCCGAAAGTCACACAGCAAAACACTGGTGGAGCCAAGAGACGAAGCAGGTCTGCCTGGCCCGGCTCTACCACCAGTCACAGGCAAGCACCTGCAAACAGAGCACCTCGGTGCCCAGGGGACACCGAGCACTGCCACAGTCATGGCAGGGAGTGGACTCTGGAAGGTCTCCCAGACGAAGGTCCCTGGGACTTTTGAGAAAGACTAGGAGTCATTGCGATGACCTCCTTAGTGACTGCTGTGTGCAGTCCACACGGGTGGCACTAAGTCCTTAGAGGTGGCAGACACATCAGAACCGAAGCTGACACTTACTGAGCGACCACTGTGTGTGTCCAGCGCCATGCCATGTGGCTCACTACACAATTTCACCCAATTCTCACGGCAACTTTCTGAAGTGAGCATTATGATCCTAAAGAGACTCAGGTTTAGGGAGGGCAAGTGACTTTCCCAAAGTCACACAGCTAGTAAGTGGTGGATTCAGGGCCTGAACCTGTAGGAGAGGACAAAGCTACTGACTTGACAGGAGCAGACAATAGGTGCTGGGGCCACTGCTGGAGAATCTCAGAATAGAGAGGCTTATTTTAGGAGCCTTGGCTCTGAAAAGGCAGGAGAGGGGCCAGGTGCGCCTGACCCGCGGGCATTTTCCAACGCTGGATGCATCCCTCCTCCCCCGGGAGGGCCTTGGAGATGGCAGAGGAACACAGCTATGAGATTCCATTAAAATGCAACAAGACTGCACAGCTTTTAAGCACCACCACGGCCACTTTAATCTGTTTTCCCAGAGAGGTTTATGCCCCATCTGCTCACATGGCCCCCGGCACTGCTCTGCTCGCCAGCGACTGCTGTCAGCATCCTCGTGGGCGCGCGGCTCGGCCTGCCGGCAGCAGCAGGGACTTCCGAAGGCAGACAGAACAAAGTGCAAGTCCTGGTTCCCCCGAGCTTGGAGCCTCAGTTTCCTCATCTCTTAGGCAGAGCCAATTACACCTGCCATGTCGGATTGTCATAAGCATTTAAATGCTTGTGACCAGCCTCTCTTCCAGGCCACCGTTGGCTGTCCTCTTCTCTAAGACAAACAGCACACAGGTCACAGCCATTTCTCCTTCAGTTGGGGAGGAGGTGGAGTCATCTGGGGCTCTGATCTGTGCGCTGAGAGGAGAGAAGCTGCTGAGACTCCATGTCTGGGAAGGGTGGAGGGAGGAGGCCCTGGGGGGATGGGGAAGGTCTGGGGCTCTCATGTCTGAGCGACTTGAAAGACGCTGGGTGACAGCCCAGGAGATCCTGGAGGCACGAGGACACCAGGGCCTGCAAGACCAAGCAGGCAGTTGCCAGGAATCAGGTCCCCTCTGCGTCGGCAGGGCCTGGGAAGAGTCTCCAGCCTCACCGGGCCCTTGGTGGGGAAACTGAGGCCCTAGGCCAGGAGGAGGGCTCTTCTTCCTAGGGAGCCTAAAAGGAGTCAGTAACAGGATTCAAATGCCCAAGCTCCATCCATGCAAGCTCTGAGTGTGTCGTTAAAGAAAATGGCACCATGGCAATGCCACCAAGCCTGGGCAACAGCTCTGCTTCCTGTGCCTGCTCCAAGTCCCCCTGAGGGACAGAGCCTGGCATGCCCCCACCCCCAACCTCTCCCATCTACTCTGGTCTCCTCAACCCCCAGACCAGGGGCCTTCCCACCTGTGTGCCTTTGCCCACTCTGGCCACTTCTCGGCGATGCCTTCTCCCTGCCTCAGCACCTGCCCAAGTCTACCCACCCTCCAAGGGACACAGGAAGAGCCACCTCCTCTGTTAAGCCCGGATACTCCCGTAGGACGGTTCCTCTCTCCTCTGACCGCTTGTGGGTTTTTCTGTCTCTCCTACTTCTGCTGCGAGCACACAGCCTACACGGAAGTCCCTTTCCTGCCCTGGAGAGCAGGGCTGGTTCCAGCTACCCCTGTCTCCCCGGCAGTCGGCACAGAGCCTGGCAAATGGCAGGCGCTTGGGAAACACCTGTGATTAATCACTGAGGAAGCCCTGCTCCTTCTTTCCCTTCCTCTTCCTTCCCAGTCGAGGATACAACTTTTGCAAAGTTGTAAAAATAGGTTAAATGACCTAGGATCAAACTTTGGATGGTGTCTCTGGCTGGGAGGCAGGAGATTGGTCCCAATGCCCTTCCTTCTGTGAAGATGGAGAATTTTTAGCCCTTTACCCCTTGGTTTTAAAGCTCTTAAAGGATCTCACCTTCTTCTTACCTCCCTTCCTCTGCCTGCCAATTCTAAGACAAGCATCTGCCTCCTCAGGCAGCACCCTCCTCCCAGCCCGCCCGCCCCTGCCCACCTCCCTGCGCTCCCCCTGCCCCAGCCTTGTAGCAGGGAATGTAATTAGGCCTTTCCTGGGGATGGAACCCCCTCCGCGCTGTGGGGCTGCCCGTCCAACGGGGGATAATTTATGGAAATGGGTAAAGGTGTTTTAAATTATTCAATTTAAATGTAAATAGGGGAGATGGTTTCTCTGAATAAATTGTCTTATTTATGTTTCGCCCGACTCCCCTCCAAGGGAAATGTGGACCCATTTGGAGACCTGGAGCACACGGCCCTCCTTTCTCTTTAAATAATGTAGAACTGATCCACGCCCCCGAGGGGCGGTGACTTGGAGGCAGAAATGCCCCTGAAAACCACTGGCCCGGATGAGGTCGCAGGAGGTGCCAATTGCCCACCAGAGGCTGTTCCACCCCACCCCATCCCTCCCTGGGAGAACTGTGGCAGGCCAGGGCATGTGTACAGGAAGAAACTCCTCCATGTTTGTCTGCTGGGGAGTGACAATGGAATTCCTGGGGCAGGGGAATTCTGCCTCTCTCCTCTTTTGCTGAAGGTCCCTTTCCATCTAAGTCCCAAGCTGTGTCTGGTGACTGGCTTCAAACCTCCCTGATAAACTCCTTCATGCTCTGAAATGCTAACTGACTGTGGGTCATCTATTCTTGGAGCATTTCTATTCTAAACAGGGTCCTCTAGGCACAGGGCTATCTTGGAAGGAAAGCCCCTCCTTGATGCATCTCAGACATCGTCACCTGTGTCCATGGGAGGGCATTTGAGAGTGGGGCAAGGGGCCATTCTTTATTAGCACCACCCAGATGCCAGCCTTGCCTTGGGGTTGGAGCAACCAAACACATGAACTGATCAGTGATCCATGCAGCTGTTCAGGGGTTTTCAGGGACAAAAGCCAGAATATCCAACAACTCAAAGTGACTCCCATCGTATGGAGCTCTGGAAATCAGCAGGAGGGCAGAATTCCGGGCTGGTGTGGTCTGGAAGCCTGGCCCTGTTTCCCATGATTCCTTGTGTGTATACGCTATCCCAAGACTAGCCCATGAGACAGCTGGGGCAGTTAGGGGCCTTAGACTCACCCACAACAATGTTCAGAGAAGACCTGTGAAGAGAGCAACTCTTAAAGACTTATCGAAAAGTGTAAAGAAGTCTTCCTCCACCCCCCAAAACAACCCTGCTTGCATCTCATTGGCCCATTCTTGACCAATTGCTGGCAAGGAGAGATTAGTTTAGACCAATCAGGTCGTTCAGGAGCTGGAGATGGGACCAGCTTCTCCCTGAGACCTGTCCTGAGGAGGAGAGTCAGAACAAAAACACGGTCTATTAGAGGGGAGGAACTTGGGACTGGACTCTGGGTAAACAGGGTCCACTGTAGTAACAGTTGAGTAAGTGTGTAAAGATTATTGAAATCAATACATGTTTTAATTGTTAACCATGTTTGTTTCAACCCTCCCCACTTGAACTGGGTCAATTCCTTTCTGCCTAATTCTAAGAGCCAGGGCATTGCTTGTCCCCTAAAGAGTAGAGAATCAGTGGCTCACACCTGTAATCCTAGCACTCTGGGAGGCTGAGGCAGGAGGATCGCTTGAGGCCAGGAGTGAGAGACCAGTCTGAGCAAGAGCGAGACCCTGTCTCTACAAAAGATGGAAAAATTAGCCAGGCATGGTTCGCACCTGTAGTCCCAGCTACTAGGGAGGCTGAGGCCGGAGGATTGCTTGAGCCCAGGAGTTTGAAGCTGCTGTGAGCTTTGATGACGCCACGGCACTCTAGCCTGGGAGACAGAGTGAGACCCTGTCGCCAAAAAAAGGGAGGGGGAGGGGGTAGAGAATCAGACTTATGGCCCAGATCACAAACTGGTTGGCAAGATTGGTCCAAATAAAGCTCAAAGAGCTGTCCAGGTGCCTTGAACCTCTCCTGAAATATCTGTAAATAAAAAGACTGCTTGTCCAAGCCCCACCTTCTCTGCCATTTATCCACTTATTCCACAAGTATGCACAGACTGCCTACTTTATGCCTGGCATAGCCAGGTGCAGAAAGTCACTGACAAAAAACAAAAATGTATTTCCTATTCTGTGGACTTACCACGCTTGCAGTGGACTTTATCATGTTTGTCGTTGGTTGGTTTGGCTGCAAATGTCCTTGCTATGCCTGGGAGTTTCCAGTCTTGAGAGTCACACCTTCCCAAAATAGAGAGCAGAAACTGGATTTCCCAGCCTCCTCTGCAGCTGGAGCACAGACATGTGACTCAGACTCCACCAATCAGATTAACTCGTCAGACTTCTCTCTGGAATGGAGGAATTTGAGTCAAAAGGCGATTCCCAGAATCCACCATGCTGGCAAGGGTGGTCATGAATGTGTTCAGCTTTGGGGGTAGAAGTGATAGCAAGATTAAGTTCCTGGCCCCGAAGTACCATCAGTGAGGAGTGACTGGTGAGACAGCAGTAGCTGCCGCGGTTTCTGCATCTATGTGATTGTGTGCAGTGGTCACCATGCCCGGAAGCATGGCCTCAAGTCTGGCTCTCCATCCCTCCTTATGACTATATGAGACACCCAGCATTCTTCCAGTAAATTCCTTTTCTACTTAGCCAGCCCTTTTCTATTGCCTATGGCTACATCCCCTGCCTGTCTCAGACCCTTTGAACTGCTATAACACTGGTGGCTTATAAACAACAGAAATGTATTTCTCACAGTCCTGGAGGCTGGGAAGTCCAAGATCAGGGCACCAGCAGACTCAGTGTCTGGTAACAGCCCACTTTCAAGTCCATAGACGGCACCTTCTAGCTGTGTGCTCACATTGCAAATGTGATGAAGAGTCTCTCGGGCTTCTTTTACAAGGACACTAATCTCAATTATGAGAGCTCCACCCCCATCATCTAATCACCCCCAAAGGTCCCACCTCCAAATATCATTAGGGAGTTAGGACTTTAAACATGAATTTCGAGGGAACACATTCAGACCATAACGCTGACTGAGGCAGAAGCATGCGTCACCTTCGGTGACGAGTATGCATTCTGAAGACCTAGCCTGAGTGGCCCTCGCCTGAATGTCCTCAAGCCCAGGCACTTTGCTCACTTTGCTCATGCCAACATGTCTCTATTACGGCTGTCTGCACGGAGTATAAACCTTGGTGTGAGTCTCCAGCCGTCCCTACTCAGCACACACACGCACACACACACACACAAACACTGAGCTCTTTGAGACCTGGGACCACATCTTTTTCATTGTTTCATCAAGCTTAGAACGTGGAGTAGAACAGGTGCTTGCTAAGTGTTGTTACTGATGTGATCATTGCCACTGTCTTCATTGTTTTACAACTAAAAGCCACCTATGCCTGACTCTGGACTGGGCAACATATATAGAGAATGGCCTGTACCTTGTCCTTACCTTCTCCAGAATCGGCCACTAGGTTCACTTCCATGGGCTTCAGGCACTGCAGTCCCCATCAGAATGGCCTCTAAATACCACAGGAGTGCCCCCTGCCCAGTTCCCTAATCATCCCTGACAAATAGCCTTGTATTTCCTCCTTCCAACCAGCTGGCCCCATCTCAGCCTTCCTGCCCACTCCACCCCTCCCTGCCCCCAGGCAGCCCGGACAAGGTCTCCATCCTTGGACATGGAGAGGCCCCTGGAAAGATACGCCCATGTGGGTTATGTTGCCAACCCAAAGGTGTCCCTCATCCTGGCCAGCCCTGCCCACATACCTGCCATTCTGCCTCCCGTCCCCTCCACCACAGGAAATGGATAAGCTTTCTGGAATCAATTTCACGCCCCTGGGCATGATAAACAACCAAGCAGAGAGCGGCCCCCATCAAAGAAGCTAATGGCCTTGGGTATCTGAGCAGTGCATCACTCCCTGAAAAAGAAAGCCTGGCCCAGATGCTCTCTCCACACACACCTTTTCTTGGTACACTGCTCCGCTCAGGGAAAATTCACACAAAGCTGCACCTTCCTGGGCATGGACAAGACAATGCACGTCCCCTTCCCTCAGCAGCACACAGTCTCGAATCAGCAGAGGGGCCCCGGGCAGACCCTAGTCAGAAAGCGCCTGGCCCACGACCTTAATTAAGGGCGCTATGCGTCAGATGGAGTCAGAGCACCTGGATTCAAAGCCCAGCTCCTCTTCCCACTCTGTGCGACCTTGGGCAGGTTGCCTAAATAGTGCCGACCTCATGGGTTCCTCTGAGGCTTAAATGAGATACTGTTTGCATGTGTCTGGCATAGTGTAAGTCTTCGGTAATGTTGACTATTATTGTACTATTACTATGACTCACTGTAGTCAGGAAGTTCTTGGTTCATCTGAATCCTACCCACGACCTTTTAAGGCCATTCCAGCTTGTTCCATTTCCAGTGGGCATGGTGCTCAGCAGTCCCCAGCGCAACGTGGCAGGAAGAGCAACGATACTGGAAGCCGAAGAGCTCTGTTCAAGCTCCAGCTCGAGTCTATCAGCCATGATTCTTTTTAAATCCACTGGCACAAGACAGATTCTAAATACATGATCACTAACTGTGCAGACGTGCGTACTTCACTTGACTTCTCCCAGCCACAGGCCACAGAACCCTGACTTGTACAGTAGGAAAAGAACACCTTCCCACAAAGTCACGGTGCAGATTAAGTCAAAGGCGATAACACCTGCCCAGGAAATGGCAGGTGATCAGGGATGTTAGTTGAATCTGGATCTGTTCAAACACTCCGAGCGTGAGACTTAGTCTCCTGAGCCTCCTCTGCCTGAGGACAATGACCCCATTTCCACAACCTCCTGCAACTCGAGTCTAACTCAGCAAACTCCTCGGTGCTTCTGCAACCGGAGGAGTACTTATTCAATAGTGCGACACCAACATCAGATACTATCAATACCAGAAGTGAATAAAATCCATGAGTCCTGAGGACCAGAGAGCAGCTCTACACAGTAGAGCTATTGCCCAGGAGGGGGCTAGTGACTCTAGCAACTGACTTGTGCACCACACTTTACAGTTAGCAAATGCCTTCTCACAATCATACTTAAGCAGTTTCAGAGCCCAATTGTGCCAAAGGGGAAACGAGCTCAGGTAGGAGAACTGCTTTGTGCAAAGAGGTAGAGAGGGATGTGAACTCAGGTTGGAACCAGTTGCTCCATCCTGCCCCATCATTGCAGACTCTGCAGTCTTCCTGTGGCAGCCTGGATGGCCCTTCCACACCCTCTAGCCCAGTACCTGGTATAATGCCGATGCCCCGCACAGAGTAGGCGCCCAGCAATTAGCCATCTAATCTAATCATCAAATTTAATCTATTTCATTTCATTGATGAGGAAACTGAGGCAGAAAGAGAAGCAATGAGTAGTCCAAGGTCACACAGCCAGAAGGTAAGGTGATATACCCACTGGCAGAACAACATACACTCATCCCAAAATGTCAGAACTGGAAGAAGCATAGGAGATCATGTGGTCAAACCCTGCCAAACCTTCCCTGGCCATCAAAGTCAAGTCCTCCCACTCATACCTTGGAGGCGGGGAGACAGGGGCTTTGGAGCCTGAATATAATATCCCCCAATATTATACATTCCTCCTAATATAATATGCCCCCAAAATACCCTCAAATTCCCCCCTCCCTATGTCCACACCCCTTTGCAATGTGGCTTTGCAGCAACTCCCAACAAGAAGTGGAGTTTATCTCCCTGCTACTGACACTGAGCTGTCTTATGACTCGCTTTGACCAACAGAATTCAAAGGAAGTGATGGCGAGCGTGTTCCAAGCCTCAGCTTCAAGAGGCCTTGTGGCCTTCCATCCTCCTTTATTTTTTATTTATTTACTTTTTATTTTAATTCTTTTTAGAGACAGGATCTTGCTCTGTTGCCCAGGCAGGAGTGCAGTGGCACGATCATAGCTCACTGTAGCCTCAAACTCCTGGCCTCTAAGCAATCCTCCTGCCTCAGCCTCCTGAGTAGCTAGGACTATAGGTGCACACCACCATGCCCAGCTACTATTTTTTATTTTTTTAATTAATTTATTTATTTTGTAGAGACAGGGTCTTGCTATGTTGCCTAGGCTGTGTGGAACTCCTGTCTTCAAGCAGTCCTCCTGCCTTGGCCTCCCAAAGTGCTAGGATTACAGGCGTGAGCCACCACACTGGGCCCCATCCTCTTTTAGAACCCTGCAGTGCCATGTGAACAATCCGGGGGGGGGGCAGCCTGCCAGAAGGTAGAGACCAAGTAGAGCAGAGGTCTCAGCTGAGGCCTCTCTAAACCTGCCTGTGGACAGCAGAGCCCCAAACACGGGAACCCATCCTAGATCGACACAGGTACCTCCTGAACCCACAGCCAACCACAGATACACGAGTGATCCCAGCCTATGCTGGAAGAACCAACTAGCGAACCCATAGACTCAAGAGAAATCATAAATCTTATTAAGTCACTGAGTTTTGGAGTGGCTTGTCACCAAGTGCCAGCTAACAGTAGTACACAAGACCCCAAGCCATAGCCTTGGGGAGGCTGAGGGCTGTGCCTGCCCAGAGCCTGGAAGGAGCAGGACACTTTTCTGCAAAGAGCCTGACTGAGCTGCTATGCGTGTGCCCAGCCTCAGGCCCCTGACCCAGCCCTGGCCCAGGGAAGTCAGTTCTGGCTTCAGCCCCACCCTTTCCACCCACCGAGACACCTGCAGTACCCACCCCCGGCAGCTATCAGGAGGGATAAAGGGCCCCACGCTGTTCGCAGGGAGAGCTGCAAAGAGAGTTGAGGCGTCCACAGCCCAGGGTAGCCCGGGCAGAGCTCACCTTGGAGACAAAGCCCGGGAGTGGGATCCGCAGTGGAGAAGCATCCAAGGCCAGACTACCCACCCCCCCAGGGGGAGCAATCAGCCCCAGGAGCGCAGCACAGCGCTTGACATTTGATGGGAGTCATTATCAGGCACTTATTCCCAATCAGGCCTCAAGTGTCTCTGAGGGCCCCTCTGTGGCCTCCTCATTCCAGGGAGCATTACTGGCAGGAGGGGAGGCGGGAACCCACCCAGGTCTGGGCAGAGGTCCTCACTACCCACTCTTCCAACTCCAGTCCCTCCTTCCCTACGGAGGCCCCCAGCGGCACGACTGCCACAAGCGGGGACACGGAAAGAGGGGACTCTAGAGCTGGGAGGCTCAGCTGCTGGGCCTTCAGGAAGGCGGTGCACGGGGAAGCTCACAGGGACACGTGCGGGAAGGCTGGGCCAGAACTCGGGTTCCTACTGGACCCAGGAAGGGCTTTGTCTCCCAAGCTCAGGACTCTGGGGGTCCCAAGCCCCCTGGGCAGCCACCTCCCCACTCGGCCAGGCTTCTCCCCTGCACATATCCCAGAACTCCCTCTCTGCAGCCCCCCTGCTGTCTAGGAGAGAGCTGTGCCTTAGGAGTCTGAGGGGGCCGGGCTCTCCCGCTCCACGGAGGGATCTTGGGCAAGCCACCTAATCTCTCTTGCTCTGAAAGAAGACAATGATCCAACCCCCTCCCCGCCCTGCCTCTCTCTGCAGGAGGCTATTGAGAGAATCATATTCTTTAATGTATGGGAAAGCACTTGATAAGCAGTAAAATAAGCGATGGGTGCAATTTTCCCCGCTGGATAAGCACAATATAGGCCGGCTCAGGAGAGCAGACGCACGCGTGATGGTAAGGGTGTGCGTGCGTGTGTGCGTGCACGTCGGCACGGCCGTCTCACTTCGTGCCTCAGCACTCCAATACCAATATTTCATGGCTTGGGATGATCTGTCGGTTGTCACCATCCATGTCTCTATTCAGGCAGTGAATCCACCATATTGATGTGTTTCAGAGACAGAGTTCTGAGCTTACAAAACAAAGGGAATAAGAAAAGCCCTGGCGTGGGATTTGACAGTCTAGAGGGTGCGCACACACACCTGTGCTCTCTCGGGGGGCTTAAGGGCTCAAACAACCCCATGTGAAATATAGAGAAAGAGGAAGGTGGAGGGTCATGGAACAATGGGCCCTGAGAGAGGTCAATCCAGAAGGCTTCCTGGAGGGGGAGGTAAGGTCTGCACTGAATTTTGGTAGGAAGCAGGCAGCAGGGAAAACTCAGCTGTGGGGGTAGGACAGAATGGATTAGTTTTAAGTAGTATTCTGTTACCAAATAAAGGTAATTGTACTTTACCCTTGTAGAGAAATTTAGGATTTACAAAGCTTTTCCATGTGGATTTTCTCATTCGAATGTCATTACAGTTCTTTGAATTAGATAAGCCAGTTTTTATTATCTTCATTTTATAGAGGAGGAAACTGAGGCTCAGGGAAGTGACTTTCCCAGTGACTCCAAGCTAATGGGCAGTGGAGCTCAGGGCTCTGACTCCTGTGTAGCCTGGTGCCCTTTCCACAGGGTCTGTCTCCGACGCCACTCCACCGCCGTGTCTGGGTACGTCTGTGGGCTCCCCGGGGACGGGTACCACGTTTGGGGAAGAGATTCTGGCAGCGTTTGGGAAGTTAGTCAGAGAGGGCAGTGGTGGCTTTAGAGTCAGACGGAATTGAGGTCAAACCCCAGCTCTGCCATTTTTCTTGACTTTAGCTGGTTACTTCCTCTCTGAGCCTCAGTTTACCCACATGGAGAATACATTATTGTGAAGATTAGAAGAGAGAATGTTTTTAAAGCACTTAGCACTGTGCCTGGCATGCAGTATTTGCTCGAATAATAGTAGCTACTACCATTAACATCGTAGTTATTAGCGTGTTATTGCTAATCAAGAAGACTTTCCTGATGGTCATTTTTCACTCGTTTCTCCTTCATTTCTCCATCATTCAACACCCGCACTGTGACCCTCTATTACTATTTTGGCAGGTACTTCCCAGTGAGCGCAAGACTCATCCACTTGGGCCCAAATGTCCAGTCCAGACCCTCCACCCTGAGGGGCCCTAGAAACATTCTTCCACCAACTGGTGCTGGGCCTGACACCCCCTACCCCCAGCGACCTGTTGAAACCCATTTTAGTCGCCAGAGCTCTCATTTCTATTAAAACTCCATTTGCCAAGAAAGCGGAAAGGTAATTATGAATCCTAGTCTTAAATCACTCCGCCGTTGAATTATTAAAGGGAAGAATTAAAAATAATCAGGCTTTTTCATTACACTTCATAGCAGGGAAATTAAAGGTGTAAGAATGTATTTTTTTCTTCGAATTTAAGTATTCATTTTGGAGATTTATAGGGGAGTTGAAATGATTCCCTGCGTGCCCAGCTCTCCCTCTTATGAAAGGGGGAGAGCGAAAAAAACCTTGTAAAATTAAAAGGGAGATAGAACGAAGAAGGGATTTAACATAAAGAAGTACAACTGAGTGTTTTGCATTTTAATACATTTCTTTCTGCACAATTACACCATTGAGTGATATGGCAGAGAGAGATTAGGCTGCTGCTAATTTCAGATACTGGGTGGTGAAATGGCAAGAGGGTCTCCCCAGTCGTTGGGTCAGAAAAACACGCGAGAGCATCAGAGCTGCCGTCAGACCCCGAAGCCTGTGAAGCAGGAACAGTTTCCTCTGCTACGCTTCCCACACCCTCTTTTCTGCAGCAGAGAACAAGATAAGGGACCCAGTTCATTTCACAGAGCAAAAAATCCAAGGCACCAGAGGTGGGGAAAGCTGCAGCCTGGAACCAAGACAAGAGGGACACAGGGAAGAACTTTCCAGGTCATTGTCTGATCTGGAAGGAGGTAGAACAGGAGAGAAGGTGGCATGCCTTTCCCTCCGCACTTGTTGTCCCCACCCTCACCACCTAGGATGTGTGCTGGGAAAAGAACTGTCTAGAGTTAGGGGAGACACAGGAGATTCTGCAAGGACCTTGGTCCTTAGAACCAAATCCCAAGGGCCTGGACCAGTATGACAAAGGATTCCATCCAGTGTCTGTCTTCCGCAGGCCCAGCCAGTCAAGAGAATGCAAAGCACATTCCTTGTCTCAGGCAGGAAACAGAAACTCACCTCCCTGGGGCTGCGTGCAGAAGGGGAGGAGGTTGCAGCCTGAGCAGAACTGGATGAGATTCATCCAGGGAGCTTCTGGGAGGCCAGGAGCAGGAGAGGGAGCTGGGAGTCTGCAGGCAGAGGCGGCAGTGCACTGAGCACCTCAATTCTTCCTGCGTGGCAGAAGCCGGGGGCCCAGTGTGCCTCTCTATCTTCTGGGGACAGTGCAAGGACTAAATAAGATTCAGGAGTGCCACCAATGTGAGCATCACTGGCAACAGCTGGGTAGTTCCCAATCAGACCCCAAGGGAGGGTGCTGAGGGTGGCTGGTCCCATCCAGATGTGCTCCAACAGCTGGCCTGCCTCTCCGTGGGGACGCCAAGCAGAAACACCTCTGTCCTGTGTCCCTTCCACCCACACGGCAAAAGCTGGACCAGGGAAAGGGTGGGGAGGGGCCCCTCCCCCATGGAGCTGGGCCCCAGCTGCTCAGCCGCCGGCCCCCTCCCCTGAGGTGGTAATGAATTGCAGGGAAATGCTGCTGAGAGGTGTCAGAACAATTTCTATTAAACATAATTTCCTAATGAAAAGGTTACGAGGGAGCCCGGTGGAGCTAATCAGGATTGAATGCTCACTCCAGCGACTCTGAGGGAGGGGGCTTGAGGCAGGTCCTTGGTTCCCCCTCGTCTGGGCTGGAGGGAGGAGGCCCTGGGGGTGGGGGAGGACCCTCAGCAGCTTTGGCTGTGTCCCTGTCCAGGCCTGCACGTGCCGGTGCCAGGCCCTGTGCTCCGGCTTCCATGTGTCATCTCCTCACAACCCCCACAACATTGATATCATCATCCCCATTTTCAAAATGAGCACACCGAAGGTCACACCCTTGGAATCTAGGCAGTAAAGGCAAGATTGGGACCCCGGGCTGTCTGACGGAAGCCAGCTGCACTGCCAGCCTCCCTGCCCACCCTGTGGTTGCAAAGTCCCCTGAGGGCAAATGCAGCCCTGGGCGTGGGGCAGGCTGGGCAGCTGAGAGGTGCAGCAAAGGGCAAAGCCTGTGTGACTCCTGTCCAGGTGACCCACCTGCCACCCCGGCTCTGACCTCTGACTGAGGACCTGGGTCTGTGAGGAAGGAAACCAGGGCCGCTGATTCTAAATGGTTCCGTGACTGCTCAGAGGCTGGCGCGGGCCCTGCTGAGCCCGGAAGAGGCACATTTGTCAGTGCAGCCAACTCAGGGTGCTGAGGGCCCTCTGAAGCTGTGAACAGGAGGCACCAAGCCTGTGCACACACTCTGGTCCCAGAAAGTGTCCCCAAGCCAACCTTGTCCCTGGGCATGAACCCTACCTCCTCTACACCTCCTCACCCTGGATCTCAAAGGCTAAATTCCTACATCAGAGCTGTGCTCGGGGGGTGGGGGGGAAGTGGCCAAAGCCAAGAGAAAGGAGGGGGCTTTTTAATAATGTTCAGAGATTCCTCCCAAGCCCTCAATGACAGGCTCTTTAGAGATGGCCTTGGCCTCCTCTGCTGGGAGGTGGGGGATGGGGGGATGGAACAGGAGGGGCACACAGGGTGCAGGGCTGAGGCGGAATAGTAATGAGCCCTGTTCTCTCGCAATTCAGAGGCTCCTGGTACCACGAGAGCCCAGCTGGGGACAGTGGCAGGAACACTGGGCCTTTGCTCTGCCAGAGGCTGCTGCTGGCGTTGAGACACCTCTTTGGAGGGGGAGGGATGTTCCAGACATGCCTTTGAGGAGAAAAGTCCTTAGAAGCTGCATCTGAAAATCCTCCAGGAATGTCACCACCGCCCTACGTGCTAGGGAGAGGGGGATGCATGTAGAGAGCCCACATCACAGGCTCTCCTCCCCACCTCCGATCCACACACCACAGCCTCCCCTACCCCCTTTTCCCTCCACCCTCCTGGTGAGCTCTGCACCCCGCCCCAAGCAGGGTGCATCTCCCCATCCCTCATTACAATGAAGCTGTCACCAACTGCCACGTGCCTTCCCAGGACCTTCAAAGCCGGGAACAGCATGAAATATGCAGCCTCCTTCCCTGCTCCCACTCGCCCTCGGCTCTCTCCCTCTAATTGCTCTACGCAGATTACACTTGGATGTCGCAGCTCTGACTGAGGACATTCAATGCTGACATTCTCCTCCAGGCAAGAGAAGCTCACTTCCTGGGTGTCTGAGCTGCTGCCACCCCCGGGGCCCTCCACACACAGCCCCTCCCCGATGAGGCCATCTCCCCTTCAACCCCCTTAGACCGAGACTCCCAGGAAGGGCCAGCAAGGATTTTGCTGAGAACAACAGTTGTTCTCAAAGTGCGGTCCCTGGACCAGCAGCGTCAGCATCACCTGAGAAACTGTTAGAAATGCAAATTCTCAGCCCTGCCCCAGATTTATTGACTCAGAAACTGAGGGTGGGGCTCAGCAACTTGGGGTTTAACAAGCCCACCAGGTAACTCTGATACGTGCCTAAGTGTGTGAACCGTTGCACTAAAGCAGAGTTCGGTCAACATCAAGTCAACTTGGCGGAGCTGCCCTGGGTGACCCAGGCTGTGCTAAGGCCAAAGCAGGGAAGAGAGACACCACCACCCCTGCATGGGGCAGGCAGGCTGCAGGCTCAGCCCGAGGACTCTGGAGGCCGCAGAGGATGAGAGCCGCATGCTGCAGGGAGACAGACTCCGTGGAGGAGAGGAATTAAACTATAACGTAAATAATTTGGGCCAAAATTTGGGCAGGAAACGTGGACAATAGCTCCAGTGAGCCTCATGTATGCAGTGCATTCATTTGACAAGTGCTGTCATCTTCTCCGTCACGTTGGGAGATGAGCAGAGTGAGAGCGATTACCCCCATTTTACAGGGGAGACAGCTCAGGGGAGAGGCACCTGCCCAAGGTCTCAGCACGGTGAGTGGGGAGCTGGGGCCGCGTCAGGTCCTGGGACTCCCAGAGCCCTTTTCCATCACAGGAGCCAGCCCTCCAGCCCAGGACACTGCAGGAGGGCCTGAGCCTAGCAGTGGGCAGGATCTCGGGGAGCTGAGGGTGGTGTTGGGGAGCCCCGGGGAGTCGGCTGGGGAGGAGGAAGGAGCCCATGTGGGCACCCTGGCGTTGCGCCTGCTGCCCCTGCGTAACTGCTCACAGCACTCCCTTTCGTTTCGGGAGTGTCCCAACTTGGACAAGGCATATGTTCACCCCAGCTGCAAGTGACCCAGAGGCCAAGGAGAAAGCTGGGTGGAGTTGGCAGAAAAGAGGAAGCAGGCCTGCTTCAGGAGGGTTCTTATGAGGGTCTCAATGTCCCTCTGGCTGTGGGCAGAGAACCCACAGGACGGAGGGAGGCAATGAAAGCTGCGGCCGGGGGCCAGGTATGGCCTGGATCAGGATGGTGGCTGCAAGGAAAGAAGAAGGGGGCATTGGGAGGAACGGAGGGTCAGTAGACAGAGATAAGTGGGCCTTATGGTGGACCCTGGGGAATGTCACATGTCTTCTGGCTGCCATTCTCCCCATCCCCCTTCTTCATCTCATCCCACGAGAGCAGGCCCCTCAAGAGGAGTCACCAAGGGAGGGAAGGACTTGGTTCCCCTTTGCAAGTTCTCTTCTCCCTCTGAGATTTTCCCACGCCTGGCCTCAGACACAGGCGAAGTCCAGACCAGCCCACGGGGCCATCCCCATCCCATCCGCACCTCTCAGCCTCAACCATCCTCTCTTCCTCAACTCCCACATCAACCCCCAGCTCACCCCTCCCGACACTCACCTATCAGCTGACAAATGCCCATCCCCCGCCACCCGCAGCCGTTCCCCAAACTCCCGCCCTTTAGGGAGCTCTCCTCTCTCGCCCTCCCCGGCTTCTAGGCGGTGCCCACCAGCAGACTTGTGCTGATTCCCAGCTCTTCCACCCTCTCTCTTTGTGACCTAAGCAAGTCACCCAGCCTCTCTGGACCTTCAGCTCTCTCAGCCCCGTTCAGCAAGTGCTGCGGACGTCTGTGAGGGCCTGGCAATGGCAGGTGCTCCACGGCTGATGCTTTCTGTGCTACCCAGTACTGCTCAGCATTTATACGCAAACTGTATGGACCGTATTCCATAAAAGCAAGTAGGCTGGGCCTCTATGAAAGTCTCGTCCAGGAGAGGGTCCCTCCCTCCTTCCCCACCCATGCCAGCATGCACAGTGGATCAGAAGCCCGGAGGCAGAAGTCAGAGACACGAGGTAGGTGGTGAACAGTGGGCAGAATCCAAAGCGCTCCATGGCCCCCCTCTATCCTTTGCTTTTGGAAAATGATGCTGACATCTCCAAAGACTGTCCCTTTTGGGAAAATATTGTCAATGTTGACACTGACATGAATTTCTCAATGCCTGGGCCCCTCTGTCTGAGGGTGAGGGTGGTAGAGACACACAGTCAAGTTCCTTGAGAGCAGGGCAGTGTCTGCCATAGATGCTCGACCATGTTCATAAGGAGGTAGGTGGGGCCAATCCTTTACCCAACCCCAAGTCTTTAGGGCTCAGGTTCAGTCTGAGGTTAGGAGGAAGGTTGAAGTTCTAACCAATATGAGGTTTGAGGTTAGAAATGAGAATAGAGTTTAAGATTCATGTTAAGGAAGGGATGAGGGTTACATCTGGACTTCAGATTGCTATTGGATTCAAGTCTAGATTCAGAGTCTAGTCAGAGTTCTGGTTAAGGTGAGCTCATGGATGCAGGCTGTGATTAGAGACTAGGTTATTGTTAGCACTAAGGCTTGAGCTAAAATTCATCTTAGCAGTAGGTATGTCTGAACGTCCTAGAACTTGTAGCAGGGGTCAGTGCTGTAGGCTTGGGCATGAGCTCTACAGGTAACAAGACTGACAGATGACCAACTGGAGGAGGCAGGTGTGGCTAGCCGGTGCCGATGGGATCTGAGGCCAGCACCTTGGACAGCTCCAATGAATGCACCTGGGCAAGCCAAGAAGCCCCAGCTGCTTCACATTCCCCCCACCCCTCCCATGACATCACAGCCTCTGGACTCACGCACCCAACACTGACCCAGGGAAGACCAGGATGGCACCATATCCTCCAGGGAGTCTGTTTCTCTCATCTTTGGGTCTCAGGGTATTCCCCAAACCTGTGACTCTAGTGCCTCTCTCCCCTCATCTCCTGTGCCCTGAGGGGTGGGATGGGACCCAGCTGAGGGGCATTCTGGCAAGCAGTGCACAGGGTCAGAATTTCTGCCCCTCCGGGGCCCACTCAGATCTCCTCTTCCCTCTCAATATTCCCAGATACCTCCATCGCAACAAGAGACGCTATGGAGCTGGTACATGCTGAGGGACACCAGGCACTGCACACACCCAGCCCCATGTCCTGCAGGTCATAAATAGAGAAGGCTTTGAAGGTCTTCAGCCTCAGAATATCAACTCAGCCCCACAGAAGTAGCTGAACTCATGAACTGAGCACCTACTATGTGCCAGACTTTGTCAGCATTACCTACATTGCATCATCAAGCCAACCCGTGTGGCAGGTGAGATCATCTCCTTTTTACAGATGAAGAGACTGAGGCTCAGGAAGGTTAATAACCTGTCCAGGACACCTCGCTAGCAAATACAAGATCTGGGATTTGAACCCAGCTCTGTCGGACCCTAAGTCTGTTGACCCAAAGCCTATACTTTTTCTACCACACCATGAACTCTGGTTGTTAAGGAAGCTTTAAAATCAACTTGGCAAGAACACTCTGCCTTCGTATCAGATAATGTCATCAGTCACTAATTCTGGCCTGGATCGCCATAGGTGTATCTGTTTCCTGGGCATCCTGAACAGTTGGGAAGAGGGGCTTTACCACCGGCCTGGGGCGATCCTCCCTCTAGGGCCAGAGTTTATATGAGTGCCCCTAGCGGGCAGGCAGACCTAAAGCTCAGGCAGGGGCCCAGCAGTTAAGCAGCATGGCTTCCTCTCAGCCCTTTCCCCCAAAGAGGCACCTCCAGAGGAGAAATTTGCATGTGCCACGGGTACTGCCTGGAATTACTACCTAGGGAGGGGAGGTGGAAATGGTCCCTGAGCCTCTGAATCTAACTCCAGGGAATCTATCCAACCCCCTACCCGGAGGTCACCTGGGCTGGGGGCAAAGCTGAGCGTCCTCGGAGAACAGGAAGGCACCAGTCTGGGGAGGCTCTGGGGGAGTGTGAGCTGGAGCACGGTTCCCCTCCTGTCCCTCTGTAGTAATTAACAGGCCTTTGTTCCTGTCCCTGATCTGTCTGGCAGAGCCTTAATCATCCTCTTCCCTGCAATGAGCAGCCTTCTCATTAGGGCCTTAAGAACCTCTATTATAAACATGTAAATGGAACTCAACGAGGAGGGAAATATTTGACTGCTCCAATTTCCTTTGTGCCGCTGCCAGCTCTGGGCTGCGCACGCCCGTGATTTCATTGCTCAGCAGCCCGGCGCCAGCACGCTGCCCCCACCGCCCTGTCACACGGCTCCATCTTCTCCGATCGGAATTTAATTACCTTAGCCCGCGAATGTTTGGAGAACCTCTCTCCATCAATTGATTCTGAAGTCAGATTTTTATTCCAAGATACTTAATGGCACTTGGGCTGATGGGAGCCTGGGAGCAGGTGGACCTGGGCCACAGGGAACTCTTTAACACAAGGGTTAGGGAGGGTCATCACAGTGATTCCCCTGCCTCTGTGCAGGTCAGCATTTCAGCCATCCCAGAAGGATGGGAGTCTCTCTTCTTTAAGGTCTACAGAGAATAGGATTCCTGAGCCTCCTGCTGGCCTGGACTGGAAGTTCTTTCTGATGTCTGTTGGACGCTGGGTGAGCCTTTTTTT
>VBSM01001265.1:74442805-74476021 GCA_008086735.1 Cheirogaleus medius | reverse complement strand
ACCAGGCCACAGTGGCCTCTCACCACCAACTTTAGAGCACACTGTCTGCCCATTGTTTGTCCAGTTCATGGACGTCACCTGCGTGACATGTCCCTGTTGGCTCAAAGCTGGTCATAGGCATAGGTTGCGTATGTCACCCAATTTGGATAAATTACTTTCAAGTGTCTCTCCTCCAGGGTGGAGACCGCTCTTTCATCGCTGTGGCCCTCACTGCCCTCAGCACATTGCCTGGAACATCCAAGAAAAGCAGGTTGCTGGGCTGGCTGGTAGGTGGGTAGAGGGGTTGGCGTTCTGGGCGGAGCACGGCAGGTGGTGGGGTGGTGGGTGGTGGGAGAGCAGCTTGTCAGCCAGTTGGTTGGTTGGTGCGTGAACTGGCATACTGGTGCGGGAGGTGCAGGGTTGGCGGTGGCAGGAGAGCGGGTGTGCCACTTACTACCTTAGTGCCTCTCAGCTTCACATCTGCTCCCATCGCCTGCTCTGTGATAACGGAGTCAGACCCTGTAAACATTTCCCCTTCACCGGCCGGCTGTACACTCAGCTTTGTTGGTCGAGGGTGCTGGAAGGACACTGTGGGGGGAAAGGGCTTCTCTTCCAGGCCCGTCAGTGAGGCACCCAGTGGCACAGTGTCCTCCAGCAGCCCAGGAGTCCCACCAGCATGGAGCCTCAGCAACCGCTCCTGCCTTCCAGCGGTCTGGCTGTGCCCTCTCTAACAAGGTTTGGGGCTCAGCTCCGGAGGTGCGGACAGTGGGAGAGGGGTCTTCCAGTCTGTTCCCACCTTCGGTGCTCTGCCTCAGCCCTCCAGGTAACAGCAGCTCCCGAGATCTGCTATTCCTTTACTCTTCAGGTAGGTAATCTGTTAGAGTTAGTAGGTAATCTCCCGTTATAGTTAATAGTCCTTTACACTAAACCTGTTCTGTGAGTGTTACCGTGTAGTTTCTATCTCCTGATTGGGCAGTGGGGTAATGGGTTAGTTGGTGAGTTGGTTGACAGGCTAGTTAGCAGCGTGCTAAGACGGTAAAATAGGTTGGTTGGTGGATTGGTTGGTATCTTGCTTGGAGGGTTGCTGGGTTGATGGCACAATAGGGTTAAGGTAATAGTTGGGTGGTGGTTGGTGGATTGGTTAATGGGGTGGTGGCTTGGTTGCTAGGGTGGTGGCCTCAGCTAGTGGATGGGTGAGTTGAGGATTGGGTGATGGATTGGTGCTTCAGGACACGGGGTTTGCGTTGTGTTAGAGGGAAGGACAAGCCCTATGGAGGCCCCTAAAGTGCCAGTGAGTCTCAGTCTCCATTTCTGCCCCACCCAAGGGGCCCATCGTGCCCCCCCCCCAAGCTGGATCCTCAGGGCCACATGTTGGCAGTGGAAGGGCAGCAAGGCTGTGGGGGTGGCTGCTGAGGAACTAGGACAACGGCTCCAGAAGGCAACAAGCAGGGGAACCCTGAGGGGTCAAGGCTGGCCTGTGTCCCTTCACCCCCCCCCCCCCCCCCCCCCCCCCCCCGCCAGGACCCTGCAGGCTCTGGCAAAACCCCCAAGGCACCAGCTAGTTACCCAGCGCCCAGATGACCTTCTAGCAAAAAGACTTGAGAATTCCGCGTCCTTCAGGATGGGTCTGTGCCTCTGCCCCAGGAAATCTCCTTAGACATAGACCCCAAAGCATGGGCCTCCTTTGGGTGCTGGGCCACCCTCCTACCCCTGCCAGGCTTGGAATTCTCCCCAGCACATCCCCTCAACACTGGTCCATTAGGACCCCCAGACCCTCTTCCCCTCTCTGGTCCAGCCTTGCTGCCTCATTCAAGCTCCCCCTCTCTGCCAGGTCAGCCCTTCTGACCACGTCCCCGCCGGATGGCCTGTCCTTGAGACGCAGGCTGAAACAACCTCTATGCCCTTCCCCCTGGGCCCCCACTGCTCCCACCCCTGCCCCCAGGTCCCCGCTCCATGCCATGCAGGTGGTCCCGCCCACACCCCAGCTGGAGCCACCAGGACATTCCAAATTGCGTCTTTCAAGAATCAGAAAAAGAGATTCCAGAAGGAAATTGCTTTCTCCCTGCTCAGTCCAGATGAGGCGATTTTTCACTTGTCTTTTTTTTTCTCTCCCCCACAATTTCCATAAAAAATGAGAACATGTCTAAAGCTTACCCTCTTGTTTGGGGCAGCTTTAACCCTCCTGTGGTCTGCAAAGGCCTGAAGGTATCAGAGAAGGCCACGCCCAAGAGACTGGGGTGCACGGAGTTCCACTCTTGCAGACGGGCTCTGCTTCAGGGCCCCCAGCCCAGAGGCCAGGCCCGGGAGCTGCAAGGAGGGCAGACGAGGGAGCCCGGGGGTGGACAGGGCAGGGCCAGGTTGGGAGGCTTGTGAGAGCCTTGCCAAGTGAGAGCCTTGCCTAGTCTCCTGATGTCCCTCCTCCCTCCAGGAATGTCCTCTGTTCCCTCCAGATCCCTCCAGGTCTCAGCTCAGGGGCAAAGCATCAAGTTATCCCCATCACACCAAGAGTGAGGGCCACCTGTGCCAGGCCTCCAAGGGCCACTCCCTCAAGAGAGTGCCAGCCTGAGCTGGGGCCCACGATCCGGCCCTGCTCAGATGCTCTGCCTCGGACTTCCCACCTGGACGTGAGGCCACCTCTGGAGTTGCAGACAGGATCAGCTGGGACGAGGCATATCCAGGGACCTCAGAAAGTGAGCAGACCTCTGTTTACTGGCCCTCAGGCTGTGCCACACACTGCGCCGAGCGCTCCAAGCACACAGTCTCATTTTGTCTTCACAAGAATCCTCCAGGTGGGCCTGTTGTAATCTCACCTAAAGAGAAGGGATCAAAGCTCAGAGAGGCTGTGGTACTGCCTGAAGTCACACAGCTGGCTGAGTCACATGATAGCCAGACCTGAGTGTCTTCACCCTCACACTGTGTTGTCAGGTGCTATTCTGTGTCTGCTAGCAGGAGCCCTGGGAGAACCATCATCCTGAGAAACGTGCGGAGGAGGAATTTCAGGTTACACGTGTGTGGAGAAGATACAGGGGTGGGGAGAACTTCTAGAATTTCTCAAATGGTAATAATAGTGACTAACACTTATTGAGTACTGACTATATGCAGGCACCCTGCTTCATCCTTACAACAACACTAGGAGGCAGCTACTGTTATTATGTCCAATACGCAGACAGAAAAACTGAGGCACCAAGAAGTTATTTAACTTGTTCAAAGGCACACAGCTAGTTCGCCGCTGCACCTTACAGCCCCAGCCCAGGCACCAAGGAAGCTGCTTCCCTCCCACAGACTCCTCGTCCTGACCCAGGGTGCATGTTGGGGGATGCGGGGGACAGGGAGGGAAGGGGGTTAAGTGTCAAAGTGAGAACCACAGACCCAGGCCCCAAGGGAGGGTGGGGTGCCTCTGCCCTGGCTTTTAGGCCAAAGTCCCCTTCGTCTGGTCCGTGTTGTTCAAGTCTGCGGTGCTGAAGGAGGAGGTATGTGCTCAAGGTGTGGGGGGTGCCCTGGGACACACGGCTGTTTGCTTTTAGTCTTCTGGCTCCTTCCACCCTCACCTGGAGCCTCCCAATCTCCCCTGTCCTTTGCCTCTGGCCTCTATGCCAACTGCTTCTGCTTCCCTACCCCCCCTCCCATGCACCCCCTGCCTGGCACCAACCTTCAGATGGCAGGGGTCACCCCAGCTACCCTGATGCTAACAGAGAGCCAAGGACAAAAGGGTCAGTGGCTCCACCTTTGAATGAGACTGGGAAGTCCAAGCCTGGCTAGGAGGGGCCAGGGAGGGGGGAAGTAATCAGGAGACAGCGGGTTGGTGACAAGGACCGAGCAATTGCTAGGCTGTGGCTGAGCAAGTCACACTGACTCGTAACCAAGGGTCCTATCAGGAGGAAGGGCAGCAAGGGACCATCCCAATGCAAGACACCTGTCACCTCAGGCTTTCTCTCCAGGAAATCTTCCACCTGTACCTGGCCCCGCTACCCATCCACACACGCACGCGCACACACGCATGCATCTGTAAGCAGTAATCTATGTACATTTTGCTGCTAAAAGATTTTCAAATAGTTTAAAAGAACGCACACAATACTGTAAGATTAAACACAAATGGATGATGTCATCAAAGCAAACGCGTGGAGGGGCCTCGTCTTCAGCTGAGCGGATGGGAAAGCAGGTCCACGGGGGAGGGAGGAGGAGGCAGGTGACACAGACCCAGAGACAAAGGTGATGGTCTGCCGTCACCTGAGAGGTTCCAGAGAGAGACCAAGAGAGCCTCAACCCCCAGCAGCTCCCCAGAGTCCTGGCCAGGCCACCAGACACTCCGCATCCTTGTCATGCACTTCCCTTTTCTCTTCAAAATAATCAAGACACAGAGAAGAAACGTAGGCTAATGAGGTGAGATCAGAGGGGAAGTTTTCGTACTCAGAAAATCTCAGAGAATTAGCTCTGGGCACAGGGCAACCAAAGCAGAAAGGAAGACGGTGACGAGATCCTCAGGATCCGCACACACACTGTTAGGAACCAGGGCGTGTGCCCGTTCGGTGCGTGACTGTCCCTGCATCACCTGCGACAGCGCCTGGCCCGAGCAGGTGCTCAGGAAGTGTATTGAATAACGAGTGACTGAGCATCAGCCTGTCAACACAGGCTAAGGTTTTTCTGGCACTGAGGCCTGAGGAAAAATATGACCCATGGATTGTCCTAAACAGGCCACTGAGGGATATGGCAGGCAATTCATTCATTCATTCATTCATTCACCCTACAATATTTATTGAGCCCTTCCTAGTGAGCACTGCTTTAGGATGAATCAGTGAGCAAAATATAAGAACTCCTGCCCTCAGGGAGCTTTCGCTGGGTTGGCAGGAGACACCAGTCAACAAGCACAGGTGACAGATGAGCTGGTGTGTAGAAGGTCATGTTGGCTGTGGAGGGAATAAAAGGTACAGGGCGGGGGCAGCAGACTCGAAGGAGTGAGAGAGTGAGCCAGGCAGACACCTGGGCGGGGGGAAAGCACCAAGGCTGCAGGTGGAGGCAGTCATGAGAGCCCGGCCTTCCTGGGAGCAGGGCAGGTCAGCCGCGGTGCTGAGTGCGGGCTGCAGGGGCCACGGAGCCACCATGGGCAGGGTGGAAGTGGTCGCGTTCTGGGTGTGTTTGGGGGGCTTAGGGCAGGACTTCCTGACCGATTGGGTACAGGGTGTCAGAGAAGGAAGGGAGTGGGGCGCTCACGGTGCCCGCATGAAGCCTCCACGCCAAGTGCAGGGGGAGTTTGGTACGGCTGCCCCACCCCCTCGCTGGCACCCCAGGGCCAGAGCAATCCCCTCTGCTGCTCTCGGCCGGCTGGCACCGCTGACCTCGGGCCCAACACGGAGAGAAAGGGCCCCGCCGGCCCGGGGAGGAGCTCAGCCCGCACAGCAGGCCCCGGGTGTAACTGCCCCACGCTATGCAGCCACCCCGCGCCCGCGCTTCCCCCCACAGACACACTCGCTCTCCATACACACACGCTCACACATGCTCTCTCACACTCACAGTGCTCACACGCTCATACACACGCTCACACACACAGGTTCACACATGCTCTCTCACACACTCACACAATCACACACGGGCTCACACTCTCTCAATCACACGCCCACTCACACTCTGACAGGCTCACACATGCTCTCTCACACTCACATTCTCACACATGTGTGTGCATCTGTGCACATGTAATGCCCATAGTCCCACACACACCCCTTGCAGGTGGCTCTTTGGAGTGACCCCATTAATTTTCTTCTTTCTGCATTAAAAACAGGAGACTTGAGCTGCCTAGAATGGGGTGGTTGTGACCTTTTATGGCTCTTAGACCCCACTGAGAATCTGATGGAAGCCAGGGACCCTCCCCCTACAGAAAAAAAACCCATGCTCTCTCCCTTTCTCTCTGTCTCTGTCTCATGTGCAGACACAAACACACACACACACACACACACGCAAACTCATGCCCCTCTGCAGACCCGGGTTATAAGCCCTGGGCTAGCACCCAGGGAAAGAGACCCTCCAGACCCCAAGTTCAGCCCTCGTGGTCCTGGGCACCTGCTTGGAGCCTGAGAGCCGTGCCCTGGAGGTGAGAGGACTGGGTGCTGGGAGGGCAGGTGCTCCTGGCTCCCGAGCGCTGCTCTCACCTCATTCCTTCAACCAGGCATTCGTTTAACTACAACGACACGGATGGAAAAATGAGCAAGACAGCCTGGTCAAAAGAAAGGGGGAAAATGAGCACTAACTATGTGCCAAGACCTGTGCCGGGCACTTTGCGATCCTCATCTCTGGTCTCAACAACACACCCAAGATGTAGCAGGACTGGGCCATTAGCACAGCCTCCCCTGGGGAGGCCTCGGCCCCCTCAGCATCCCCGGCCCCTCCTCCAGGCCCGGCCACCCTGCCTGGCTTCCCCAGCTTGCTGCTGGGCTTGTGTGAGTGGAGGGCAGCCTGGCATGGGAGGGGCCCTGGGCTGGTCCTAGAGCCGAGGAAGCAGGCGGAGGGAGCAGGGAGCTGGCAGGCGAGGCCGGGATGAAATATTGATGCCCGAGTCCTGGTACAGCAGAGAACGCTGCTTGTCCATGAATAAAAGATGGGTCGGAGGAGCAGGCTGGGCAGCAGATTAATTAATCTAAGTGAGCGCTCGCTCTGCTTCGTGCTGTGGGGGAGGGTACGGGGGGGCAAACAGGCTCACGTCCCAGCGCAGACCCAGAGGCCTCCATGCCAGCAGGCAGCTGGGCCAAGCCAGGCGTGGGCAGGGCCGGCACCAAGCCCGGACGGGCAGGCAGGGGGCAGAGGAGGCCGACCCTGCAGGACCAGCCCGGGCCACCCAGGATGACAGAAACCTCACAGACCAGCTGCTCCGGCCAGGAGCAGGCCTGGGGCAGGGTATCTGAGGCTGGGAGGGGATCATCCCGGCTCCTGGGTCCCTTCCTGCTGCCTCAACCTCTTCCTCAGGGAATCTGAGAGGACGGGGTAAGAGAGGGGAAAGGTGGGGAGAAGGTCGGGGGCGGCAGGTCTAAGATCCAGCACAGAAAGCTCAGGGCTCAGAGCTGGGCCCTGCTCTGACGCTGACAGGGACAGTGGGCCACAGGTTCTGGGAAGGGCAGAGGGTGCTGTAGCTGTCCCTGTACCTCCCCCTGTGGGAACCAGGGATCCTGAAGGCTTCTCGCCTTGGGCATAGCCTGGAAAGCGTGTTGGGGGTGGGCGCCAGGCGCCTTGGATGTGTGGTGGGGTCTCACCAGGAGACGGCGCTCACGACCAGTGTGTTCATGTGTCATCCCCTGGATGTAGCAGCTTTCACAGGCTTTTGGCAGTTTTGTGTTTCCTAAAGGTGACATCCAGACTTCGTGGGCAGGGTGGCAATGTCTGTCATCACACTTCCGGGCAGGGTCCTGCAGAAGTGTCCTAAGTGACCCTGCCCCCGGGGTGGAAAGCGCCATCCTGATGGCCCGTGCCCCCCACCCCGACCCTCCTCGGTGGGACCAGAGTGCCCTCTGCACAGGGCCTCAGCCTGCTCTGCTCTGCGTCCGTGGACATAGTATCATCTTTGCAACCGTTCCCTGGACGAGGGCCAGATCACACTCCAGGTGGCCTCAGCTGCTGCCAGCCCCCCGCCCCAGGCAGGCAGCAGCACCTCCAGCCCGTCCCTCCTTTCCAGCCCAGTCCACAGATCACTTTCAGGAGCAGCTTCTGGAAACCAGCCAGGACCAGGCCACGGGGACAGGACAGTGGCAGCGGGGGTGGTGCAGCCAGTTCCTTCCACAGCCACGACCGTGGCGTCTGCCTGCCTGCCAGCCCCATGAGCCTGCGGTGACCTCCCTGGACCACACAGCCCACTGCTCCTCTGGCCAGGCCACAGCATCTCCTGTCTGTCCTGCTCGCTGGGCAGTTCGTCACGAGCAGCTGCTGACAGCCCTCGTACTGTGTTTCTTATTCGTTATTTAACTTTGTTCCATGTGGGTTCAGTCCCGTCTCTTCCACTAGTCCTTAGCGTCTGGAATGCGGGCTGAAGTCATCCTGTCCCTACAGTCCCCCAAAGCCCCACACAGCTCGAGACACGTGGAAGCCACATTGCCCCGGTGTTTGCAGAAGTGAATGAGCAGTGAATGGCCAGCGCTGCCCTGCGGGTCTGACCCCGGCACCCAGCCAGCCCTCACGGCATGGGAGCCAGCGCTGGCTGAGGCCACACGCTCCATGCCAGCCCAGAACCCGGTGGGCGTTTTACCAGCGTCTAACCTTCCCCACAACCTTCTGGGCAGGCCTGTCTCTCCCACTGGACAGATGACAAAACTGAGGCTCAGCACTTGGCCAAGGTCACCCAGCTGGCAGTGGCAGAGCCAGGAATGGGCCCTGGCTTAGGCTCACGCTCCTTGCTCTCACCTCTCAATCCCGACTGTGAAAAGCACAGGGACATGGGGCTGAAGGGCCTTGGCTTTCCTGCCTCCTAAGGAGCAAAAGAAGAGATTTCCTGGCTGCTGAGAATGGGCAGAGCTGGACCCAGGCCAAGTGCTCCGGGCTACCCCGGGCCTTCAAGACAGGCCCCGTGGTTGTGAGACGAGTCCCGTGGCAGAGAGGGGGCTGCCAGGGTAGCCCCAATTCCCGGCCCAGGGCTCCGTGAAAGACTCTGGGAAACTAAGAAAATCAACTCGGCTTCCAGAGGCTGCCCGGTCCCGGCACCTTGCTGTCCCCTGGGGCCGGGGTGGAGTGGAGGTAGCGTTGGTGACCCTCGCCAGCCCAGAAATAATCACGGGTTCTCTGGAGCCCTGCCAGGAGATGAGCAGAGCAGCAGGCTGACCTGGGAGGCGCGTGCATTGTCACACACGTCCCAGCATGCTACCTCTGAAGCAGGTGTCTATGGATAAGGATTTCTGAAAAGTGGCCGGGCAGCCAGGAGTCCGCCATTTCTGTGGTCACAGTGCCACCTCCTGGCCATCTGTGGCATAGCCGTGGGGGCCGCTCTCCGGCAGGATGAGGCATCGGAGAACTTCCCCACCATTGGCATAGACTCACTCATTCCACCGCCACTCATCCAGCACCACCCATGGGACAGAAGTTATTTTAGTATTCAGTAGTGAGCAAACAGACTAAAAGCCCTGCCCTTACGGAGCTTACATTCTGGGGGAGAGGGGGAATAGGTAATAAATAAGGTCAAGATGTAAAATATTCAGTATGGTGAACACCAAGGAGAAAAATAAAAGCAAGAAGCAGGTAGGGAGGGCCTGGGAGGTTGTAATTTTACACAGAGAGGCCAAACAGTGCCTCATTGTGACAGTGACATTTGAGTAAAGTCAGGAAGGAGATGAGGAGAGAGCCGTGCAGATTTCTGAGCTAGAGCGCCCCAGACAGAGGAAATACCAAGGGCAAGGCCCGAGTCACACCTGGTGTGTCTAAGGAACAGAAAGGGGCCTGGGAGGAAGGAGTGGAGGGCGGAGAGGGCAGGGCCAAAGGACCTCGTAGGCGGCCATAAATGATGCGGGACTGGCAGCTCCGTGGGAGAGGTCAGGAATTCCACGTAGGAAACAAGGGCTTGGAGTGGCCAGGGGAAATATCAAGGGGGCAGTTGGAAAAATGAGCCTGTAGCTACAATCGGAGAGGCATCAGCACGTGGGTGACATTTAAAGTGAGCCTGGACAAGTTCTCCGAGACGCTGCAAGCGAAGCAAAGGACCAAGGACTGAGCCCCGGAGCCCTCTGGCATTGCAAGGTCAAGAAGCTATTGAGGACCCAGCAGAGGACAGTGAGAAGGACCTGGCGAAGGAGAGGAAACCAGGAAGGGGGGATCCGAGTCAAAAAGAGGAGAAGTGATCAACCACATAAAAACCCCCTAATCCTGGGGTTAGCGATGCAAAGGTCACCAGTGACTTTGAGAACAGTTTTGATGTCAGGGTGGGGACAAAAGCCTGAAAGGACTAAGTTCAAGGGAGAATGAAAGGAGAGAAATTGGAGACAAGACGAGACAATTCTTTTGTGGAGTTTTGCTGTCAAAGGGAGGGGAGAGAGTTGGGGAGGAGGCTGAATGATTCCATTTATACGAAACGTTCTGAATAGACGAATCTGTAGAGACGAGACTGCTCTGAGAGAGCAGATTGAGGGTCGCTAGGGACCGGTGGAGGAGGACGACGGGGAATGACTGCTGACGGGTAAGGGTTTCATTTGGGAGTGAAGAAGATGTTCTGGAATTAGGTAGCCGTGAGGGTTACACGACTCTGTGAATGTGCTAAAAACCACGGAGCTGTACACTTTAAAGGGATGAATTTTGTGAAGTATATCTCAATAATAATTTTTTTAAAGTTCTGGTTGTGCAGAGTAGAGGGGCTGCCACGGCAGGACAGAGGCAGAAGAGACAGGCACTGACGTGGGTGGGGGGCTGCGAACACGCCCTCCTGGGCTTCTATCTTCCCCATGAGACAGGAAGTGAAGTCATCAGCTGAGGGTAAAGACAGGGACAGGAGGCTGGGGGAGAGCCAGGGGACAGAGGCTGTGTAGCAGCGAGGGGACATTAATGGACCGGGGAGATTCCGTGGGACTGCCGAGATGCATGAGGCCCATGGGGAAGGTTTACTAGCGTGCTGGGGGGTCCCGCACCATGTGGGCCCAGCAGCCTGGAGAGTGTGGGGACCCGGGTCACCAGCGTCACCAGCACTGTGCTCCCCACACAACATGGCTGACTCAATCCCTGAACATACAGAAACACACGGGAGTTTGCAGCAAGAGACCCTAAAATACACCTCCACACTGCCCACCACCATTTAAAATCCACATTCCCTTCATTCCTCTTGGGGAATCCAGTGTCAGAACCACTTGCACGCGGACACAAGACATACACGCAAGGATGTTCACCGCAGCACTATTAGCAATAGCAATAGATTGGAAGCCACCTAAATGTCCATTACTGGGGAAATGGTTGAAAAAAAAAATATGGTACATTCTCACTATGGAATACTCTGCAGCAGTAAAGCAATGAAGTAGACAATATGTCCTGACACACGAACGGGTTCCGCGACATATCATAGGTGGAAAATCAGGTTGCAGACAAATGTGTGTAATATTACGTAATTTTCTTTCCTTTTTTTTTATACAAAAATGGTGTGTATGTTTGTGTTTAGGTTATTAAAATATTTAAAAGATCTGGAAAGGATGCAATTTAAATTATTAATGGTGTTTAATCTCGGGAAGCAGGTTTCGCAGGAAGGGTTGGGGAGGGCTAACAAGTTAGCAGGGGTTTCAGAGGGGGACTTTCAGCGTGTGTTTTATGTTTCTGTGTTCTTTGAATTAGTAACATGGGGCAATATCTGCTTTTGTAATTTAAAAAAGCAAGAACCAGCTGTGCTTTCCTGGGCTCCATCCCTCCCCTGGGCCAGGGGACCCTGGGTGACCAGCGTCCTCCCAAGTCAGAGTCCAGACAATGTGTCCCTGGAGATCGTGATAGGGGATGAGGCTCAAAAAAAGCAGGCAACACCTCCAGCCCCCAAACTTCCCCCATCCTCCCCTGCCCCACCCAGCTGTTCCCCTCCAGCCACTGCCCTGGGGAGGAGGCATCTGACCAGTCCTGGGGCCAGAGGTGAGGGGACACCTGCCACAACACTTACCTGGCACTCACTCTCACCAGGCACCATTCTAAACACCCCTCGCGTAGGAGCTCACCGCAGCTCTGGGTTCCACACTGTTACTATCCTCACTGCATAGCAGAGTTTTAAAAACACAAACAAACAGGAGGAACAAAAGGCCAAGTAATATGCCCACAGTGCCCCCGCCAAGGCTGTGGGATGGGCACGCCGGCCTCTGCCAGCCACTGCCCCACGAAGCCACAGTCCAGCGCCTCCTCTGCCCTCTTCGCCCCTCCCTCTGCTCTTCTGCAGCCCCGGGTCACGTGACGTCTGATAGGCTCAGGTGTCCTCCAGGGCAAGCCTGTGGTGTCCTCAACACAGAGCCCCACTTCCAGCATACGCCTGGCACCCAGGAAGCGCTGAGCACATGTCTGTTGAATTAACTGTTCTGCCACCTGTGTCCCCTCCAGCACTGTCCCCTTGGGCTGGGCCCTGGTTTCCACATCCATAACATGAGGGAGTGCATGAGGGGGTGCATGTCCCCGCTGACAACCATTTCGGGATCAGAATTAAGGCACTGCTAAGACAGGCCACTGCTCATCCCATCAGGTGGGACGGGGGGTGGGGGGCCAGAGAGGGGGCTGGGAGCGCCTCTCCTGGGCTTCGGGCTTCACCGACCTGCAGGGCAGCCGGGTGCATCACTTGGTACATTCCAACCCACAAGCTCCTCGGGGACAGTTTCCTGGCCCATGCACTGTTCCCTGGGCTCTGCAGGGGACACTCCTACCCAGCTGGGTGCCAGGGGGACCAAGAAAGCTGCTTCCATCCCTAGATCCAAAGTGTTGGCATGGAAGTGGCCACTGGTCGAGATGAGCAGCAGGTGGCATCCACATGGTGGCTCTGTGTGGTGTGGCTGCCAGGTGAGCCTGTCTGTGGGCAAGGGGAAGGGTGGGGATGCCCTGAGCAGGGTCCCAGGGGTCTCCATGGCTGGGCCAGCCAGAGGCGAGTCCTCCCACAGCCCCCGTTTGCCCAGCCTGGACAGTGCCAGGGCAGTCTCTTAGTGAGCTTGGAAAGGAAACTGCCTGTCCATAGTTTGTTGCTTCTTAATGTATGTCAACAAAGAGCAGTGGGAGGAGGGAGGAAGGAGGAAGGAGGAAAGAGGGAGGAGGGAGGATAGAGGGTGAAGGGAGGAGGGGACAGAAAAGGGAAGGGAAGGAAGGGAGGAGGAGGGGAGGGAGGAGAGAGGAGGGGGGAGGGAAGAAAGAGGAGAGAGGGAAGAGGGAGGTGGGAGGGAGGAGGGAGAGAGGAGGGAGGAGGAAGGGAACTAATTTTTCCTTCCAGACCAGGCACTTTCACCCAGGGCTTTAATTAATCCCCAGAACAACCCCATAAGCTATTGTCACCTCATTTTTCACAGATGAGGAGATGGAGACTCAGAGAGGCCAGTGATGGGCTGGGACCTGACTACACTCCCCTAATCCAAAGCCCCACCTTCCTACACCTCTTGGAGAACCGGAGACTGTGAGCTCGGACTCAGTGGTCCGGCCCTGTGTCCCCCACTCCTGGGCTTCCCAGCCGGCAGCTCCAGAGCCCACCCTCAGTTTTGAGGCCTGTGACCCAAGGGGGCCTCGGCTAGACTCTGCAGGAGGGTTCACATCGGGGAGCTTCCCTGCCCCCATCCCTCAACAGCAGCATCCTTCAGGGCCACACAGCCAGCCCAGGGGGTCTGTCTTCACAGTGACCTGCACAGCAAAAATGGGCTCAGCCTCTTCCCAGCAACACCAGAGGCTACCCTTGGCCTTCTCCAGCCTGCTTCCTTGGGATGTACTTGGAGCTCTGTGTGTGAGTGCCGGGGGGCCCTGCCCCCCCAGCGAAGTGCTGGGGAGATCTGTGGTCCCTGGAACAGCTCCCCACTGCCAGCAGAGCCACGACCCTGAGGAACTCCAGAAAGCTGCGCCGTCCCCCACCCTACACCCCGCTCTGCCCACCTCACACAGCCACGCTGAGACACCATGCCCCAAAGAGGGCTCAGGCTACAAGTGCCCCCAGCCCCACCCCCCAGTCCTGGGCTGCTAGGATGGGGCAGACAGACGGATGACAAGCAGACAGCCCTTCCCTGGGCCAGAGGCCAGGCAGGAAAATTCCTGGGAAGTTCTGGGGCCTCTTGCACAAAGATGCTGAGAAAGCAGGGTGGGGGGAAGCAGGATGGGAAGGGTGGAGCAAGTGGGGTGGGGAGAGGAGGTTACCTGACCCGTGGGAACCACTCCCCACTGTCCCTGCACACCGAAACTCCCACCCACCCACCCCTGCAGTGCACCTGAACCCCAAGGCCTGACTCACTTCTGCCCCTCAGAGGTCCCTGCGCGCACCCAGGTCAGCAGCAGCCTCCTCTAATCCCCGCAGCATTGCTGGCCCTGAGAGCCCACTGCCTTGGCCGGAGCTGGCTCTTGCTCCAGGTGTGGGCCAGACGCGAGTGCAGGATCCCCACCCATCCTGTCTCCACTCCCACCCTGTCAAACAAAGTCACAGACTACCCAGGGAGCACTGAGAGCCATTAAAGGCTTTACGGGGAAGATGTGAGTGTGTGCCTGTGAATGCACCTGAGCGTGAGCACGCGTGTGTTGGTGTAAATGCAAGTGTGTGTGCGGTGGGCCTGACCACCTGATCCCCCACAGCAGTCCAGACAAGGCCAGACACTTGCCCAGAAGCCTTCTGGGGTACTGAGTGGGGAGCAGGGCCTGAGGACAGAACGGAGGTGTCACTGAGCTCCTGCTCCTGTTCCCACTGGCTCAGACCCCTGTCCCCACCCGGACCACGCTGGCTGTCCCGGCCCAGCTGCTGGTAACCATCTGTGTGGGGGAGGGGTGGTTATTTCCAGGCCTGCCTCGACTCCTTTCTGCCCTGGGCTGGGATGGACTTGGGCTTCGCAGCTGCTCCATCCCTATCCCAGTGCCCTGGCCCCCTCTTGGGGCTCAAGTCTGCAGAAGGGTGAGCCCTGACAGCCCTCCATTCATTCAGCCATATAGCCATTCATTCATATATCCATCCATCCATATATTCAGCCATCCATTTATCCATATATCTATCCATCCATTCGTACATCTATCTATCCACCCATTCATCTATATATCCATCCATCCATCAATATATTTATCCATCCATACATTCATCTATATATCCACCCATCCGTCCATTTTGGCTCCCCCTCCCCCAGTTATTCACTGCCTGCCACCATGGCTACTTCCACCCCACAACACAGCTTGGGTACTCACTCGGAAATATGAGGTCTCCACTGAAGGTGAGGGCCCTTCAGTCCCTCACCTTACTGCAGGAAACCCCAAGTTCTTGTAGCCCCTGATGGCCATTCATAAGTTCAAGTTTTCAGGTTGAGGGTCATCAAAGGCCCTCTGCTCATTTGCAGATCCTGGAACAGAGAAACATCACAGACCAGCAAGAGAGTTCACCCGGCCAGTTCAGAGGCAGCTCTGTCCCCTTCCCTGGTCCCCCAGGGACTCCTGTTGCATAGAAGTTTTGAAAATGCTTTCATCCATCTATATATCCATCCATCTATCCTTATATCCATCCATTCATATATTCATCCATCCATCCATTTATCCATATATCCATGCACCCATCAATATATTTATCCATCCATCCATTCCTCTATATATCCATCCATCCATTTGTATATCCATCCACACATCCATTCATCCATATATCCATCCATCCACCCATTTGTGTATCCATCCATTCCTCTATCTGTCCATCCATTCCTCTATCCATCCATCCACCCTTTTATGCATATATCCATCCATCCACCCATTTGTGTATCCATCCATTCCTCTATCTATCCATCCATTCCTCTATCCATCCATCCATTTGTATATCCATCCACCCATTTGTGTATCCATCCATTCCTCTATCTGTCCATCCATTCCTCTATCCATCCATCCACCCTTTTATGCATATATCCAGCCAGCCAACAAGTGTATATCACCTGACATGCCGGCCCTAGCGATCCCGAGATGGACACATCATGGCTCTACCTTCCCTCTGAGGGTAGGAAAGTATCCGAGGAAAGGGGTGTCTTCCAAAGATTGTTCTGGAACAGAGCTGACTAATGGAACTTTCTGGAAGCTGCTAACATTCTCTATCTGTACTGTCCAATAAGGTCAGTAGCCACTTGCCACATGTGGACATCGAGCATCAGACATGTGGCTAGTGTGACCGAGGGGCTGAGTTTTTCATTTTATTTAATTTTAATCAATTTCAATGTAAACCATCGCATGTGACCAGCAGCTACTGTATTGGACACCAGAGTCCTAAAAGTTGTGGGACATGGAACAGGAAGGGGAGGCTTCCGGGAGGAGGCAGCATTAGGCTGGGTGGGGGAACTCCAGCCAGCTGGCTCATTCTTCTTCCCTGACGCCCTCTGGAGCAAGCCCAGCCCTGGCTGGGCCTATGAGCATATTTTGGAAAAATCTCTTGTCACAGTTCCCAGTTCCGCCAGGGACTCCTCTGACCTTATGTACCCTCTCTGAGGTCACTGCTGGGTGTGGCCTGAGCCCTCGTCCCTCCAGGAGCTCCTGACACATGGTGGAAAAAGCAGGGAAGCCCCAGTGTCTTTAATGTTAAAGCTCCAGTTTTAATGTTAGGGAGAGGGCAGGCGTGACCCCAGCTCAAGGACACAGGGACGGGGGCAGGGAGCGAGTCGGAGACAGAGAAGCAAAACACACCGCCAGGGCCAGGCAGAGCGTGAGGCGGAGATGGATGGAAAGAGGGACAGAGCCAAGAGAGGCTGGTCACAGACACAGAGGAAGAGACAGCCCGAGCCAGCAGGACAGACAGACAGAGAGGTACACCAGGGAGCCAGGGCTAACACAAGCCAGAAACAAAGGGACACGCAGCTGGAGGCAGACTGACAGACAGCCAAAGACAGGACCAATTCGCCCAAGGACCAGAAAACAGGCTGAACAAAACGCAGCCTATACCCTGGGCAATAGCAAGACCCCGTCTCTACAAAAAACAGAAAAGTTAGCTGGGGCGTGGTGGTGCACACCTGTAGTCCCAGCTATTCAGGAGGCTGAAGCAGGAGCATCACCTGAGCTCAGGAGCCAGGACGACAAGCGAGACTCTGTCTCAAAAAAAGAAAGAAAGAAAAAGAAAAGAAAAGGCAGCCTGTGGCCCAGGAGAGGAGAGGTGGGGGTCCCCCAGGCCAGCTCTGAGCTCTCTGGTGTGCCAGTGACTGCACTTGCAGAGCAGACCACTAGAGGGCGGCCTTGCTCCAGCCACTACTCACTAGCCAGGCATCCAGCTTCCAAGATGGTCACAGCCAGACTCCTCCCCTCAGGGGCAGCAGACATGGCTTCCCCGAAAGGTATAAGAGGTTTGGATAGGGGGACCCAGAGCATCCACACCTTAGCCTAGAGAGTCCCCCTCTCCTCATCTCAGGATCTTCTCAACTTACCCCTTCCCTCCACACTCCCGGTCCCCAGCTTTGTTGTCCCTTTTCTGACACCTCCCGGGATCCCAGAGCACTTCAGCATCCTGGGGATGCTGTCAACTTCCCTTCCTTTGCCTGAAAAGGGCACTTGCAGATCCTGGGTCTGGGAATTGCCCTGGGCTCCTGCTGCAGTGCCTGGCCCCTTCTTCATAGGCTCTTGGGTCAAAGCACACTTTACATAGATCCCAAGGTCCTAGTGGACCCCATGCTCAGCAGCAGCTGCAGGGCTAAAAATGCAAGTGCAGGCTTGGGCTGCATTACCAGAAGAAAACATCTAGACTGTATTCAGTGATGAAGCTCAGTTCACTGGTCACATCTTTGGAACGGTTGCTAATAAACCAATGTTAACTCAGGAGGAAGAGCAATGAGGAAACATGTCATAGTTACAAATACAGACATGGTTACAAATACACACCTACATTTCGGTAAGCTCACATATAGTTATAATGCCATTTTTTACTGTACTTTCCCCATGTTTAGATATGTTTAGATACACACATACTTACCATTGTGCTACAATTGCCTGCAGTATTCAGCGCAGTAACGTGCTGTACAGGTGTGTAGCCTAGGAGCAATAGGCTGTACCACCCAGCCTAGGTGTGTAGTAGGCTGTAAGGGCACTCTGTGATGTTCCTTCAGTGACAAAACTGCCTAACAGTGCATTTCTCAGAACATGTCCCTGTTGTTGAGCAACACGTGACTGTACCATCAGTGGGGCACCAACACTTTATATACTGCTCCTTCTCTGATCCTTACAACAGCGCACACAGTTATGCCCATTGCACAGATGAGAACATGCAGAGAGGTGTCTCCTCTAACGACTATCTTATAAATGTGGATATTTCTCAAGGTTTCATTTCAGGCCTCTTCTCTTCTTCCTCTGCACATATTCCCTAAGCCACGTCTGTTCCCGTGGCCTACCTTTAATTTCCGAATTAAGTCTCTTGCCCAGATCTGTCTCCTGGGTTCCAGACTAGTCCATCCCCTGCCCTAAGTGGCCCTCAGCCAGCCTCCACCATCCGCAACGCAATCGGCCTCCTCCTGCGACCCCTGCAGCCCCCACCCCGGATCTCAGATCCCAGCATGGCTCTCCAGCCCCATCCCACCTCCCAGGCTGTGCGGCTGTCACAGTTCCCAGCTGCTCTCTGCTGCCACCCGTGCCCTTACCACCGCAGCCAGACTGGTCTTTTCAAGACATAAATCTCATCGTACCATTCCCTGCCGGCAGCTGTGTATTGCTCTCAGGGCAGAGTTCAAGGTCCTCACCGTGGCGATGTAGCCCTGCTGACTGTCCCCCTCTCCGCTGCACTTGGTGTCAGGCCTGACCACTGCCACCCTTGCTCCCTCCAGCTGGCCACACTGCCCCCACGCAGGCTTTCTGCCTCGGTCTACCCACTCGTCCCTGTCCTCAGCCCTTCCTGAAGCCCCAGCCTGGTTAGATGCTCTCAGCACCCTCCGAACCTCTCCCGGGCAATTGCAACGCACTGAAAGACGGTGCAATTATGTTCTTGGTGTCCGCCACCTTCAGCAGAGGGCAAGCTCCCAGAGGGTCAGGGTCACGTCTGTCTTGGCCACTGTGCATCCTCGCCCTGGACCTGAGCCTGGGAGAGGTGGGTGCTGGGTAAATATTTGTTGAGTGAATGCGTAATTACATGCCTCCCCGCCTCCCGCGGTAGCCCGTCTGAACCTGGACAGATCTGACCCATGGTCACTTCTTCCTCCTGTTGAGCTCAGTCCTTTCCCTTTAACCTTCCGTTAGGGCAGCTCAAAGGTCCTGGGGGAGGGCAGAGCAGCCCCCCTCTGGCAGTGTCCAACCTTTCCTCGTCCCATGCTCCCTTCAGCCACCAGAGGGCGTCCGTGCCGCAGCCGGCCGCTCCCAGGCGGGGAAGCATCACAGACGCCTGGGTCAGGCCTCTGGGGGTCACGCACCAACCGCGTGTTGGGGTGGGGAGGGGGAGACAGTGCTTGTTCCCTTTCTTCCTCCCACACGCATGCACATGTTGGCACTCAGAAGAAGACAGTGCCCCAAAACGAAGGCCTCAGAAGTAGCCTCAAAAGCAAAACTTCTCTGACCTCCTGTCCTCCTGTGTCCCGGTCCCATTCTCCCCCAAGGCAGGTCACAGAAACCAGAGCCCTTTTCCCCAGAGCCAGCCAGAAACCCTAAAACTATTCTGCATAAAAACTGGCCATAAAGAAGTTATCTGACCTACCTGGTTTGACTGTAGCCACAAGACCCCCATTCCAGAGAAGGCCCTGCCCACACCCAGAAGGAAGGAATGGTGTCCAGAGAGGCCGAGAAGAATCCAGACAGACAGGCCTTGCGGGGCTCCCCCCTCAGTCTGTTGGCATTAGGTCATACCCTTCTTGTCCAATCATATCTCTACACGGCTGTCCGTACTTTGTTGAACCTAAGCATAAAAATGGACAATTCCCCTGTATCTTTGGGTCTTCGTTCCGAAGGCTCCTGTGTATGCACGTTAAATAAATTTGTGTGCCTTTTCTCCAATTCTTCTGCCTCTTGTCAGTGATTTTTCAGTGAAGGCTCAGACTGCACCCTCTCCAGCTTCTCCTGCTCTCAGCACACTGTGCTCTCCCTGCCCCAAGAGGGGTGACCCCCCTCTCCCCCACCTAGGTGCCCCTCCCATCTCCTCCCACCCCAGCAGCCTTGGCCTGGGAACCCCGTCTCTGGCACTTCCTCTCTCTGGGCCTCATCTCCTCTTCAGTCAAAAGAAGCGGGTGGATCAGAAGACGACTTCTGAGGTCCCTTCCAGCTGACAGATCCTGTAGTCCTTTGCCGGCACTGCCGTACAAGTACCACTGGCTGGGTGGCTTCAATGACATTTATTTTCTCAGGGTTCTGGAGGCTAGAAATCCAAGATCAAGGTGTGGACATGGTTGGTTTCTTCTGAGGCCTCTCCCCTCAGCCTGCAGACGGCCACCTTCTCTCCCTGTGCCTTCCCCGGGCCTTTCCTCTGTGCATATCTGTGTCCCAATTTCCTCTTCTTTAAGGACACCAGTCATATAGGCTTAGGGCCCACCCATAGGCCCTCACTTTAACTTGATTGCCCCTTTAAGGGCCCTGTGTGCAAATACAGTTGACCGGTGCAGTTCAAACACGGATTTGAATCGCATCATCCACTTATATGCAGATTTTCTTTTGCCTCTGCCACCCCTGACGCAGCAAGACCCACCCCTCCTCTTCCTCTTCCTCCTCAGCCTGCTCTGTGTTTTCACAGAGGATGAAGATCTTTATGATGATCCACTTCTACTTAATGAACAGGAAATATATTTTAGCTTAAAGAATGCAGTAGATAACACACAAAACATACAAAATGTCTGTTAACCAACTGTGTGTGTTATGGGTAACAGTTGGCAGGCAGTTAGCAGTTAAGTTTTTGGGAAGTCAAAAGTTATACACAACTTATCAACGGCAAGGGGGTCGCCGCGCCTCACCCCTGCATTGTTCAAGGTCAACTGTACAGTCACATTCTGATGTGCTGGGTGGGAGCTGGGACTTCAACATATGAATTTTGTGGGGACACAATTCAGCCCAAGGCACTGGGGAGACGAAATCTACCCTGGACATTGCCGAGTACTATCAAGTACTGGTAAGTACGGCTGAGTACCCTGAGTACTGCTGAGCACAGCTGAGTACTCTTCCCTTTCAGAGTCTCTTCCTTCCTCCCGCTCCCCCTGCTGCCTTTTCCACTGTGGCCCCTTTCCACAGTGCCACTGTCCCTGGGCAATGGGAAGCAGCCCTGGGAGGCGGGGGAGGGGGCTCTGGAGTACAGGAGGGAGGGGGGAGGGAAATGCAGGGGGACGACCAGACTGGTTGCTGGAGAGGACACCCCCACGAGGCCACCTAGGGCAGGCTTTGCTCTGCAGGAGCAGCAAAGGCAGAGGGGAAGAGAGTGCAGGGTCCTGAAGACAGGAGTAGAAGCCATGTAATCGATGCTAACTAGACAGGAGCACAAACCCAGGAGAGGACTGAGGACGAAAGGAGGCACTCAGGACACTGGAGGGCAGCAAGCCGGGTGGGACGACAGGGATATCACAGACATCACAGTCTAGGGAAGGGGAAGGCGGGGCTGGCTGAGCCCTTAGCAGGGTGCGGGCAGTTCCAGCGGGACATCCTGGATCCTGGGGATCTTCCCAGGCAGCTCCCAGAGGCGTCAGAGCCAGGGAGAGGCAGGAAGAGCAACGCCGGCTGCTGGGAGCTGGGGGCCTCTGGCGTTGTCACAGCCGTTCAGGCTCGGGGTGCAGGAGCCTGAGTCGGGAGAAGGGGCAGCGGGACTGCGGCTGTGGGCACAGGAGAGAGGCAGAGCCCGGTCAGGAGATCGCCCAGGTGAGGCCAGGTCTCCCGCCCCAGCAGGTATCAGAGCCTGGAGGGAGAGGGGCCAGGCTGGGTGGGAGTCTACCAGGTAGGCTAGGGGAGAGGACCCCCGGCACACTCCACGTGGAGTTGGGTGGGCGCAGTGTGTGTGTTTTCTGCAGGAAGTGCTTCCCCAAGCATTTCAAAGACATGTATGGCCTCAGATAGGTTAGGAGCCAGTGGCTGAATGACACCTGGGACACCAAGTCCAAACTCAGGCCGGGGGCAGCATCCCAAAGCTTGTGGGAAGGGTGTGGCACCGTTTTCCTGGAACATCCGCCAGGCAGGAGGGAAGGAGCTGCCAGGAAGGGGTGCAGCAAAGTTTCCCAGGCAAACCACGCCCCCGGGCACTGAGCGCTCCCCTTAAAGCTGCCCTCAGTCCAGAAACATCCGTGAGCCCTACTGTGTGCCTGACAGTAGCCTCGCCCTGGAGATGCTCATGGTCCTGGGGGGGACGAGCATTGCTGTCTCCTCACCTGGCACACACAGGGTGGGGCACAGATGGGGCCCCGGGCCTTTGCACATGCTCTTCCCACAACCGTCCCCTGCCCTGAGCTTGACAAGGCAAAGAGCAAGCTCATGTCTTTGGGGGAGGGGACAGGGTGTCCTGGAAGTGACGCCCTTGGGAACATTTGGATGTTCCCATTTCAGTGTAAGGACTGTGGGGGAGGGAAATGCACAGTGCACTCTGCACTATCTTTACTTTTTGTGACAGAAAAATAATTCATTTTTCATTAACTTCATGGGAACGTGATCTCTTGTTTTATAACTGAATTATGTGGGACCTGCCTAGAACGAGATGACGGGGATTGCGCCCTTGCCGGTACATGTGCCTGCATCGCCTGCCTGCCCCGCGGGCTGAGTTTCGCTGAGAAGGAGGCCAGTCTGGGCCGTTCAGCGCTGTATCCCCAAGATACTCGGGGCTCCCCTGGGGCTGGCAGCTTAACTTGAGAAAATAAATAAGACCTCACGAAACCAGGAACCAACGCATGAATGTCCAGGCCTAGCCAGGTGGCCATGTCTCCTCATCCTCAGCTCAAGAGAGACCCAGAGGCCAGAAGAAGCCACTGTGATCACAGCCTCTTGAAAAGCCCAAAGGGAAAGACCACGCCCCTGTTCTAGAAAATGCATCTGTCCCGCCCTCCCTCAGCCCTGGGGGAGCTGGCCTCACTCCCCAGGGAGGCCGCTCTGCTCTCTGCATGCCCAGCGGGGCAGGGGCGGGCCCAGCTTGGAGGGCTCGACCTCCTTACCGTGATTTTTGGAGACAGCAACCCCAGGAAGGAAGCCTCCATCAGGGACCTGCCAAGAAACTTTTTAAAAGAATGTGTCATTGAAAAGCACCGTAATTTAATGAATTAAGCTCCATTTTTGGCTGGTTTGGGGGATTTTTTCTCTGTCACATTCGGATCTTGTGTTTCCAGTGGTGTCTCTGGTGAGGCCCCCGATAAATCACAGCTTGTCTGGTTTCCGAAACAATTTGAGAAATAAAAGAGTAAAAGCAAAACACCAAGATGCAGCAATGGGGACCTTGTCCTAACACGTGACCTCACGCCCTCATGCTGCCGTTGACGCCAGGGAAGCACGGACACCTCCTAGTCCAGGAAAACAGCTGGAGGAGTGTCACAGGACCAGCTCGTGCCACTGTCCCTGTTTCTCTCTCACGAGGGTTCATTTGGTGCTGTCTGAGGAAGCTGTCCTCTGGGGGCCCAGGGAGAGGAGAGGTGGAGAGATGTGACCACTGTCACAACGTGGAGGGCGAGGGGCCAGGGACAGAGCCCTGAGCAGGAGGGGGACCCTCCAGCTAAAGAAGCTGTCCTTGGACCCAGCACGCGGGCTGGTTTCATGTTACTTTCTATTTATTTCCCCTCTGTCGTTCCTGAACCGTGAACAATATTTTGTTAAACACCCCAATCTTGACTCAGCTGTGTTTAGGGAAATTGAGGCAACGAACCCAGTTCAGGCCCGGGCTGGGCCAGCCACGGACAGCCAGCAGGGCGTGGCCGAAGAGCTATTTAGTGATAGAGCGAAGGGAGGCAGAATCCTGGAAGACAAATGAGACTGCAGAATCCAGTCCTGAGTCCCGAGTGCCATCCCTGGGGGATTGGGAATCGATTTTGTTCCGAGTCAGTTCCTGTACAGAGAGTCTCCCAGCAGCTCCGAGCTGCTCCCTGGCTGTTTTCCACCCGGAGGTCTCCAAAAGGGCGAGTCACTCAGAGTGGCTTCCATTCCCCAGGGCCAGAGTGAGGGCAGGCGGGGCCTTTTCCATTGTTGGGAAAATCTCATCTTTATTTACAGCCCAACTCTGCTGTTCCCAGGACCAAGCCTGCGGTCATCCCAGCATGACCTAAATCCATTCCTCTCTGTGAAGCTCTCCCACCCTGGAAAGGGTCTATGCAAACAAGGTTATACAGTCAGCGCTCCATCTCCATGGGCTCTGCCATCTGTGGATTCCAATAGCCACGGACTGAAAATATTTGCAAGCAACAAGCGTCTGTACTGAACATGGACAGACTTCTTTTGTCACTATTCCCTAGGTGATACAGTATGAATTATTTGCAGAGCATTTACATTGTATTAGGTGTTATAAGTAATCCAGAGATGATTTCGCAGGGGTCCTCAAACTTTTTAAACAGGGGGCCAGTTCGCTGTCCCTCATACCGTTGGAGGCCGTTGGAGAGTGCGGCGCACATTCCACACATGCGCACTGTGGACCCGGGACGAGTCGGCTGCTAAGCAGGACAGGCAGCGGCGGCAAAAACACCTGGCGGGCCGGATAAATGTCCTCGGCGGGCCGCATGTGGCCCACGGGCCGTAGTTTGAAGACGCCTGAAAAGTATATGGGAGGATGTGCATAGGTTATATGCAAATATTACACCATTTTATATCAGGGACTTGTGCATCTGTGGATTTGGGGACCTGCAGGGGCCTGGAACTGATCCCCCACAGATACCGAGAGTTGATTGCATATGGAACGTGAACAGGGTTTTCCCACTGACTTCCATGAGGCAAGCAGAGATGTGTTTCTCTCCAAGAAAGGGCAGAGCAGGGCCGGGAATGGGACAGGAAGAAGCAAGGCTACATGGAGCTCTCATTACTGCAGGATGTGGTTTTAATTCCATCCTTCTCTCACAGCCTGTATTCCATGCCCAGTTTATTAAGGGTGCCAAATTAAATACAGAAGATGTAATTGCAACATGGAGATGCTGAATTGGTCTCCAAAGACTGTCAGGCGACAAAAAACAAAACAAACAGACCCAAATCCAGAAGAGAGAAAGCAGATGTCAGTGCCCATTGGAACATCTTCAGTGAGGGGCCCTGACCAGCCCTCATGGTAGCCACCCCGCCTGAGTGCTGGGTGGGGGTGGGGGGACTTGGGCCCACGGAGCCACCTCAGGCCCTCCAGGGCCCAGGCCCTTCGGGAGTGACCAGATCTGGCCATCCATGCACTCCCTCCTTGCCTCGGTACGTGAGCATGTCCTGTGCTGTCAGGCCACCTCTCTGCAGTCCAGCTCCTTCCCTCTGGCCAAAGATTTTCCACCTCCACGCCTCATCCCTACTTTTCCAGAATGCCCTTTGGCCCATCCATCTGATGCTTTCCCCTCCTTCAAGCTTCAGAGACGACCAAGACCCCACGGGCAGTCCCCACTAACTCTCCGCACAACTCCCCCCACACACACACTCTGCCTCCTGCCTCCCTGCCTTGTCCCCTCCCCACATCAAAGCCACTCCTTGCCCTGGCACAGAACCTGCACAGGACACTCCGTTTATTTATTTATTTTTAAACCACCCTCTCCCATGACCTTGCAGCTTCTCAACAACCTGCCCGGCCCCATCTGGGCCCTCCTTTCCCCGCTGCGCCATGGAGAGCAGCTTGACCTGCTGGTGCCTGGTCCAGCGGCTGCACACCGTCCTGCTGAGCGCTCTGCGGCACCCTACGCGAGTCATCGCCACGCCCTGGGCTTGCGTGATGTGGCTTCTCCTGCTTCCTTCCTGCTTCTCTCCACATCCCTTTTCCGACTTCTTTTCAGACCCCTCTCGGACAGCTCTTCAAATGCGTTGTTCTCTAGAACTTTGTCCTAGACCCTCTTCTCTTCTCATGCCACCGTCTTCCAGAAGGACCTTGAACCCATCCCCTGCCCCCACCACCACCCGGATGAAGAGGGGGCCCCAGACCTCCACATCCATTTATTTGCCTGTTGGGACAGTCCTCCTCCCACAGTGCTCCCAATCCTCCATCTGCCCCTATTCCCTCTCTCCAGGCTTGGAAAGACAGCCTCCCACCAGCTCCTGCCCAGAGACCCTCCCCCAGCCCCCTCTCCCTGTCCACCAGCTGCCGCAGTCATATAGCTAGGGAATGCAAGGGACCTTGTTGTACTGAGGGCCACTAGGTGGCAGGCACTGTGCCAAGAGCTTCCTCATATGCCATCCCATTTAAGCTACCAATGCCCCTGTATGTTAGATATTGCTACACTTACTTTTACTCATGAGGAAACCGAGGCTCAGAGATGTAAGCAACTTGCCCAGGTCTTAAAGCCACTAGGGGCAGAGCCTAGTGCATGTGGAGCCAGGGCTGGCCTGAGTTCCACACCCCACCCTGATTTATTTCCTACCCACTCCCCAAAATGCAAATCTTGTCACACCACCCATTACTTCCTCATTGCTCTCCAGGCAAAATGAGAACTCTTCAGCCTGGCATGGAAGGCTGTCCCCAAGCTGTCCCAGCCCACCTCCTACCCCAGCTAGACGGAACAGCCGTGCTTGCCTCCACCAGCTGAGATCTTCCCTGCCCTGTGCAGCCTCCTCTGCCTGGAATAGCTTCTGCCAGTGAACTTCTCGCTCTTTCAGAACAGCCAATAGTTGCCTTCCCTGGGAAGCCTCCCAGTCTCCCTGGAGCTCCCAGGACACTGTGCATTAGCTGGATGCTGGCACTTACCACCCTGCCTTGCAATCACTTGTTCAATCTTCCAGTGTCATTTTTACCTTTGTACCTGCAGGGCCCAGCACAGGTCCCGGGTGCATCAGAAAGTACCCCAGGAAAAGCAGGAAGAAAGATGGAACGAGCACCTCTGTGGATCTTCTCACAGTGGGGTCCCCAAGACCAGCAGTGGCAGAAGATAGCTCGACCCCACCTCAGACTCTTAGAATCAGACTCTCGGGGCCAGCATCTGAGGATCTGCGTTTTAAATGAGCTCCCCAAGAGATTCTCCTACACAATGAAACTTGAGAATTTCTGACCTAGACAGGTGCTCGGCCCTGAGCTTTTCTAGGCCAGCCTCGAAATACCGATGAGACACTCAGCTACTGTCTGAGTATAGACCAGCAGGACAATGTCCTCCAAACGCTTTCATATCAGAACATACATAGAGAACAACACTTTAGGGGCACTCTGGAGGAAACAGACAAAACCGCTCAGAGCTGGAGGTGAAAGGCCTGGGACCCCACACTGCCCCCAGCCCCACCAAGTGTGGGCGATCAATTCCTCGACACCCCACTTGGGAAGCTCTGATTGCCAAGAGGTATCCGCAGGCACAAGAAGCCGACACGGCTGCCTGGCACTCATGCACGCTGGTGCTAACGAGCTTGGAGGAATCCTTGGTGAGGCCTGGGCTGAAACAGCAACATGGCCCTCCAAAGCTTGGACCCCTTCCCACCACAGGACACTAGTTTAGGGTCTCCCGGCCCTGGGAACCACACAGGGAGGAAAGAAAATGTGACAGCTCTGAGTGTCACCTGCTGGGTTTGAGATTGTCATATCGGAGGCAACCCCTGGGGTCTTTCCCTCAGACCTTACCCTTCCCTTACCCTCCCTGGAGGTGGGACAGGCAGCCAGAGGTGACTCGTGAGTAGGACGCTGTGTTCCCCTGCCAGAGGACGGCTGCCGCAGTGCTGGGCCAAAAACTCCTGGGTGAGTGAATTGCTTAGTGGAACGAATGGAGGGCGGGGCCGGAAGTAAAACAGAACTTGCAGGGGCTGTGAGCTCTAAAATCATCCTCCAAAGCACTGCTACCTGCCAGGTAGAGTATATTCTCTGTGGGCCCCACACTCACTTGCTGACCTTTCTGGAGGGCCTAAAAATACAGAAAATTTACCTTTACAAAACATTAAGGAGGATTTGCAAGCTGGAAGGGCCCTTAAGTCATTGAATCTTTTTAAATAAGGAGCTGGTACCCTGCATGATCCTGGGAGTTCTTAGTGCCTGATTGGGAGATGCGGCCTGGCCGTTAACAAAAGAGCTATGATGACGTGCCATGTTGCAAAAATTCCTTTCTCCCCAGGATTTATACAGTGAGCAGGAGAATTTGTATTCTGTGAAGAACCTGGGAGCTCTGAGTAAAGGGGCCACCACTGGTGAGGCCCCTGGTGCCTAGCAGTGTGAAACACAAATGGGCATTCAACAATTTGTAAACCAGTGGTTGGATGGGTGGATGGATGCCTGGATGGGTGGATGCATGTATGGATGGATGGATGATGGGTGATGGATGGATGGATGAAGGTGAAAGGGTTTCTCTTTTTGGGAGTTCCTTCTGCATATCCCTAGAAGGGTCAAAGCACTGTTGTGATATTATATACATGTTTTCGTTCATGGTTGCTGGCTCATAACTCCTACAGCCCTTGTTATAATGTTAGGTAGCTTTGGGCCTCAGAAGCAGGCCCCAGGAAATAGAATCTTTCTCTGATCTTCTGCCCTCCTTTCACCTGCTCCTTTTTCTCCGCAAGGCAGGAATCTTCCACACACTTTGCTGGCTTGGAGTTGGCCGTAAAGAAATAGTCTGACCTACCTTGCCTGATTGTAGGTCATAATACCCCCATTTCATAAAGGGCTCTGCACCATACCCTGGAGGAAGGAATGCTGCACAGAGAGGCCAAGAAGACTCTAAATAGATAGGCCTTGCTAGGTTTCCCCACTCAGTCTATTAGCACTAGATCACACCCTTTTTGTCCCACCAATATGAAATCATGGAAAAGGAGTTTATTAAACAAAAAGCTGGGAATGACCATTTGGGAAACACAGACTCCAGAGAAATGGGGTCAGTGCTCTGAAGTTAAAAGTTAAGGTCTTGCATACATAGGGAGAAGACAAGTTTAGTAGGCTTATAACATTTTCTGTGCAAGGCTGGTTTATGAGTTACAACAATTTGATTAGTTACAGTTTGTTTTCTTTTCCCTTCAGCTTTCCTTTCCAATTTAACATATTGAGTATATTTAACATATTTAACATTCCATCTTAGACAACTGTGATAGTCAAGAAGTCTTTGTGTGAGAGAGGAAAAAGTGAAGTTAATCTGTAATGAAGATCAACAGTAAGAGGGAAGGGGGTCTTCTCTGGCACCTTTTAGCAGTTTATATCATTTTACAAAACAATGTATGTTTTCTATAATGTAATCTATAATCAGAGAAACAAAGGTTACAGCCACCTACGTTACAGCTGTCTGTCACATGACTCAGGTGCCATAATCACATTCCTTTGTGGCTCAAAATAATTTAAAGTTCCAACAGCCTAGATTTTTTAATTACTTATTTTCACAGTCCAATCACATTTCTACATGGTTGTCTGTGCTTCAGTCACGCCTATCCAATGAAGTCTTCACAAAAGGCACAAGAGGACAGCTTCCTGAGAGCTTCTGGACAGCGGAACTCATGGAGGCTTGCAGGAAGGTGAACAAGAACCCGTCCTCACGCTGGGAGGGTGGCACACCCCAGCTCCATGTGAACAGAAGCACCTGTGCTCTGGACCCCTTCCAGACTTCTTCTTATGCCCTATGTATCTCTTCACCAGGCTGTTTATTTGTGTCCTTTAAAATACCTTTTATAAGCCAGGTGCAATGTCTCACACCTGTAATCCTAGGACTTTGAGAGGACGAAGCAGCAGGATCATTTGAGCCCAAGAGTTTGAGACCAGCCTGGGCAACATAGCAAGACCCCAGCTCTACAAAAACTAAAAAAAAAAAAATATATTAGCCAGGTGTGGTGACACACACCTATAGTCCTAGCTACTTGGAAGTCTGAGGTGGGAGGATCACTTGAGCCCAGAAGTTTGAGGTTACAGTGAGCTACGATCATGCACTCCAGGCTGGGTGACAGAGTCAGACCCCATCTGAAATTAAATAAATAAATAACCCTTTATAATAAACTGGTAAACATAATTAAATGTTTCCCTGAGTTTTGTGAGCTACCCTAGCAAATTAATCCAGCCTAAAAATTAATCCAGAATCCCGACTTGAAGCAGGTCTGTCATGAGAACTAAAAATAAAATCTAAAGCCCCCCAACCAACTGAACAGACCCCCTCTTGGCCAAGAGGACCCAGAGAAACTTTAAAAACTCAGTTCCAGGCCATGACAGGATGGTAGGTCAAACACACCTCATTATACCCTCTCCCTTTTACAGTTTAGACACAACTGACCAGCATTTTTGTTAAAATAGGGATCATAAGACTGATGAAACACTTTGTGGCAGTAAGATACCAAATTATAAACAGGACCTAAGGCCATGCCAAGCAAGGGTTAAGTCACGCACCCCTACATTTAAAGAATAAACTATGTTCTAACTGCCACAAGGTTTTTCTTTTTCTCTAGCAGCTAAACAAGCACTGGTCTCGAGATAAGCAATATTGAAGCAATTGCCGCTCATCCACCTCCAGACACTAACTGACCCCCACTGTTCCACAAGCCATAACTACAGCTTTGATGATTGGACAAGAGACTGATTTCGGTAACTTTCTCCTGATAAGAGACCACTGATTACAGACTGGTTCTGTCCAGTTAACAAGGGCCACACACAGACTTTTCTTATGTCCTGAAAAGACCTTTAGACATAATAAGGCCTAATTATAATACATTTAAATGATGAGTCTCCACCCCAAATGGGATGCATGTAACATGCATGTTTGCTCATCACGCCTGCATGCACCCCATTCATGAATATTCATAGCTCATCCTATAACCTGCTGAATATGTATACTTAGCCAACCTGTTTAGCATAAATTCCTGCCCTTTGCTCCTCCTCCTCCTGCCTTTCGACCTCTGCTGGAGGCTACATTTCCCAACCTGTCAGGATGGCCATCCTGCAGTTTGTATCCTTCTACAAGAAATAAAGTTCTCTTTTTCTAGATTTAGTGATCTCATAATTTTTCGGTTGACAGTCAGAAGTTCCAGAGGCCCAGACTTGTCACTGATGTCTAACGTAGGAGCAGTCTTATAGGACTGAGCTCTCAACCTGTGGGATGACACTATCTCCAGATAAATAGTGTCAGAAATGAATTGGATTGCAGGACACTGGCTGATGTCCACTGCAGCATTGAGTGCTTGCTTGCTGGTGGTGAGAAACCCACACACATCTGGTCACAGAAGTCTTCCAGTTGATTGTTGTGTCTTGAGAGCAGAGGAAAAACTTGCTTTTGCTACACTCTTCTGGACACCCTTCCCCACCACTTTGGCATAGACACAGATTGGTTGAGCTGAATGGAGACCAGGCAGCCTGTCGGGTCGGGGGATGTGAGGGAAATTAGGGGGACATAGGCAGTCTCCAGAGTGCCTGGAAAGGAGGAGCCTGTTGCCAGATTAACCCACATCTCCATGTATGTATCATCATGCGTTTGAGTTTTGGGGTTTTTTTTAGTTTTTTACCACCACGTTTTCCCTACCACCTACCTCCCTTTGCTAGGGGCCACAAGAGACTAATTAAGCCAGAAAGACCTACAGACCATCTAGTCAGAGGAAGCACACTGTCCCTTAAACATGTTTTGTTTGGCCACTATAGCCATTTAAACCTTTGCATTAGATATTAGCATGTAAAAATCAGATCTTATTAAAAAATACAGGTTTTTGTTTTGCTTGGAAAAAAAAAAGAAGACCTGGCAATATTTCCCTGGCACTTTCTCCTGATAACAATTGACTGGCACTGGGCACAGGCTGCCCAGTCAGGTGGGGTATACATTGTGTAGTTTGCCACAGTCCTCACCTTGCCCTATTGTGCCCCCTGCCTGCTTCACTCGGCTAAAGTTGCTGTCCATTTGGTTCTCAAAGTGTGTGAGTGCTTTGCACAAATCCAATCCCCCACTGACGAAGTGTGTGGCATATGGTGGGTCTTTTAAATACTATTGAATAAATGAATGCATTGTGAATTCAATAATTAAATGTCTATTTCTTTCCCAACTCATCTGGAAGTTCGGACCATCTGTGCTATTCAAGCTCTATCCTCCATGACAACTCAAGACACCTGCCCAAGGAGACTACTCCTGGGCTTGCCTTCCCTGGACCAGAACTCGCCTGCCAATCTCCGTGTCCTGGGCCTTGCTGCTGAGTACACCGATCAGCCCAGAGCTGGGAGATCCCAGCTGGAGCAGGGCAGGAAGGCTGGATCCCAGGTGCTGGGGCAGCAAGCCAGAGACTGCACTGTAACCAAGGAGGACGGCCAAGGCCGTGCCTGCACAGTGGGGCTGAGAGTTGGGTGTGGGAGTTTGATGTCACCAAATACGGGGCTGAGGGCTGAGGGCTGAGGGCTGAGGGCTGTGCTTGTCACAGCTGTCCCCACCACTCCGCTTCCCTTCCTCGCCTAACTTCTCCCACCTCCCCCTCCACTCTCCGCAGTCTTCTGCCCATCCACATGCTGCAACAGCCCTGCTGGGTTCACCGGTGACCTCCCAGCTCCCAAACCCAGGAATGTGACCACCTCAGCCGGATGGCACGCTGCCCACCACCCCTCTTCCTCCCTTGGTGACCTTACCATTGCCCCACCCCCTGCTCTTCCCTGTCTGATTTCTCTTGTCTCCCACCTCTGCCCACCCAGCATCTCCCACATGACGTGTGAGTATATTAAACCAGTCCCCGGGAGGGACTAGATTATCCGACCTGGCCTCTGACCCGTGCCTTGCAGAGGTTGGCAAACCCCCCCTGACCCTAGCGGCTTGTGCACAGTGCTCCTCGGAGATCTTCTCGCCAGGCTCCTGAGACTGTAGGACAGCAGCCTTCTCACATCTCTGAGAAGATATTGGTGACTCGTTACGGCCAGGAACTGCAAGGTAAATACGGTGGAGTTGTTACATGCGCACTCCACTGACATGAATTTAAATCTTTGCGCTCAGAGAGAAGGGCAAGGGCCAGCTGAAGTCGTGTGGGCAGTTATGCTCCCCTCTGACACAGCGTTGTCCCACAGTGAGTCTCCAAGCCCAGAGACCTGAATTTGCTCTCCCCGTGTGCCTCTCATCATGTGGGCATCTTGCTGAGCTAAGCGTCATTCTGGTGTTTAAAAGTCAACATTTTTCAAACATGGCACCTAATAAATGCCAATTCCCCTACTCAGTAAGAAGCTGAGTATTCTTCTTACTCAGCTGAAGAATAAGCAATCTGCTCCCCACTGGGGGGACGTTGGCCGCGTTGTTGATGGACACGAGTTATTTCCACCTTTTGGCTATCATGAGTAACGCTGCTATGAACATTGGTGTGCAGGTATCTGTTTGAGTTCCTGGTTTTTATTCTCTTGAGTATATACCTAGGGATGGAATTGCTGGGTCATATGGTACCTCAATATTTAACTTTTTGAGAAACAAACTGGTTTTCATAGTGGCTGCATCATTTTACATTCCCACCAACAATGTACATGTGTCCCAATTTCTCCAAATCCTCACTGATACTTGTTATTTTCCATTTTTAAAATTATAACCATCCTAATGTGTATGAATTTGTGCCTTATTGTGGTTTTGATTTGCATTTGCTAGTGACTAAGGATGTTGTGCAACTTTCATGTGTTTATCGGCCATTTGTATATCTTCTTTGGAGAAGTAAATGTCTATTCAGGTCCTTTGTTCATTTTTTTTTTTTTTT
>VBSM01001265.1:74431371-74442705 GCA_008086735.1 Cheirogaleus medius | reverse complement strand
TTTCTTTTTTATGATTTCTGCTCACGTTTTTACTATGGCTTTCCTTCTACTTTCTTTGGACCTATTCCGTTGTTTTTTTCCCCAACCATTTGGGTTGCACACTTAACATATTAATGTTCATCAGCCTTTTTTCTTTTCTAATATAAAAATCTAAGAGGAGTCAGGAGTTCAAAACCAGCCTGAGCAGGAGCGAGACCCCCTCTCTACTAAAAATAGAAAGATTTAATTGGCCAACTAAAAATATATAGAAAAAATTAGCCGGGTATGGTGGCACATGCCTGTAGTCCCAGCTACTCGGGAGGCTGAGGCAGAAGAATTGCTTGAGCCCAGGAGTTTGAGGTTGCTGTGAGCAAGGCTGATGCCATGGCACTCTAGCCCGGGCAACAGAGTGAGACTCTGTCTCAAAAAAAAGAAAAAGTGTACCCTAATTTATTGTTGATTATAGTCACTTTGTTGTGCTATCAAATATTTTTCATTCTATCTAACTATATTTTTGCACCCATTAAGCATCTCTACTTTATCTTCCCTACCCCACTACACTTCCCAGCCTATGGTAACCATCATTTTACTCTTTGGCTCCATGAGATCAATTGTTTTAATATTTAACTCCCAAATATGCTCAAAAACACAAGAGATTTGTCTTTCTATACTTGGCTTATTTCACTTAACATAATGTTCTCCAGTTCCATCTTGCTATGAAAATGGCAAGATTTCATTCTTTTTATGGTTATATAATATTCCATTGTATAAATGTACCACAATTAGGTCACTTCAAAATCGTGGCTATTGTGAATAGTGCTGAAATAAACATGGGAATGTACATATCTTTTCAATATACTGATTTCCTTTCTTTTGGATATATACCAAGCAGTGGGATTGCTGGGTCATATGGTAGTTCTATTTTCCATTTTTTGAGGAGCCTCCATACTGTTCTCCATAGTAGCTGCACTAATTTACATTCCCACCAACAGTATATGAGGGTTCCCCTTTCTCCACATCCTCGCCAGCATTCATTATTGTCTTTTTGATAAAAGCCATTTTAACTGGGGTGAGATGATATCTCATAATAGTTTTGATTTTCATTTCTCTGATAACTAATGATATTGAGCATTTTTTCATATGCTATTGGCCATTTGTATGTCTTCTTTTGAGAAATACCTATCCAGATCTTTTGCCCATTTTTTAATCAGATTATTTTATGTTTTTCCTATTGAGTTGTTGAAGCTCCTTATATAATCTAGTTATTAATCGCTTGTCAGATGGGCAGTTTCAAATATTCTTTACCATTCTGTGGGTTGTCTCTTCATTGTGATTGTTCTCTTTGCTGTGTAGAAGCTTTTTAGCTTGATGTGATCCCATCTGTCCAATTTTGCTTTGGATGACTGAGATTTAGAGGTATTATTCAAGAAGTCCTTGCCCAGACCAATGTCCTGAAAGTTTTCCCCAATGTTTTCTTTTAGTAGTTTCATAGTTTCAGATCTTAGATTCAAGTGTTTAATCCATTTTGATTTGATTTTTGTATATGGTGAGAGAGAAGAGTCTAGTTTCATTCTTCTGTATATGGATATTTAGTTTTCTCAGCACCATGCATTGAAGAGACTATCCTTTCCTCACTGTATGTTCTTGGCAACTTTGTTGAAGATAAATTCACTACAGATGGGTGGATTTATTTCTGGGTTCTCTATTCTGTTCCATTGGTCTATGTGTCTGCTTTTATGCCAGTACCATGCTGTTTTGGTTACTACAGCTCTATAGTATAATTCGAAGTCAGGTAATATGGTTCCTCCAGTTTTATTCTTTTTGCTCAGGATGGCTTTGGCTGTTCTAAAAATTAACCATTTTAAAGTGAACAATTCAATGGCAATTAGTGCATTCACAATGTGGTGCACCCACCCCATTTGTCTTTTTATTTCAAATCTGTTTGTCCCTGATAATTTCCTGTTGTACACTTCTCTTTTGAATTGCATTTCTTTAAGCATTGCATTTTTATACATTAATTTCTTTAAACATCTCCTATGTAATTATTCTATATTTAATATCTTACAGTTCACTAAAATTACCATAATAACCAGCACCAGGGTTACATACAGCTCCACAGACACAGGAAAAATGGAAAATCAAACTCTTCACTTATCTCGTGGGTTTCCTGCTTTGGCAATGGTTTAGAGACACAATGATAGCAAGTTGCACAATTTCATTTGATACCCTTGGACATGTACTACAATGAAATACCACCCAGAAAAAGCTCTTGAGCCAAAATCCCCAAGGGGTTGACTTATGGGCTTGTTATTTTGAGCCTAAGTGCCCTCTCTTCTCTCCTCATCCCTTGATTAGGTGCACCCCACTATTTGAATTCACTTCCTTATGGAAGAAGACAGAAGTTGAAATTTAGTCCTGCTGAATGGAAGAAGTGAAATTTTTTGACATTTTTAACTGCAACTCATAGTAAAATATACAATTTACACAGCAACCCAGTACAAATATATACACACAGGAAACAGTTTTCACAAAACAATCCCTACCTCACTGCATATAAAGCACTTTCATATTTTCAGTTCTATTCTATTCTATACTACAATAGTCTATTTTGTTTCTTAAATTATGGGCACAATCTACTAAACTGATCTGCACCTTGAAAAACACAGAAGTAACAAAGGGAGGGGCATGTCTGCCTTCCTCAAGATCCTGAAGAAAGAGACGGGCTTCTCCCCTCATCTCTCTATATCAGTTACACAAAGTACAGTTTAATCCAGAGGCAAGGAATGAGCAGGGTGCTGTCTCTTGATTCATCTTTCTCTGTGAGGCAATGCCTGTCTTCCTTCCTTTCTTCCTTGCTTCAAAAAATATGTATTGAGCACCTACTATTTGCCAGGCACTGTGCTAGGTGCTAGGAATACCAAGATAAACAGAACTGTAGAACATCTCCCCAGAGGAGACAGACACGCTTGGCTGATCAAAGACTTAATGGCTGAGCCCCACGAGTTAATAGAAGAAATCTGGGCAAGGCTCCTTCCCCACTCCTGATGTTCCTTCTGTGTGAGAGGGGTCCCACAACACCACTCTCACCACCCCTCTCCACCCTCCCACACACCCCACCCAAAGCAGGTGAAGGAACTTGTCTGATTGGGGACTTTGGAAGGATATCTCGAATGTGTGACCCTGGCTTTTCCTCTTCCCTTTCACCTACATCAAACTGCCTTCACAGGGCACATCTCTTACTCTGTCCTCCATGTTGAAAGTTGTACCAAAGACCTGCCCCAATGCTGCCTGGGACAAGGTGGGTAAATCTATCTCATTCTGGAATTTAATATTATGAAGCCCATATTAAAAAGTCACAATCTCTGATAACAACTCCTTCATAACATGGATAGTTCATCTCCATGTGCCCTGACACCTTGTCTTAATTTTCAGCTGTTCTGGGATTTAGGCAAGGAAGAGGGGCAGTATTTAGAGGGCCTCCTTGTATGCCTCAACATCCCCCATGGGTGGCTCTCTCAGCCCTTCCCAATGCCTGTCCCATCCTGGCTGCTCTCTGTCTCTTTCAACCCCTTTTGTTAGGTCTGGTGGAGGGTAAACAGGTGGCAAGGAGGTGGCTGGGGTGAAGAGCGGGAACCAAATTGTAGCTAGGAACTGAACTGCAGCTAGGAACTGTTCCTTGGTGGGAACATCCATGGTAAAAGTTCCTAGTAACCTTTAACTGACTTAGAGCTCATTACCATCTAATTAGCATAACATGGGTGGAGCTTCATGGAAAATTCTAGAAAACACACATGTGCAGAAAAGGAAACTGTTATATAACCTACCCTGTTATGTAACCTGTCGTGTGATCTGTTATATAACACCAACCTGTCAGTCACCCTCATAGGCAGGAAATGGCAACCAATCCTGCCAGGGGAAAGGTGGGACAAACCAGTGGGCTTATAAAAGGCAGCATTGCTCAGCCTCCAGCATCTTTCTCCACCCGGGGAGAACGACCTGTTCCACTCTCTCTGGAACGTACTTTCCTTTTGTGTAGCTTCCTTTACTTTCATTCTTTCTTTTATGTGACAAAATGCTTGTATTAAGTTGCTCTGTGTTTGTGATCACTCTGTCATCGGCTGGACTTGGTACCAGTCCTTGTTTTTGACACTGGGAACCGGGGGACCAGGGAACATCCACACAGATGAACCTAACACTTTCACCAATTTTTTTTTTCACAAAAGCCCAGGAGCCAAGCTGATGAAAAGTTATCCCCCAGAGGCAGAATGGGGAGATCTTCAGAAAGTAAAACGAGACGAAATGTGAACATTCACATCCAAAAATTTTAATCCTCAACACATTCTTAAAGCGCAGATCCAGTCAAGTCGCCCCTGCTTAAAACCTTCCGATGCATTGTAATAAAACCTCTTCCCTTGGCTGGGGTATCCTCTCTGCTCCAGCTGGCTAACATCTCCTCCTTCTGGCAGTCCTAAGTGTCGCTTCCTCTGTAACACCTTCTCCCACTCTCCTGGGAAAGGGCAAGGTGCTCTGGAAGTCTATTTCACTGGTTTCTGCAACAATGGTTGCAATCCAGGTAATGGCTGAAGTACTTTGCTCTTTCTGAGATTCAATGAAATTGGCTAAAATCTCATTCCCACCTCTGTCCTCATCTCTGGAATTCTAAAGGGGATGTTAGCTAATGGCTTCTCCAATTATCTCTGCTTTAGTCCTGCTTTTGCCTAATTTATTCAATAAACAGTTGCATCATCATTTCACAATGCTGCCCCATTCTGCCCTAAAATGACCCTGATGTGAAATGCACACATACGCAAAGTTCTTTGCATATGCAGTAGATTTGACTGAAGGTCTGTAGAGGAGAGTTACATTACAAAGCCCACATAATTTAAAATTGACTATGAGGCATCCCATTCCAAGAATTCTGTCAGTTCACTCTCTGCCTTCCCATCTATGACTTGGCCTCGTCTTCTGCCCACCACGATGTCCGATTCCTGTGTGTTTCTGCTACAGATTCAGTTGGATATCACACCCCTTTCTCGGAATCCTGCCCATCCTTGTTCCCAAGTCCTTACCAGCTATCACCACACGGCTCCCCTAGAAACTTTTCCCAACAGACATAGTTTCTTCCTAAGAGCAATTCCAGTGAAAGTTGTAAATGTAAGAATTTTCACTCCATCCTATATTGTCATATTGTGTTGTAATTGCTTGTTTTTAAGTATTGTTCTCTAGAAATGGTGAGAAGTCGGCAGCCACTTGAGAGTACTATTCTTCATCTTCATGCAGGTAACTTTTGAGATATTAATGTGTGACATTCTCCTCTCCATCTTCCCTCTTCCCTTTCCTGCATTCCAGCAAATTGACAATTCCTGTTCTTCCTTGCTTCTGGGAGAGCAGAGACTGTCAGTTGTCCCCCAGGAGTTATCATCTTCTGATCCTTGGAGTATTTGAACCCCCACATTTTAGCTGGACCCATAGACACCCAGAATAAAGACTGCATTTCCCAGCCTCCCTTGTGGTTAGATGTGACGATGGGGCCAAATTCAGCCCACTAATATGTGAGCAAAATGGTGTGCACGCCTTCCAGCTCTTGCCCTTAAAAGAAAGGGGCACTCCCTTTCCTCCTTTTCTTTTCCCTTCCTGCTGCCAGGTGTGGACCCAGGAGCATGATGGGGAGCTCTCTGGGATCGTGAAGGTAAGAGTGACATCCAGGGACGGCAGAGCAGCAAGCCAGATGTGTGGCTCCCCAGCCCCATGTCAGCCCTGGTGCCTGTGTTCACACTGGCTCATGAGATAAAAATTACCTTCTATTTGGTTTAAGCCACTGTGTTTTGGGCATTTGTTACAGCAGCCAAACCCAGATCCTACCTGTTTTCATTTGCGAGGGCTACCATAACAAAACGCTCCAGACTGGGCAGCTTAAACAACAGAAATTCATTGTCTCATGGTTCTGGAGACTACAGGGTTGGTTTCTTCTATAGCCTCTCTCCTTGGCTTGCACATGGCCATCTTCTTCCGGTGTTTTTACACTGTCTTCCCTCTGTGCACACACACATCTGTGTCCAAATCTCTTCTCATAAAGATACCAGTCATATGGGGTTAGGGCCCACCCTCCAGACCTCATTTTAACTTAATTACGTCCTTAAAGCCCCTATCTCCAAATACAGTTACACTCTGGACATTGGGGGTTAGAACTTCAAGACATGAATTCGGGTTGGGTGGACACAGTCCAGGCCCTAACACTGATACCCTTTCCTTCCTGGCTTCTGCCTTCCCCTAAGCGAATATGCTGGGGTCCTTGAGGGAGAGGACACCTGCTTGGAAACATGGGGACAGAGAGATTCTCCTGGACTGAGAAGAGAGTCTCCTGAACCAGAGGGTCAGGAGGAGGCACCACCAGCTCAGGGCCCATGGCCTGCTCCCTGTAGCTCCCCAGCAGATGACCATGTTCATGGAGAAATGGCTGCATCTTTCCCAGCCCGTGATTCCCGTGCCCTGAGCCTGAGCCCTGAAGAGCCCCCAGAGCCGGCCCGAGGGCCGTCCTGCAGCACAGACGGCAAACTAGTGGCTACCAACCCAGGCCTTGACTCGACCGTGACCTGGGACCTTTGTACTACCTTGGGCCTGGAGGCTCCATGAGGATAAAGATGCATTTGCCACCAGCCCAGCAGAAGGTGGCTTGGAGTCTAAATTCAGTTGCCTTAAAGAAAATAAAGAAATGCGCCTTTTCTTGCATGTCTGAGTTAATTAACTAAAACCAGTGCATTTGTACCATCAGTGCCTGACAGAGACTCTAACACAGAATGGCTTGAATGTTTGAGAAAGACCAGTGAGGGGAAGGGAAATGGGAACAAAAGAAAGTAAACGTGGAAAGCCCCGGGCCAGCACCTCCTCCTCCAGCCTCCCACCCTCTTCCCAGTGGTGCCATGTTTCCCTCTCCTGAGCTCCGCCACATGCAAGTCACTTCCCTTCGCATGTGTGTTCTTGCCCTGACATCCCCGTGGCGATGAGCAACTGCAGGTGAAGAACTCCGCCCAGTCAACCTCTGCCTCCACCCACCCCGCCCCAGGCAGGGACTCGATTGGTGTTTTTAAAACATTGAATGAAGTGGGCACAGTGTCAAGACGCTCAGAGGCAGAGGCAGGTGGGGGCTGGTGGGGGCAGGTGGGGAAGCTCCCGGGGGAGGGACGCCGGGGCTGGCTCGGCCAGAGGAGGAAGACGCCAGGCAACACGCCAGGCAACACCCCAGCCTTCTCAGGAACTGGCTCCAGGCCTTCCGAGGAGCCGTCACAGTGCCGTCCCTTCCTCGTCATGATTTATTCAACTAAGCTGTGTCTAAAAATATCCTAGGCAGGAGGTTGATTCTCTGAGGACCCAGCATGTGGGAGGACCCGAGCGCAGCCTCCTGAGCTACACTGGAAGCTCCAACCAGCCCTGTGAGGCAGGCAGAACAGACAGCCCATTTCCCAGAGGACAACACTGAGGCCAGAAGATGACAGTGCTCACCCAGATTCACACAGGGCCGAGAGTTGCTGGAGAAGAAAAGAGGGGAACAGAACTGCCCTAGAGGAAAGAAAGCATCTGTCATCTGGTCTGAGGGTGCAGCGGCCTAAGCCCCAAGACCTCCCACCTCCACACCCCATTCCCCCAATCCAGCTGTTGAGGGGCTGCCACATGCTGAGCAAGGAAGCCCAGGCCCAAGCTGGACGAACAGGAGGAGGAGCACGAAGAGCCCACAGCCCTGGGGTTCCCTCCTTCCCTCTGTGAGGGAACAAACCTAGGCCACCGGGACCATCTGTGCCACCGTGTCTGCCACGCGTAGAGCAGCGCAGTATCTCAGCTGTGTTTCTGCTACGTGAAGTGAACATGATCTTCTGGCCCCAGGGTCAGAAGCCAGCAGAGGACATGGGTTCAAATCCTTGCCCCACCCCATGTGGCTCTGGCAAGCCTTTGGACTCCCTGAGGACCAGTCTCCTCATCTGTGAAATGGGGGCACTTTATCTACTTGCAGGGCTGCTGGAAGGATCAGAGGAGATATTGACATGGACACAGACGAGACATGAGCATCTTGGGCTTTCGGGTTTTTGAAACTTCACTCTTGCCTCCCCCCATGGCACAGCCCTTCCCACTCATGGTCCCCACCCCATTCCAGGCCCTCGTCCTTTAAATAAAAGGACAGTCTCGCTGGGGAGAAAGAAGCATAAATCATAGATAAAGAACAAGAATAGAATCCTAAACACAGTTGTGCCACCTGCCAGAGATGCTGCTCTAAAGTACACTGTTGAAAGCGCTTCGAGGGCAAAGTTGTGTCCAGAACAGGATGCGCCAGGGAAGCCTTCGCGGTGGACCAGACATTTGACAGCGTGTGGGATTTCACCAGGCAGAGGAAGAGAAGGAAGGGTGAGCCCTGCGGGAGAGAGAGTGACAAAGGCATGATGCCAGGAAGAAAGCGACAACGACGACGACGAGAGAACCAGTGTCGCTGGAGCGGGGGCAGGGTGGGCACAGAGCCCAATCACACGAGGCCTAGCTAGAGAAGAGTTTGTAACTTTATCTGGAAGGCTAGGGGCTTGCCAACATGTTTTAATATAAGAGTCCCTTTATTACAAAAAAATTAATAGAATTCATTTTATAGAGCAGTTTTTAGGTTCAGAGCAAAATTGACCAGAAAGTACAGACAGTTCCCATACACCACCCCCAACACACACACACACACACACACACACGTGCACACACACAGCCTCCCCCACTGTCAACATCCCTCACCAGAGTGGTCCGTTTCTTGCAACTGATGAGCCTACACTGACACATCGTCACCGCCCAAAGTCCACAGTTTGCATTAGGGTTCACTGTGGCTGTTGTACATCCCGTGGGTTTTGACCCAGGCATAGTGCCCTCTATCCACCGCTACAGCAACATACAAAATAGTTTCACTGCCTTAAAAGTCCTCTGTGCTCTGCCTATTCATTCTTCTCTCCCCCTTCACCCCTGGCAATCACAACAGATCTTTTACTGTCTTCATAGTTTTGCCTTTTCCAGAATTCCATACAGTTGGAATCCAACAAGGTGGAGCCTTTTCTGGTTGACTTCTTTCACTAAACAATATGCATTTAAAATTCTCCATGTCTTTTCATGACTTGAGAGCTCATTACTTTCTCCACTGAATAATATTCCATTGTCTGAATAAAAATTCCTTTTTTAATGTACAAATATTTTAAATATCCCCCTGACATAACAATCCCTTTTTTTGAATCCACAGATTGAAATATATAACAACAAAAGTGATGATAAATCCAGCAAGCTTAGTGTGTGTCATTAGCCGTAATGACCTCTTCATGCATTATTCATATTCCATGTCTTTGGTGCTAAATAAAGACCAAAATGGCAGTGCCTGAAGCACACAGGGATCCACACATCCCAGGGATTGGTGGCCTAAAGTTAGGGATGCTGTAGGTATTGGGCAGCTGTCTAAGGATCTTCCATGGGCACAGGATTTGCATTTTTAAAAGATCACTGTGAGGGAGGGGCTTCGAGAAGGCTGACTAGAGGCATTTCATACTCACCTCCTCCACTATTTTGAAGCACCAAAATAGTGTGTAGATAATCACACTTCAAATAGATCACTCAAGAGAACATTGCAATCCAACGGAAAAGTGACAGGAAATACCTAAAGCAAAGAAGGAGAAGGAAGCGAGGCAGCCCGCTCAGCCAGGATGGGCTGGGAGCCGAGAGAAACTTCCCAGTATGGGGAGAGAGTAGGTGAGAGACCCTCAGGGGTCCACATTCCCATATAGACTCCTGCAATCCTAGCCGCGGGAGAACCCCTCAACCCTCATGGGCCCTGCAACCAACACAAGGAGATGCTGGGAGATCGTGCGACAGTACTGCTCCAGGGAGGGAGCTCACGCTGGGTCCCACACACTCCCTGAGAGCCGAGGAGCCACAGTAAGGTGCCATTTTAGAGCCCTACCCACAACAGACTGCACACTGTCCTGGGGCCCAGTGGCTCTGCAGGAACTGAGGCACAGAAGCTGCCTCAGAGCTGGGGCCTGAGCTGCTGCAGGATACCACACCCGAGGCTTCAGTGTAACTGAGGCAGGGACTCTCGCCATCAGGGTTGAGGTACAGGCAAAGGGCCAGCTACCACAGCTGGGGCTGAGGCACTAGTGGCATGTGTGTTCCCCACCTGCTGACCTACACCGTTGCCTCTGAAGGTGGCACCGCCCTCCCCAGAGGCAGGGCAGCAGCAAGGCCACTACCACCCCCAACCTAAGCATTCCACTAGTGGCCTGGGGATCACTTTGTCCTTGCCTACCATGAATGGCACCTCCACACACCATCAGAGGTCCTGAGGACAAGCCCACCCAACTTCACCTCCCCACCCCCTTGTGCCAGAGCACATAGTCTTGAGGCAAGCAAACTACCCAGCCCAGTCCACCATCATTGGTACCTCAACAATCCTCCTGGGTGACTAAGGCTGGGCCTACCCACCTGGCTGTTACCATCACATCTGCCACTTTCCTGCAGTACCTATGAAACTGGAGATTGGCCTGCCAAACTCATTGCAGCCACCACCTACACACACCACTCAGGACCCAGAGGGTCATCCCACCACTTCTGCTGCCATTGCCCATGCTATACCTGCTTCCCAGGAGCCCAAAAAGCCACACACCTGCCTGGCCCACAGCTGCCACTAACTGGCATTCAAGTAAGCCACCTGGAGGCCCAAGAACTGGCCCACCTAAACACACTAATAGTGGTGCCAGCATACACCGCCCTGGGGCCCAAGGACAGGTATATTCAGACTACTGCTGCCAGTACTGGGGCCCGAAGATTGGCCTACCTGGCATCCTAGTCCCCAGCAAAACTTCACCACAGCCTCTACTAAAAACTGCATCCTAAGCCACCAAGGAAATCACAGAAACCATGGACACTATTTACAGCTGAATAAATCATACAAAGACTACATTACCGCATGCACCCAGATTCAAAGTCAGAGCGCCGTACCCAACCAGCACTACAGATATATCTTCAGGAAAAAGTCCTCCCCTACAAAAGCAAATTCAAAAAATTGGAAGAAGCAACTGCTACAACATATGCACAGATATTAATGTAAGAACACAGGAAACATAAAAAAAGCAAAGAAATATGACACTTCCAAAGGAACACAATAATTCTCCAGCAGATCCCAATCAAAAAGAAATTCACAAAATCCCAGAAAAAGAATTCAAATTCTTGATTCTAATAAAGCTCAATGACATACAAAAGAATTATGAAAAAGAATACAAAGAAATCAGAAAAAATAATTTAGGATATGAATGAGAAATTTACCAAAGAAAGAGATATCATTAAAAAAAAAAA
>VBSM01001265.1:74402918-74421810 GCA_008086735.1 Cheirogaleus medius | reverse complement strand
AAAAAAAAAAAAAAAAAAAAAAAAAAAGAATGGGGGCCTTTGAGAGGTAATTAGGTCGTGAGAACTTTGCTCTCATGGATAGGATTAATGCCTTTAGAAAAGAAGCCTGAGGGAGCTTGTTTGCCCCTTTCACCACATGAGGACAGAGCAAGAAAACACCATTTATGAGGAGCAGACTCTCACCAGACACCGAATCGGTGGGTGCTTTGATCTTGGACTTCCCAGCCTCTTAGAACCGTGAAAAATAAATTGTTTATAAAGTACCCAGTTTAAGGTATTTTGCTATAACAGCCCAAACGGACTAAGACATCCTTCAATTTTGCACCCCAGATAAGTGCCTCACTTATCTCCCCAAATTCCTGCCCCTAAATTTCAACACAGCACCACTGGGAAACCAGCACAAATGCTGGCAGAATAGCCATCAAGGGGGAGTCTGCTCTCATCTTCCCCTCATTGGCCCCAACCCTAGAGCACACTCAGAAACACAAATATATGGGGGTACCTCCTGCAGAGCAAGGGGCTTTCTGAAGTGCCCACCTCAGCCTCGGGTGGCATAAACCAGACCCGAGCCCCTTCTCCCTGATGTTCCATTCAGTCTCCAAAACCCTGCAGCATCCTGGCCCCTTGAGTGGAGCTACATCACTTAATGGGCAGAGACCCAGGGCCCCACATTACCTGCACTGGATAAAAGGTAGTAGTCATGGCTCGGAAAGGGGGCTCTCAGGGGGACCCAAATAAATGGGCTTACCTCGTTCCCATAATCCTTAACAACACTCATTTCTGGAAGAGTCTTTTTCTCTTTTGTTTTTTGAGTAGCCAAAGGTAAATGCAGGGTCTCAAGTAGGCATTTCAAAAGAAGATGAAATAGACAACATAGCATTATTTCTCCCATACTCTCTCTTTCTTGCATTCCTTGATGATTAGTTTATGAAATCAGACTCACCCATCATGAAGAAAAGCTTTAAGACTGTGTCACTGTCCCTTGGATGAAATCTGAACTCTTTAAAAATATACGGTTATGAGTTACATAGTGACAGGGATACGTTCTGGGAATTTTGTCATGTGCGATCACAGAGTGTACTTACACAAACCTAGATGGTACAGACCCCTACACACCTAGGCTGTATGGTACAGCCTATTGCTCCTAGGCTACACACCTGTACAGCATGTTACTGTACCGAATACTGTAGGTAAATGTAACACAATGACAAGCATCTGTGCATCTAAACATAGAAAAGGTACAGTAAAAATATGCTATTATAATCTTATAGGACCATCATTGTATAATATATGTGGTCCATCCTTGACCAGAATATACACATGACTGTATTTTATGAAGCAGCATATTTTTTTAATATAGCAATGTAGGGATTTTTCCAAAGAATGTGGTCATTTTCAATATTTAATAATTTAATATTTCCTATTCAATTAACAGAGATACATTTACAAAGAGAAAAATACATTTTTAAAAATTCATGTTATTATAGCAGAGTAAAAAACCTATAAAAATTATATATATCTATATCTATATGAACATATATGTGATATATTTACTTTATTTTAAAATGAGACCATATTCTAGAATAGCACAGTCCAATAGAAATTCGTACAATGATTCGAAATGTTTTCTATCTTCACTATTCAATTTGGTAGCCATTGGCCACAATTGGCTACTGAGCACTTGAAATGTATTAATAGCTTCTGTGACTGAGGAACTGAATTTCTTATTTTATTTAATTTTAATTAGTGTAAGTTTAAACTTATTTAAATAACCACATGTGGTTAATGGCTACTGTTTTAAACAGCTCAGATCTAGATAGCATTTTGCAAACACTCAATTCACTCAACATTTTTCCAATTCAATAAACGTGCTTCTCAAACACTGGGACCTATTTCCATGACAACACAAATAGGTTAGAAAGTATCATGTAGAACTAGATCCTATTCACAGTAGAACCAAAAATACATATATTAGGATGAATTTTTAAAGACTGTACATGACCTAAATAAAGAAACCTAGACTATCTCACTAAGGTTTTTTGGGGTTTTTTTGGCCTAAGTACTGAACCCAGGAAACTAGACGAAAGAACAAAATAAAGAAAAACTACCAATAATTAGGAAAATTATAGAGATAGCCTGGGTGGGTCTTGAGGCACCTCTCTTTTAAATAAGAGAGTCAGGGAGACCCTTCTGGGGAGGTGACATGATATTTTCAGCCAACATCTGCTGTATGAAAATGAATGAATCATGTAAAGATACAGGGAAGTGATTTGTAGACCAGGGTTTATCAACTTTTTTTTTTTTTTTTTTGAGATAGTGTCTGAGTCTGTTGCCCAAGCTAGAGTACCGTGTCGTCAGCCTGGCTCACAGCAACTCAAACTCCTGGGCTCAAGCAATCCTCCTGCCTCAGCCTCCTGAGTAGCTGGGCCTAGAGGTGTGTGCCACCACACTGGGCTAACTTTCTCTATTTTTCAGTAGAGATGAGGTCTCACACTTGCTCAGGCTGGTCTCAAACTCCTGAGCTCAAGCAATCCTCCCACCTCAACCTCCCAGAGTGCTAGGATTACAGGCATGAACCACCGTGCCCAGCTGGTTTATCAACTATTGATCGACATTTTAGGCCAGATAATTATTAGCTGTGGGAACTGCCCTGTGCGTTGTAGGTTGTTAGCAGCATCCATAGCCTCCACCCACTAGATGCCAATGCCACCCCCAGCTCACCCTAGTTGTGACAACCAAAAATGTCTCCAGACATGGCTAAATGTCCCCGGGGGAGAGGCAGGAAAGAGAATAGCCCCAGTAGAGAGCCACTCTTCCAGACAAACAAAGAGTATGTTCAGGGTCCTGAAGTGGAAAGGGTTGAAATATCCAGAGACCAAAACAAAGACTGTCAAGTGTGACTCTGGTGACGAAGACGGGGTGGTAAAGCACAGAGGGCCTCATGGCCCACATGGCAACCCTTGTGGGAATCTGAGTTTCATTCTAAGAGAGACAGAAAAACGTTGAGCCACTGAAGGGCTTCAAGAGGGGCCGGCCACGATCTGCTGGAGCTGGAGAACGGCTGTGAGAGCAAGATGGAGGCAGGGGACCATTTAGGAAGTTCCAAGAACAGTAGAGGAGAGTGTTGAAGAGCTCAGCCCCTTAACAGCCGCCGAACTTCCCTGTGCCTTAGCTTCCTCATTTGTAAGATGCGGATAGTGGCAGTACACCTACCCCTAGAAGCCATTTGCTCGTATTATGATGGCATTAGTCCCAATGGAAGATGATGATGGTGACATCAGCTCTGAGCAGTGGCAGTGAAATGGCTGCTGTGGAGTTGAAAGGTTCACTGACGATGGACGAGTGGAGAGAAGTGGGCAAAAAGAGAGGAAACTGCCGGGCTAGGCACGTGGGCTCTGAGGGAAATGAAATCACCAACAACTTCAGGGGTTTTGGCTTAAGCAATGGCGTGGATGCGGGTCCCACTTATGTCATGGGAAAGGCTAGAGGTCAATGTAGGACATCTTAGATTTAAGATGCCCACGTGGATATATTAAGTAATGGCTGATCAATGGGTCAGAGCTCAGGGAAGAGTTGGGGACTGAAGATGGAAACCTGCTCTTCGTCTTTTGCAAAGAAAACATTTAATAATTTAGTTTGAATTAAATATTTAGTCAGACTATTTAAAGGCACTCAAATTCTAAGGAAGCTGTCTTACAGACAGATTAAAAACATATAAAATCACATTCATATAAACCATTCATTGAAGCATCGTTTGTAATAGCATAGTTTACAAATCACCTAAATAACTGTTAATAGGAAACTGGTTAAATATACTGTTATATGGCCATAAAATGGAATATTATTTTTTCTTAAATTTATTTTTTATTTGTATATATTCATGTGGTACCAGTGCAATTTTGCTACATTGCTATACTGCACTGTGGTGAAGTCAGAGACTTTAGTGCATCCATCCATGGAGCAAAACATAGTGCCCACCAAGCAACCTCCCATCACCTACCCCATCCTCACCCTTCCGCTCCTCCACGCCTCCCTCCTCTGTCATTCCACACTCTCCTTCCACGTGTACACGTTATTTAGCTCCCACTTATAAGTGACAACATGCGGTATTCGTCTTTCTGTGTCTGAGTCATTTCACTTAAGATAATGGCCTCCAGTTTCAGCCATGTTGCTGCAAAAGAGATGATTTTGTTATTTTATAGCTGAAGAGTATTTCATTGTGTATATAGACTGCATTTTCTTTACTCAGTCATCTGTTGATGGATGCTTAGTTTGATTCTACATCTTTGCTATTGCGAATAGTGCTGTGATAAAAATAAAAGTGCAGATATCTTTTTTATATATTGATTTCTTTTTTGGGGTGAGTAGATCACCCAGAAGTGGGATTGCTGGATCATATGATAGTTCTATTTTTAGTTCTTTGAGAAATCCCCATACTGTTTTCCATAGAGGTAAAATGGAGTATTATACAACTGATAAAAAATAAGTCAACTTCATATGTCCTGATACAGAATGACCCATAAGAGATATTGGTTGATGAAAAAAAGCAAGGCACACAACAAAATGTATAGCAGACTACATTTGTGTGCTCCCCATATCCACCACCAAAAAAAGAAAAGATCTACTAAGACTGTTACATGGATGGAATACTTCTGGAAGGTCACACAATTGCTAACAGCTATTGCAATGGCTAGAGGACGGGAGTTAATGGAAGATTTACTTTTTACTCTATGTTCTTTCTACCCTTTTATATAGAACCACACACATTTATTTATTTATTACAATTTTTTAAGTTATTCATTTGTTTGTTTGTTTATTGATTTATACAGACAGGATCTTGATTTGTCACCCAAGCTGTAGTGCAGTGGCATCATCATAGCTCACAGCAACCTTGAACTCCTGGGCTCGAGGATCCTCCTGCCTCAGCCTCCCAAGAGGCAGGAACTACAAGTGCTCACCACCATGCCCAGCTAATTTTTAAGAACTTTTTTCTAGAGATAGGGTCTCACTATGTTGCCTGGGCTGGTCTCAAACACCTGGCCTCAAGCAATCCTCCTGCCTCAGCCTCCCAAAGTTCTGGGGTTGTAGGCATGAGCCACTGTACCCAGCCATAATTTTTTTAAAAATAAAACAAACATGGTCTGGGAGGAAAATCACTCTGTTAGCAATGTGGAGGAAGAGACTGGAGATAGGATGCCAGCCAGCAGGCTACTGCAGTAGTCCAAGCAAGAGAGAAGATAAAGACTAAGGCTAGGGCTGTGTCAGTGAGTATGGAGAGGAAGACTGGGCTGCAAGGAACATTTTGCAGAAAAGGTCCAATCTTGCATGAATTACTGGATATGGGTATGAAGATGAGAGAGGATGACTCCCTGCACTTGGCTGAGAAAGATTTTACACTCCATGTCACTTGCTTCAGGTCTGCCTCTTCCTCCAGCACCTCCTGGAAGGCTCGAAGGTTAGGAGATCTGCCTGGGCGAGCTGAAGAGACGGGTGTCCAGGGCTGAGGGTGTACCAGGGTGAGCAGAGAGCTGCAACTGTCCCCCGCCCCATGCACACACATACACAGTCACCGTCATGTGGACTCTTGGGCCTCTTCCCATGCTCTCACCCAGAGAAGCTGAAACTTGCATACTTTCCTGCACAATGCACTTTGGAAAAATGAACACCACAACATTCTTCTCCTTTCCTTTCTGCCAACAAGCAGCAGCAATGTCTCTAACATAAAGAAAGTATTTCTGACTCTTTCCCTCTTCCCCATGTGAGAGCTGAATTTCCCCTTACTTTGGAACAGCCTGACCAGAGCAACTGCAGTGTGCCTCATTCCAGGCTGCAAAGCCGCTGGCAAAGGCTGTTGGGTAACTGTCCGCCTCTTCCTAAGGAGTTAGGGATATTAGGAGCTTGTAAATCAGGAGGCAGCAGCTTACTCACAAAGCAGTCTTGCCGGAGATGTGTCTTGACTGTGGGAAATTGAGGTGGAAGTGGCCTCAGACAACTGTGGGATCTCTGCCTGCATTTTTCCCCCTAAAGCCAACTTTAAAAAAAAGAAAAAGGAGTGAATTCCACTCACGTTGCACAAGGATGAGTCTTATGAGTCTGTTTATTCCTAAGCACAACTACCCCTGCCAAAAACATGCTAATTCATTTTCTCTTTACTGGAGAGACTGAGTCAGCACCCAAGGGGCTATTCTCACCTCTCAGACAGCCCTTTCTGGCCCTCCCCAGGCTTGGTGCAGACAGAAGTGCTGAGCTCAGCCAAGCCACAGCCCTGAAGTCGAGGCTGACAGTCCCAGCAGCCCCACAGCCCGGGCCCTGGAGCATGCTTGCCAGGCGCTACAGCCCAGCAGACAGGCATGAGGAAGATCTTGCCAGCGAGCAGGTCCTGGCCGCCGCAGATGACTGTGGCTGTCTCTCAGCCACCCTGCACCATGCTAGCCTGCAGCCCACCTCCCGACCTGAGCCGCCCTCGAGAAAAGGGACGCTGTGGGCCTCCAGCAACAGCCCTCCCTTCCAAGGTTCCTCTTGGCTTTGCAGCTTCAATCTTGTCTTTCCATTCCTTAGCCCAAGACTATATCAGCCATGTCTGTTATTTTCTGTGTTTTAATGCTTTGACATCTGTGGTGACTGGTAACCGACCCAAGGTTAGCCAGTTCCTAGAGATAAGAGACAACTCCCCCACACAACCAATCCAGAGCCTACACCCTCAGCCTTGTTTATTGGCTCTCACACTCCGGGCCACTAGCCACCTGCCCTAACCAAGTCCAGGCACCACACAACTAGGGACAGCCCCTACACCCAGAGCCCGCTGAAATCATTCAGATTAGCCAATCCTAAACCTGCTCACCCTGCCTTGCCATTCATTCCCTCGGAAACTATAAGAAAGGCTTTTGCCCACAACCACCCCTCCACCATGTCTCCCCCGAGTGTCCCCCACCCCCACCCCACCCCGTTTGGCATGCCCTTCTCTTGGGACCTGTGACTAGAACAAGGCATCTTTTCATGGGTGGCCACCTCCTGACCTGTTGGCCTTGCCATACCCAATAATAAAAGCTGTGTTTGGAAACAATGACCTCAGGCTTCAGTTCCCACTTTCTTCCGAAACTGTCCTCACCAGGTGACCTCCTTGTTGCCGAATCTAATGGATACACTTCGGTCCTTACTCCACGCCACCGCCCACACCCTGGCTGCAACTTGCCTGTTCGCGTGCTTCACTCTCTCCTCATTCTCCATCCTTCTAGCTGCTACTCAGATGCCGCTGCTGCAGCTGCTCCCTTAAATATCGGTGCTCTTTGGGGCCCTGTCCTCAGTTCTGTTTTCTTCTAGGTCTACACTGCTCCTGGGGTGTTCATTACTACCTATTCGCCAACGTCCACCAGTAACCTTTCCTCTGCACCAACCTCGCTCCCTGGCTCCAGCCTGGACCTCTCCCTGTGATGTCCCAGGGGCACCTCAAGCTCAACATGACCATTGCTAAACTTGCAATCTTTTGCCCCGAAGCTGCCTCTTCTCTGCTTACCCTTCAGAGTAGCCACACCAGAAACCTGGGAGTCCTGTGACATGTCACAAACACATTCAGGAAGGGCCTAAGTACTGGACCCTCTCTGACTTGGGTCTCTCCCATCGGCCCCATCTGCCCCACCTCCACTGCTCCTGCCCTATCACAGACCCTCGTCCCCATGGACGGAACTCCTGCCCCATGCTCCCGGATTGCCCTCCATCCACTCCCGAGCATCCTCCCAGTCCCACGCCATTGCCCCAGCTCTCACCGATCCATCCAAAATGCAAGTCTCGTCATACTTCCCTTCACCAGAGGCTTCCATGGCTCCCCACTCCTCACTGGACAGTCTAAAACCTACACCCTGATAAACCCAGTCTTTTGTGGTCTGGCTCCTTCTCCTTCCCCAACCGCATCTCAGGCCCTGTCCCTCCCCTACTCCACACTCCAGACACACAGAACCTCAGAATGCGCAGCCCAGATGCACGTCACACACCTCCCCCCTACCCCACCCCACTCCGTCCCCCCTACCCCCACCCCCTGCTCCTGAGGCTCCCTCTGCCGGAAATGCTTTTCTTCCCCCTTTCAGAAAATAACTACTGCTTTTCCCTAAACCCTCCTTTGAATTCCTTCCCTTTTGCCTCATAGGTAGCACCTACAATATTTGATTGCTCTTATTTCTTTTTATGTTTATTCAAAAACATTGATTAAGAATCTACTTTGTGCCAAGACCTGGAGGCCCCAGAGATACAGCAGCCAACAACACAGACATGGACCCCGACTCCAAGGAAGTGTCTATCACACCACCCTGCTCCCCAGCCTTCCGCCTCCCCACCCCCACTCTGAACATACTACAAGAGCGAAGAACCACTGGGAGTAGAGGGTCCATGTGGCCCTCTGGCCACCCCACACTGCTCCCAGAGTAATCTTTTTAAAAAATGCATCTGTCTGACCACTTCACTCCCTTCCTATAAAACTTTCATGACTCCCCATTACCCAAGTCCAAAGAGGCAAGGGAGAGCCTCATCTGCTGGCTCTTCCCCAGGTCTCTGTTGTCCCCTGTCAACAGTGACTGCCACAGGCAACCCAAACTGCCCGCATTTTCCCACCTCCGCTTTGCTGCGTTTTGTCTCTGTGCCTTGGCTCATGCTGTCTCCTCTGTCTTAAGTCCTCTCCCCTTTCCTCGTCTGGTTTGTTAGTTAGCTATTGTTAACTAGTAACTAAAGGGGCAGAAGTTTGGTCAGGGACAAGCTCCACATGGGGCTGGCTGGGCTCACTCACACATGTGTGGTCAGTTGACAGGTGGGCTGGACGTTGGGTGATCCTGGAGGGCCTCACTCAGTAACAGGCAACTAGGTGGGGCTGTCAGCCACAGCACTCAGTTCCAGTCTCTCCATGTGGCCCCGAGGCTTCCTTGCACAGCAACTGGGTTCTAAGCGGCAGGTACTAATGGGCAAGCACTTATGAAATCTCTGCTTGTACCACATTTGCTAAAGTCCTGTCGGCCAGAACATGTCCAATGGCCAAACCCTGAGTCAATGTGAAGGAGGCGTGACTCACTGGGGGACATTAATGTGGTGACCTACCACAGTCTGCCCTCTGCTTCTAAAGAGTAAGGAAACTGCACATTCTTCCCATACGTGAAATATACCCACCCTTCCCAAAGCACCCAAAGTACCATCCGATGGCGACATTGGGCTCAGAGCCCATGATCTCGACTGTGCAGCAGGTCTGCACGTGGCTAAGTTTCCTTGGGCACAATTCCTCAGGTGTGGCCTCTCTTGATTCAGAGACCTGTGAAGTAAAGAGACAAGATACCTGTCCCCACACAGCCAGTGTACAATGGTGAAGCAAGGATGGGATACACTCAACAGATGCTCCCGTTACAAAGGGGAGAAAGGGGGAGCAGGTGGCCATCACTGGCTCAAAGGCATTCTGAGGTCCAGCCGGGCACATGGATCGGGACACTGACTCTAGAGGCAGGGAATGTTACATGAATAGGGCTCTTAGTTACACCCTCTGGGCTCTTGGTTCTGGCCTCTGGCCTTCTTTCCCTAAGAAAAGGCTCATGTGTAAATGGGCCACCTTCCTGCCCACAGAAAGTCGGGGGCTCAAAAGCTTCTTTTCATTTTGTTTCAGTTCCTTTTAGTCCAAATTGGTGGAGCCTTTTCCAAAACAATACTCCTTAAAACTTTATGGCTTTTCTGTAAATATTACTCAGAGCCACATGCATAATTAATTTCAAGAAGACTCTACTTCAGCTATGAGACAACATCCTTAATATTCTTAGAAACCCTTTTGTTTGGCTGAGAAGGTCTATTAGACACCACTTAAATCTTCCTGGGGTCTTAGAGGTTGTCCAGTCATACCCTTGATTTGATCTTTACCTTTAGGCTAGTTCTTATTTTGAGAACCCATTGCCTGCTACTGGGCCCAGAAATGAGAACTAGTTTTCTTGTCCAACACAATAAACTGGACAGGCCCTTATCTGGCTGAACTCTGTCTTATATTAATACTGTTAACACTTTATCATGCCAGCTAGAAGCACTCAAATGACACTTTCAACACTCCACCTCTAGATCCCTTTAGCCAAATCCACAAATTCATTAGGCACATTTTCTATCATCTAAGAAACATTTTTACCAATTGTTTCACCACTGACTAGTACGAGTTATCCTTGTTCTACCGCCAGGCAGTCTCCTTACTTGAAACTGCTTGGAGCCATGCAAGGTAGCCACAGGGTAGTCAGACTTTTTCCATGCTGGCTCCAAGAGTGAGTGTTCCAGAAAACAAAGTAGAAGCTATGTGGCCTTCTAAGGCCCAAATGCAGAAGCCTCTTATTACCACTTCTGCCATACCCTATTGGTTGAAGCGGTCACAAGCCCCTTGAGATTCAAGATGAGGGGACATAGGCTTCTTGATGAAGGAATGTCAAAGAATTTATGCCCAAGTTTTAGAATCGCCACAGTAGACTTATCTGGGGTGGTTCATCTCTGTTCTATGTGGTGTCGGAATTCCACATGCTTTTGTGGTCATGTGGCCGGTCAACTGGGGGCTGACAGATCCCAAATGGTGATTGTTCCACACTAGGACACCTCAGTTCTCTGCATGGCCAGCTCAGACTTCCTCATGTGGCAACTGAACTCCAGGAAGGCAAAGACCAACATACAAAGCTTCTGCTTACATCACATTTGCTGACAGCCCTTTGGCCAAAGCAAGGCACATGGCCAAGCTCAGAATCCGTGTGGAAGGCAAGGATGCTGGGAGGCATGACTCACTGGAGTAACTATACAACCTACCATACATGGGCAGCTCCCACTCATCTTTAAAGGCTCGGTCCATGCCTCACCTCCAAGAAGCCCTCCCTGGCAGACTGGTCATCAGTTGTCCATCCTTTGGACTCCTGCAGTAAGCTACACACATCTCTACCTCTGCGCTAACCCTACTGCTTTCTATTTATCTACATACCATTTGTTTCCCCCATTGGAACAAGCCTTTGAGGGTAGAGATTGTGTTTTATTTATCTTTGTATTCCTAGGATCTAGCCCTGTGCCTGGAACATTACCAGTGCTAATAATGTCTTTTAATTATTTGATTAATTAAACACCCATGAATAGTTTTTAAAATAAATAACTATTGAAGATTAAATTATATTTCCTTTGGTGCTTTTGCCTCTCAACCTCTGCCCTGCATTCTAAGAAATAATCTTGATTTTGTATTTGTCACATTCTCCAACCAAATATGCAGTTCTTCAGGGAGCTGAACTCACTCTGGAAGTTGATCTCAACTAGAGATTTAGAGAGACAGCAGAGTCTAGAGCAATTGGTTCCAAGATTAATTTCATAGACTTAGTCATATTTCCAAAGAGGTTTGAGAATTAACAGAAAGTTGCCAATCCTTTTTTTCTTTTTTACCAAGTAGAACATTAAAAACACACATATACACATACCATCTACTGTCACCACTTTAAAAAAAGTGAAAAGGTACAACCTTAGAATGAAAACAGAGGGAAAGCAGGTATGCAATCTCAATTAGCCAAAAAATAGGGCTCATTATTGTGTGCTACCTTGACATCTGCTAAAATCAGGAGGACCTCAAATGGCCTAACCACAAGCTCCCTCCCCACTCTGCTGATAAACTCCCCCAGCATGGGACCAGGCCTGGGCTTCAGTCCTCTGCCAGGCCGCAGAAGTATTCAAATAGCCAATCACACCCTCTTGTAGGACACAGGTGGCCTCCCATTGTTTTGATACTACAAAGCCTGCCTCCCTCACCTCCCGGTGTTCACTCTGTTTCTGAGTGCAGCTCCCATGTAGCAACTCATGGCATGTGGTGTCATCCTCTGGGATATGAGTGTGTGTGACTAATGATGGCATCTGTACAGTGTTGGGTGTCATGTGGTCAGCCATCTCCATAACCCTAGTGGGTCGTGATCACTCCCTAATCAATAGCATGAAGAACAGGCAATCAAAACAAGGTGGCAGCCCAACAGCCATGTTCAGAGTACCCAACACTGTCCTTGTTTTTCTTATTTCACCATGGACCAGGGAAATTGGTCAAGCAGAGGTCTGAGGATCCACCCTGGGAACGTTGGAGAGCACTGTACATGGAGTCCAGAGACCTGAGATCCAACTAGTCCTGGCCATGCTTCAAAATATTTGTCTGACCTTTGACAAATTATTATTCTTCTTGGGCCTGAAGTCCTAGCTATAAAATGATGGGGCGGCTTCTGCCATTCCTGTGAGTCTACAAAGACAATGTTATGAAATCATTGAATATGAAGAGTGAATGGCTGGTAGTCCTTAGGTCATCCTAAAGGAATGTGTGTTTGTAGGAGAGTTTTATCCCCATGTGTCTACAGCTGGAGCAACAGGAGGTGGTGGGAGATGAAAGGTCTAAGGGACCGGAAGGGCAGCCATAGTCTGGCAGGAAATCTCGCTTTGGCTGGATTCCTCTAAACACTTGCTGCTTTCAGCACTCCCAACCTGTCCATGAGTAAATGGGAGTTTTTAAATATCCCTTCACCACGCTGTGCCCCATTCCAGACCCCAGATGTCTCATTTGAGCCATTCATTCCATCCACCCAGAGACCTTGCTTTAGTAGACACACAATTGCCACACCCTCTACAGTCCACACTCCCTGCCCTCCTTGAAAGTAAAGTGCTTAGGGACCCAGAAATTAGGCCAAGTCCTCATAACCTTATCAAAATAGCACTGCCAGGCCTTCCACACAGCAACACTCAGAGACTGGCTGCAGAGTGGGACACGGAACATACAGGGCCTTGGCCAGCCAGACCCCAGATACTTTCTGCTGTTAAGGGGTTTCTGAGTGTCCCCATGTCCCACTAAAAAAAAAAAAAAAGAACCATATCCAGCCTCTACCCCTGCCCCTGTGTGTGTGTGTGTGTGTGTGTGTGTGTAGAGAAAGGGGGGGGAGGGAGGATTAGGCCCCAAGCTAAAGCAATTCTGTTCTGATAGGAAAGATCCCTGGACTGAGAATCAGAAAGCTGCTAAGCAGAAAGGAGCACACTGCCATGGAGTGACGGAGAGAAAGCCGGTGTGTCTGGAATGCAGCAGGAAGGCAGACGGGAAGACGGGGTTGTGGAGTTCAGCAGCCAGGACATCCAGGGCCTTGAAAATCAGCCTGTGAGCAATGAAAGGCCAGGTTAGCTCATCTGTGAAGAGGGATGGTCTTACCAGATCAGTGTGCTGAGTGTCCAGGCCCCAGGGAGCTTGTGGAAAGTGCAGACCCAGTTGGCTCTAGTGCTAGATTAAGGAGGCCCTGGGTGGGCGGAGCCAGCTGCATTTCTCATACCATGCCCCAGGAGTTTCTGTGGGTTACCAAAGTGAATAGCTGCTTTCGGCCTGACCATCTGCAAAGCTCATTCCAGCTAGAATGTTCCATCACACAAAGTGCTGGGAGACCAGCTAACCCTCCAAGAGAGGGAGAGGAGAGCGATCTCCCACTTGCAGGCCCAGGGATGGCTTCCAACAGTGCCACTGCAGTATGGGAAACTGCAAAGGTGCCAGGGCTGACTTCCATGAAGAAATAGGAGAATAGGCAGGCAGACAGCCGGGAGGTGGGGCCAGCCCACAGAACATTGCAACCAGAATTCACAAAGAGGCCAGGAGGATGCAAATCAATCAAACAAATGTAGGTTCAAAAAAATTCACCCCAGTTGTGAGTGAGAGACAAGTCATCAGCACTGGCTGTAAAAAAAAGACCCCAGGTCTTCTAGTGACATCAGATTGATGGACTAGAAGGGGTGCCCCAGGGGATCAGGAGCTGGGTCTCAGCCTATTCCTTTCCCAGAGTTTCACTCTCTCCTCTCCTGGACTGGGGTGGGCTGAGTGGGGTGGCTCAGCCCTGAGCATCTGGGTTCTACAGCCCACGTCAGTTGGCCAGCTCTCCCACTTTCTAGCCAAGAAATGGGATGGAGGATGGGATGGGATGAACCCAGCAGGTCGTTGGGTGGTAAAAGTGGCCATGGATGTAATGTGCCCAGCACAGCATCTGGTAAAAGGCAAGACTCCTTCCCAGGTCTGAAGACCAAACAAGCAGACAGTACTCATGAAAGCCAGAAGAGCTTTCAAGCTGTGTGGGTAGGAAGGTGCCAGCCCAGGAGCCAAGGGAGACATGAGTGCCCCAGAGCAGAAAGCACCTGCAGGTGTCCCTGAAGGGCTGGGTGCTCGGGAATCGGTGGAGGCGGGGGAGTAGGGCATGGCTGGGAAGCAGGGAAGGGCCGGGGGTGCAGCGCCAGCCTTGTTTCTGAAGGACTGCTCCAATATGTAAAAACACCCAGTCAGCTTCCTTTCAGAGAGACTGGAATATTCCGACACCGAAACCTCTCCCTGGAGGCTCCGGAGGAGGTGGGCTCCTGCTGAAAAGGAAACGCGGAGGCGTGGGCCCTGCCCAAGTGGCCGGTTGCCGGCCTCCATCCCGCATCCCGCACCCCTAACACTTCGGTTTCCCACAGATTTCTGAAGAGCAGATCATAAGTAAGGGTCACAGCCATAAAAGGGGAGCAATCATTTCGGGGCTGGGGACGTAGCTAATGTTCTTTGGGCTGCCCCACCCTGATCTCCGGGCTTTCGAATCCTCCCGAAGCCTCCAGTCCCTGGCCAGGGCTACCAGCCTCGGGGTGAGGTCCCCCTGCTGCGGCAACCCCCCACCCTCCCGCACCAACACGGGACCGCCTCCTCCTCCCTCCGCCCTCCATCCTCTCTCCCCGCTCCGCCTGTGATTGGCTGAGCCCCCAGCCCTCCCCGCTCCCCTCTCCTCCACCCCTGGTGAAAACTGCAGGCACCGAGCGGGGTGCAGCAACTGGAGGAGGCGGCGCGTCGGGAGGAGGCAGCAGCATCAGAGGACCCGAGTCCAGGTGGGAGCTGGAGCCAGGGCGGGACCCCGGATGCAGGGATAGCCACCAGGCACCCCCGCAAGCCCTCCCAACCCGAGGCTTTGGGAAACCGTCCGAGGGCGCCCTGGGAAGGAGCAGCGCAGAGCTTGGGGAGGGGCCTGCCTCGCAGGCAGGGGCGGGGGCGGGACCCTACTGCTGGGCAGGGGCCGCGCCGCACCTAGCCTTTGGGGGGAAGGGGCTCCCGGGCTTTCGCCCGCTGGGGGACGATTGTCTGAGGCTGCCGCCCTGGAGAAGAACCGGGAGGAAGGGCGCCAAAGACAGCCTTCGGTTCTGATCTCCATCCAAGACGTCCCCGAACCCAGCTTGCAAAGGTGGGGGGCGAGGGCTGCAGGTGATAATGAGGGGAGATGATAGAGAATGGAGAGCTGGAGGGACCTCGGCCCGGTGACCTCACAGCGGGCTGGGTGCGGGGCACGGGAGGAAAAGGAAACCGCAGTGCCACGGGCGGGGGCTGGGTGGAAGGCGGGCAGGCGGGGGAGGGGAGAACTGGAAAAGGATATGCGAGGGGGAAGGGGGCCTCAATAGGGAAAGGAGAGGATTGGAATATGGAAATGGATACGGGTGGGGCCCGCCGGGCGGAGCTGGAGCGGGGCGGGCAGAAGAGCAGAGCTTCTCTGGGTCTGGGCCGTGGTGAGGACACTAGGAAGAGTAATGAATGCAGACTACACCTTCCCAACCGCTCTCTACCCCTCCGTTTGGCTCTGCTACCCTCTCCAGCCTCAGACCTATCTCCTCCCTTTCTTGCTCTGGCCACCGGTCTCCCTTCCCCTCCTAGATCCCAAGCCTACGCCTCTCCTCTGTAGGCCGGTGTCCTCAAATGGAAAGCCAGACACGAACCCCCTTTCCTCCGCAACAGCGCCGCAGGATCTGGCTCGCGGTGGCAGCTCTGCTCCAGACCGACAGGGCATTCATAGTAGCCGCAGCCTTGGGACCTTAGCCTCACCCGCCCAGTGGCTGAGCGCCAGAGACCCTGAACTTGGCCAGTGGCGCGCGCTGCGCACCCGGGGCGCACGCAACCAAAGCAGGGCCCTGCGCGCACTCGCAGGCGCACGCCGCCCCTGTGGCCTGCGTCAGGCGAGCACTGCTGCTGACAGGCTAGACTACTTGCTCTGTCACCTCGCGCCAGGATGTTGGTCCAGCCCAAGCCGCAAAAAAAGACAAGACAGAGGAGAGCCTAGGCAGGGAGGCTATTGGAAATGGACTGGAAAACTGCAGCCCCAGGAACTCCAGAGAGATGACATTTGAAAGCATCCTTGGCTCATATACAATCGGAGAGCACTGTCACTTTCCCTCTCACACATCCAGGCACACCCTTTTATGCCAAGTAGACGCCTATCTGAGAGCATCCTTAGCCACCATCCCCAGCCGTTCACATTTGTGGATCGCTTACTGTGCAACAGTCAGTGCCAAATGTTTGTTGTTTCTCTTAATCTCCATCGTAGTCCTGTAGGTATGTAAGGTTCAGAAAGACCCATTCATTCATTCATTCATTCACAATACTCCTGAGCATATTTTATATGCCAGGGACTGTTCTGGGCATTGGGGATTTTCTTCTGAACAAGAAATAGGAAGCCCCTGGATGGGGAGTTTTTGTTTAATGGCATACAATTTTTGTTTTGAAAGATAAAAAGAGTTCTAGCGATTGGTTGCACAGCAATGGGAATGCACTTTACACTGCTGACCATACTGAGTTTATTAATGGTTAAGATAGTAAATGTTATTTTATTTGTATTTTACCACAATTTTTAACATTTTTTTTTAAAACAAGAAGTTCCTGCCCTCATGGGTCTCAAATTCCTATGTAAGCAGAGGAGAAAGAGTGGTAAAGATAAAGTCACTTAAGTCACTAGCTAGTAAGTGCTCTACAGCTAAGCACAGACACTCACCACTACAGGGTGTGTTCTTCCTCCTCCCTTGCTCTCCCTGACGGGAAGAGCCAGTGGCAATGTCAGGGTCCATGAGAAGTGGGGAGGAGAGGGGGGATGGAGAGAGGCTGAGATGTCCATCATGGCCATGTGGCATGTTCCTGAGGCCCCCAGCCCTGGCAGTAAGTGTGGGCACACCTGTGCTGTCTCTTAGCTGGTTCCCATCCTGTTCCCACCCCAGGTCCAGGACTGAGCTGTCGGCACCATGCACCCGGCCATTGGCATCGCTCTCCTGCTGACAGGTACTAGACAAGGGCGGGGCTGGGATCCAGGCACCCTGGCTTCCTTCCCTTCAGAGAAGCTAGCTTCTCCTTCATGACTTCAGAAAAGTAAAGGTGACTGAGGGAAAGAGGGGTCTTTTTCATCCCAAAGTCAGCTTATCCACCTAGCAGATCTGATGGCCCAAGGTGGTTTCTGGAAACAATTTGCTGAGCCCTGCCCCACACTACTGAATCGAACTCTCCAAATGGGAAGCAGGAACCTGCATCAGCTCCCCAAGATCTCCTGCCCTTGAAACACACTGGTAGGGCCCAGGGCTCAAGCACACTAGAGAGGGAGGCTGGAGTCTGCAGAGGGGTTAGACTGGCCCTCTGGGATCCCTGGGACAGGAAAAGGCATTCAGACAGGTGACCCCTGTGGCCTCGCCGGCCCATCTCTACAGTGTGTGGTGGGGAGACCCCATGCTCTGTAGACCTCCTCCAACTCGGAAGGGGCACTGCTGGTGCCAGTGTTGCAGGTGTCCCGAGGGCAGAAGGTGACCAGCCTAACGGCCTGCCTGGCAGACCAGAGCCTCCGTCTGGATTGTCGCTATGAGAACACCACCACCTTGCCCATCCAGTACGAGTTCAGCCTGACCCGTGAGACAAAGAAGCACGTGCTCTATGGCACTGTGGGGGTGCCTGAGCACACATACCGCTCCCGAACCAACTTAACCAGCAGGCACAACCTCAAGGTCCTCTACTTATCTGCCTTCACCACCAAGGACGAGGGGACCTACACATGTGAACTCCGCCTCTCTGGCCAGCCTTCCTCCGTCTCCTCCCAAAACGTCTCTGTGCTCAGAGGTGAGGCAAGCCCCCAGCAAGGCCAAGTGTGCTGGGACAGCCAGCCTGGGGAGGGGGACAGGCAGCTCACTTGGCTGGGCCAGAGAGGAGAGTGGCCCCGTAAGCCCCTGGCCATCTCCCTACTGCTGTCTGGGCCCCTGGAGAACCACTGCCTTCAGCGTGAATGGGGCGGGGGCTCAGCGCCAGTCACCAGGCAGAGTGGTGTAGCAGATGCTTCCACCGTGACTGCCGCAAGTCACTCGCCTCCCCAGTCCTCCTTCTCCCCACCTGGAAAACAGGGATGACAGCACCTCCCTCACCCACAGTGTTCTTGTGATGATGTTTAGTGAGCTTTTCATAAAACGATGTGTGTTGAAGGACTCGGTAATCTGCAAATGGGGAAGACCAGGCTGGTCTTGGTTCCAACTAAGACACCCCGAGGGGAGTAAGCCCTTGCTCTGGGCCTGGGCCTGTCTGAGTCCTGGTCCCCCTTCATCCCCGCCTTGCCCCCCACCCCATTCTCTCTCCACAGACAAACTGGTCAAGTGTGAGGGCATAAGCCTGCTGGCCCAGAACACCTCGTGGCTGCTGCTGCTCCTGCTGTCCCTGTCCCTCCTACAAGCCACGGACTTCATTTCCCCGTGACTGCTGGGGCCCATGGGGGATACAGGAAGCCACGAGTCCCAGTGCAGAGATCCGACTTCTCTGAGTCAGCTGACCACCCCCCATCCCTCATACACCTCGGGGAGAAATGGGGACCCCACTCCTTATCAGGAGCCCCAGTGCTGCATGCCATGATCTACCCCCCACCCCCGCCACCTCACCGTCCCCGCACACCTCTGGCTGTCCTTTTGTACTCTTTGTTCCAGAGCTGCTTCCGTCTGGTTTATTTAGGGTTTCTCCTTCCTTTCCTTTGGGAGTTCGGGAAAAGGGAAGCCAGGGTTGGGGACCTGATGGAGCGTGAAAACATGTGAGGGGTAGTGGGCTGCAGGGGTACCAGCCACTGGGGGGGGG
>VBSM01001265.1:74385955-74396332 GCA_008086735.1 Cheirogaleus medius | reverse complement strand
AAAAAAAAAAAGAAGAAGCCTACAGCTTCCACCTGATTCTCCTGGAATGCTCACTCCTGGGACACTCCCTCTTGGAACTCAGCTGCCATTCTAAGAAGCCCAAGCCACAAAGGACAGCCACGTGTAGGCACTCCAGTCACCAGCACCAGCTAATCTCCTGGCCAACAGCCACCATCACCTGCCAGCCGTGCGAGTGAGCCATCTTCAGTGTCTAGCTCAGCTAAGGCTTTAGATGACTCCGGTCCCAACTACTGATTGCAATCTCATGAGAAAAAGACCCCCAGTGAGAACTTCCCAGCTGAGCCCAGAAGCATGAGACACAGTAATAAATTGTTGTTTAAAGCCACTAAATTTGGGGGTGGTTTATTATGCAGCAATAGATACCAGAATAGTGACTTTGACAAGAGCAGTTCAGTGGAGTAGTAGTAACAGAAGCCAGACTGGAGTGGGTGAGTGAGTGTGAACGGGAGAGTGCAGCCTTCCTGCTCAGAAGTGTGGCTGTGACAGATGCGGGAGGTGGAGTCCCACAAAGTTTATTTATGTTTAAGACGGGCAATACTAGAGCATGGTTGTACCATGATGGTGATGACGCCTGGAGATAGGGAAAGACTGACAAAGAAAAGCAAGAAGAAAGTGAAGAATTAGAGTCTTTGGGAAGGCAAGAGGGGAAGGCTCCAGAGCTAGAAATACAGGCAAAGAAGATGGGCATGGAAGTGGGAGGTTTCTGAACCTGAAATTTCAGGGCTTTTTATGCAGCGGCCTCTATTACAGGCAAGGTCATCAGCTGAACAAGAGGGTAGGGAAATGGAGGGGAGTTGGAGCAGGCTGGAAAAAAATGACATAATATTAAATAGTCATATCAGACAATGGGAGCAATAGCAGAATCTAAAAATAGCCTTCTGACATTCCACACTCTCTAATCCCTGAAAACTGCCAACAGGATGAGCTCTTACTCCCATGACTGTGTTGTCTTATACGGCATAGTTGGTCTTAAAAGAGGGAGATTGTCCAGGCAGGCATAATCTAATCACATGAGCTCTTAAAAGCAGAGGACTTTCTCTGGCTGGTGGCAGAAATGGGCCCCCAGGTGCATCAAGGAACCAGGCAAAAGGTATCCACCATGCCCACTGTGCTCACTGCTTTTTCAATGATTCTGGAGGTCCTGGATAAATCTCTCTCGGATTTCTAGCTCCACAGTTTGCATCCTTATGTCTCCAAGTTTGAGTAGTTTTATTTCTGATTGGATACAGAAGTCAAACTTGATGTTTTGACAGGAACTGGACAAGGTCCAGTCTAGTGCACTAGCTTTCAGACCAGGTCTGGAATCCAGATTGGGACCCGGAGTTGGAACTGGGTGTTTGACAGGAACTGGACTGGGTTCCAGTTGGAGGCCTCAGGTAAGTAAACCTTTAGGACGACAGGGTATTATGGGTTTGTCAGAATCTAAGGAGTCTAGGACTCCTCGGTCTGGAACTCCAGCTAATTCTATGCTGAGAAATTATGGACCCAGAATCTATGCCTTTCTAGAGAAATAGGTGCACCTCAGGAAGATTAACAGAGTTATAGCAGCCACGTAGCGAAGTTTTATTCTAGATGAAATTATGCATCTATGACTGAATTAGGGGGGAAAGGGGATCCTGAAAGCCTCAGAAACAATGAGATACATTTTGTTATTGGTATGCAGAGGCTTCTAAAAAGACAGAATCACTCAAAAAATAGGCTCTTTAAAGGAATCTCTACAGCACACTAATGAAAAATTATTCTGAACCCACTAAACTTTTTGGTCTCTTGATTTTTCTGAACCTTCTCAACACCAACTTCTTTAAAAAAACTAGATCCCCAAATGAGCCAGGAGTATCTGTAACAACTAAATGTAACTCTTAGTCTCACACACAACTCAAAGCTATTATAAAGGCAACTGCCTAAGGCTAAAAAGAATAAAGACTAATTGGAAATAGATCGGCTGTCTCCTCAATGGCTCACCTAAAATTCAGTTCACAGTCTCAACAAGATTAACTCCTGATAACAGGTGACTATGACCCAAAACTCCTTCTTGAAGAAAACTTAACATCCTTTCTTTGTGCCATTGAGAAAACTAAATCTTTAAAATGCAAGCTTCAGGAAACTGAGATCTGAGCTCCAAGATGGTGGACCAGAGACCCCACCAACTAGAGTGTCTCAGTAAGAAGGAGAAGTTTTAGATGAAAGAGAAAAAACAAACAGACAGACAAACATAGACTGGATGAGGGTCTGAAGGAAGGGTGCTGGAACATTCGGGAGACTATACAGGAAGAGGATGCAGAGCAGAACTAGAAGGAGAAAGGTATCGGAAGTTATCAACCCCTGAGAGGCTTGGAAACCAGCCAGAAGGGAAGGTGGAGTGGGTAGTTGCTCCCTCCCTCGCATCTCAAACAGTTGGTGGGCTCCCAAGCTGCTGGAGAGACCTGCCCACAGAAGCCCAGAGACTGCTGCCGCCAGTGAGCTAGGAGCTTCTTGCAGACAGGCTCCCAGTCCTTCCAGGGCACTTCCTGCTCTACAGACCCAAGCTGGCCAGCAGGGCTTCTCAACCCACCGTGTGCCTTTGTCCTCCCCAGGGGGCTTCAACTCCTCAGGTTTTGTCTTGCTTGTCCCCACACACACATTTCCCAACTCCGGCCCAGACTGCAGGAGCCACAGGGGTCCAGTGGGTCCCGAGTGATCTTTGTGACTCCAGAGCCTGGTCATTCTGGGTGGACGGACTCCTGGAGAGAGAGGGTCAGAGATAACCAGAGTGCCGACTTTCCTCCACCTGGACTCTTATTCTTCCCTTCCCCTGCCCCACCCACAGCTGCTAAGACAGACAATTGAGCTGTCACACAGAGGCTTACACAGAGAGCAGGGCTCAGACCTTTCCTTTTGGGGTCCTTCAGCAGATTGAGGGGTGCTCAGAGTGTGAGCTCCCTGCCAGCCAGCCCTCCCCGGTGCTGTTTACCCAGTAGCCCCATCAGAGCAAGACACACCCCAAGGTGGAGGGACATTGAACCAGCTTGGGCACCCCATGGGTGACTCGGGACCAGCATGCTTCTCCCTGGCATGGTCAGAGATTGATCTACGGGGCCTCAGGGATGGGCCTGCAGGCCAGATCCCGTACACCCAGGTCTTGATAGTGTTGACTGGAGGGGCACAGAAGGGATAGTTGTGAATTAGTCTCATGAGGTGTGGTTGCCTACAGGAGCAGATTAGGGAGGAGAGTGCAGTGCATGTGGGTCCTAGCTGCAGCATGCTTGCAGGGCACCCCTCCTCCATGGGAGAGCCGGGCTCCCAGCTCCAGACGGGATCTTGGGCAGGGAACTTCCCAGCCTGCATCACAGAAGTGGGAGAGCTTGGCTGGCTTGAGGTCCTGTCTGCTGGCAGAGGCCCAGGGGAAAACCTAGAATAGGGGAGGGTGGAAAGGATCAAGGTTTGCTCCAGACTGCCGGACTGAGGGTCTCAGACAGTCACACCTCCACATCCATAATTTTTGGTTGAGTGGGGCCACTTCAACCCTCCCTGGCAGCTTTGCCCAGAGTGGAGGAGGGGACCTTAGACCCCTGCTGAAGCCAATCCCTTGCCAGCATTTGTGGAGCTTGAGGGAAGACTCACCCAACCCAGCCCTGCCCAGCCTCACTTCCCCACCCACCCCTGCTGAGGTGGAGAATAAGGACTCACCTGGAAGTCCCAGGGTCCCACCCACCACCTGGGGCATTTGAGTGCTTCTCCTGAGGAACTAGAGCTGCTCACAAGATCCAAAAACAACATTGCAGCTTGTTCCTTCCGGCAAGCACCACCTACTGACCACAAGGTCAAGGTTCATGCCCTTTTCCTGCATTTACTGACTCTATCATGCAGGATGTGGTTGATTCTCACCCACAAGCACCACCAAATGGCACAGAGACTAAACTGGGCATGTCATTACCTAAACAAAAGAAAATCCAAAGGTAAGAAGCAACAGCTGCTCCACATGAGAAGGAATCAGTGAAAGAACTCCAGAAGTATGAAGAATCAAAGTGAAAGGACACCCCCAAAAAGGAGCACCAGCTCTTTAACAATGGATACCAACCAAAATCAGAATATTGAAATGACAAATGAAGAATTTCAAACATAGTTTGTAAGGAAGCTCAATGAAATGCAAGATAACATGGAAACCCAACACAAAGAAACCACAAAACCAATGCAGGAAATGAATGAAAATTCAATTGAATTGGTAAACAAAAATCAAACAGAACTTCTGGAAATAAAAATTTCATTCAAGGAAATACAAAACACAGTGGAAAGTCTTAAGAATAGGTTAGATCAGGCAGAAGAAAGAATCTCAGAGCTTGAAGAGACAACACCTTTGAATTAAACAAGTCAGTCAAAGAGATAGAGTAGAGAAATGTGAGGAACAAATAAAGCCTATAAAAAATATGGTATTATGTGAAGAGGCCTAACATAAGAATCATAGGTAGGCATCCGTGAGGGCAAAGAAGAAAATACACAAGGGTTAGAAAACCTATTTGAGGTAATAATTGAGGAAAATTTCCCTTTGCCTTGATAGAAATCTAGATATCCAAGTACAAGGCGCTCAAAGGACTCCTGGGAGAGTCATTGCAAAGAGGCAAACACCATGACACATATTCACCAGACTGGCCAAAATAAACACAAAAGAGGCACTCCTATGAGCCGGAAGGCAAAAGTATCAGGTAACTTACAAAGGAAAACCCATCAGACTGACTACAGACTTCTCAACTGAGACCTTACAAGCCAGAAGGGATTGGGCCCCCATTCTCAGTCTTCTCAAACAGAATAATGGCCAGCCTAGAATTCTATATCCGGCAAAACTAGGTTTCATATATGAGGGAGAAATTAAGTCTTTCTCAGACAAGCAAACAGTGAGGGAATTTGTCAAGACAAGACCTGCCCTGCAGGAAGTACTCAGAACTGCATTATACACAGATCAGCACAATAGACACCCACCAGTGTAAAATCATCCAAAAGCTAAAGGTCAAAGGCCAGATACCACAATTGCTCAAAAGATAAAACAAAGCAACAAAGTTCTACTCAGCAGAATGAATGGAAATCCACCCCACTTATCAATTCTTTCAGTAAATGTGAATGGCTCAAACTCCCCAGTGAAAAGGCATAGGCTGGCTGAATGGATAAAAAAATACAAGCCAAGTATCTGCTATCTCCAGGAAACACATCTACCCAACAAGGACTCATTCAGACCCAAGGTGAAGGGATGGAAAACAATATTCCATGCAAATGGAAACCCAAAGTAAGCTAGTGTAGCAGTTCTCATATCAGATAACATGGACTTCAAATCAACAAAAGTAAAGACAAAGATGATCATTATATGATGGTAATGGGAAAAATTCAACAAGACATAATAATTTTAAATATTTACATGCTTAACACAGGTGCACCCAGATTCATAAAGCAAATCCTACTCTAAACAAAATGATAAACAGCAGCACCATAATAGCCAAGGACTCCAATACCCCTCTGACAGAACAGGACAGATCCTTCAAATAGAAAATAAAGAAACAATGGACTTAAACAGAACTCTAGAACAAATGGGCCTAACAGACACTAACAGAACATTCTACCCAAAAACCACTGAATATACATTCTTCTCATCAGCTCATGAACATTCTCTAAGATTGATCACACTTTAGGCCACAAAATATGTCTCAACAAATTCAAAAAAAATAGCAATTATATTATGCATCTTTTCAGACCACAGTGGAATAAACTTAGAAATCAATTCCAATAGAAACACTCTTCTCTACACAAAGTCATGAAAACTACTGCTGAATGATAGTTGGGTCAAAGAGGAAACTACTATGGAAATCAAAAGATTCTTTGAACTAAATGATAAAAGGGACACAAGCTATCAAAAAATCTATGGGATACAGCTAAAGCAGTTCTAAGAGGAAAATTCATAGCCATAAATGCCTCCATCCATAAGACAGAAAGATCACAAATCAACAATCTAATGAATCATCTCAAGGAATTGGAAAAGGATGAGCAAACTAATCCCAAACCCAGAAGAAGAAAAGAAATAAACAGATCAGAGCATAACTAAATGAAATCAATAGCAAAAGAACTATATAGAAGATTAATGGAAAAAAGTTGGTTCTTTGAAAAGATAAACAACATTGACAGACTTCTCTAGATTAAACAGAAGCAGAAAACAAAGGACTCTAATAAGCTCAATCAAGAATGAAAAAGGAGAAATTACAGCTGATACCACAGAAATACAAAATATCATCTCTGAATACTATAAAGATCTCTATGCACATAAACTTGAAAACATGAAATAAATGGACAAATTCTTAGAAACACATAGCTTCCCTAGGCTCAATCAGGAAGAAATAGAATTCTGAACAGACCCATATCAAGTAATGAAATTGAAGCAACAATAAAAAATCTTCCCACCAAAAAAAGTCCTGGTCCAGATGGTTTCACACCCAAATTTTACCAGACCTACAAAGAATAAATGGACCCTATCCTGCAGAAATTATTCCATAACAATGAGAAGGAAGGAATCCTCCCCAACATGTTTTACAAAGCCAACATCACCTTGATACCAAAGCCAGGAAAGGACTCAATGAAAAAAAGAAAACTACAGACTGATACCCCTTATGAATATAGATGCAAAAATTTTCAAAAAAAATTTTCAATAAAATCCAGCTGCTCATTAAAAAAATAATCCATCATGGGGAGGGGGAGCATGGGCAATATACATAACCATAATATTTGTACCCCTATAATATGCTGAAATAAAAAAATAAATTAAAAAATAAATAAATTACTCATAAAAAAATAAATTAATAATAATAATCCATCATGACTAAGTGGGCTTCATCCCAGAGATGCAGGGATGGTTCAATGTACGCAAATCTATAAATGTAATTCACCACATAAACAGAAGTAAAAACAAAGACCATACGATCCTCTCAATAGATGCAGAAAAAGCATTTGACAAAATTCAGCACCATTTTATGATAAGAACACTTAACAAAATAGGCATAGATGCAACTTATCTCAAAATCATAAAAGCCATATATGCCAAACCCACAGCTAACATCATACTGAATGGGGAAAAATTGAAATCATTCCCACTTAGACCTAGAACCAGACAAGGTTGTCCACTATCACCACTTCTATTCAACACAGTGCTGAAAGTCCTAGCCAGAGCAATCAGACAAGAGAAGGAAATCAAGGGTATCCAAATGGGGGCAAGAGAACTCAAACTATCACTCTTCAATGACAATATGATCTTATATCTAGAAAACCCCAAAGATTCTGAGGTTATGGAATGTATATTCAGTGGTTTTCCAGAGACTACTGGAATTGATAAATAAATTCAGCAAAATCTCAGGTTATATAATCAATGTACACAAATCAGTGGCATTCATATATGGCAACAACAGTCAAGCTGAGAACCAAATCAAATACTCAACACTTTCACAATAGCAATAAAGAAAATAAAATACCTAGGAATATATTTAACTAAGGAGGTGAAAGACCTCTATAGGGAGAACTACAAAACACTGAGGAAGGAAATAGCAGAGGACATAAACAGATGGAAAAACATACCATGCTCATGAATTGGCAAATTTAACATTTAACATTATTAAAATGTCTATACTACCCAAAGTGATCTACAGATTCAATGCAATTCCTATAAAAATACCAACATCATTTTTCACATATCTAGAAAAAATAATTTTATGCTTCATATGGAACCAGAGAAGACCCTGCGTAGCCAAAGAAACCTTAAGCAAAAAGAACAAATTGGGAGGCATCAGTTTACCAGACTTCGAGTTATACTACAAGCCTATAGTAACTAAAACAGCATGGTACTGGCACAAGAACAGAGATATAGCCCTATGGATCAGAATAAAGAACGAATACATAAAGCCACCCTCATATTGCCATCTGATCTTTGACAAAGCAGACAAAAACATACACTGGGGAAAAGAATCCCTATTCAATAAATGGTGCTTGGAAAATTGGATTGCCACATGTAGAAGACTTTGAAACAGGATCTGCACTTCTCGCCACTCACAAAAATCAACTCACAATGGATAACAGACTTAAACTTAAAGCATGAAACTATGAGAATTCTAGTAATAGAAGAAAATGTTGGAAAAACTCTTATAGACATCAGCATAGGCAAAGAATTTATGAAGAAGACCCCAAAAGCAATCACAGCATCAACAAAAATAAATAAACGGGACCTGATCAAATTAAAAAGCTTCTGTGTAGCCAAAGAAACAATCATCAGAGCAAGTAGACAACCTACAGAATGGGAGAAAATATTTGCATGCTATATATCTGAGAAAGGGCTGATAAACTAGAATCTATAAAGAAGTCAGCAAAACAATAAGAAAAAAATCAAACAACCCTATAAAAAGTGGGCAAAAGACATGAACAGAAACTTTTCAAAAGAAAATAGACTAATGTCCAACAAACATGAAAAAATGCTCAACATCTCTAATCATCAGGGAAATTCAAATCAAAACCACAATGAGATATCACTTAACTCCAGTGAGAATGGCTTTTATCAAAAAGTCCCAGAACAACAAATGTTGGCATGGATGTGGAAAGATAGGAATACTCATACACTGCTGGTGGGATTGCAAACTAGTACAACCTCTAGGGAAAGTAGTATGGAGATATCTCAAAGAACTAAAAGTAAAACTACTATTTGATGCAGCAATCCCACAACTGGGTATTTACCCAAAGGAAAAAAAGTCATTCTATAAAAAAGACACCTGCACTCGAATGTGTATAGCAGCACAATTCACAATTGCAAAGATATGGAAACAATCCAAGTGCCCATCAATACATGAATGGATTAATAAAATGGGGTATATGTATACCATGGAGTACTACTCAGCCATAAAAAAGGTGAACTAATACCTCTTGTATTAACCTGGATGGAAGTGGAGACCATTCTTCTAAGTGAAGTATGACAAGAATGGAAAAACAAATACCACATGTACTCATCATTAAATTGGAGTTCATTGATCAACACTTATGTGCCCATATGGAAACAACATTCATTGGAAATCAAGCAGGTGGGAGGGGGGAGAAGGGCATGGGTAAATTCATACCTAACAGATACAGTGCACACTATCTGGTGTATGGGCACACTTATAACTTTGACTCAAACTCCTGACCTCAAGTGATTGTCCCGCCTCGGCCTTCCAGAGTGCTAGGATTACAGGCGTGAGCCACTGCACCCAGCCCTGAACATGAGTTTAAGCTTATGTATTTTTGGCTTCTTATTAAAGAGGAATTAGAGATATCTGGGTCTGCCGGTAAGCATATCCTATGCTCTAAAGAAGCATATGCTATTTATAAAAGGTTAAAAAATGAATTTTTTTATTTCAGGGTATTAAGGGGGTATTAATACAAACACTTTGGTTACATAAATTGCCTTTGTACCACTGCACCACCCAAGTCAGAGCTATAAGCGTGCCCATCCCACTGACAGCATGCACCGCATCCATTGGGTGTGAATCTACCTATCCCCTCTCCCCCCTCACCTGTCCGACACGCTATGAATGTATTACTTCCCATATATGCACATTAGTGGTGATCAATTAGTACCAATTTAATGGTGAGTACATGTGGTGTTTGTTTTTCCATTCTTGTGCAAAAGGAATTTATATAACCAAAATGCTTGTACCCCTGTAATATCCTGAAATTTTTAAAAAATTAAAAAATTAAATGTGGGCTTCAGGGAAATGACTCACCAGAAGGAAGGGGTGAAAAAAGGAACTTTTAGAAATAAACTGGCAAAAAAAAAATCCTAAAAGTCTTTTCCACAAATATCAATTAAAGGCTTTAGCCATCTGAACAGGTAACTTTAACTGCCAAGAACACAATGTGCATCCAACTAGTGAGTTTTCTGTTATTGTGCCTGATACATGACTAAAATTTCAGAACAGAAGTCATGAGCCTCTGTGTCTGTCTATATGTTTGTATATGTCTACAGGATTTATATGTAATATATTTCTACCTCCAGATGATATTATTAAAAGTAACATTCAAAGATCTGTATTTAAATGGCCTAGAGAAAAATAAGTACTTGTATAAATTAAGTATTTTCTCAGAAAAGAAAGGAACTAACCTTTTAAAATGCTTTCCAACTTCATATGACTTGAATAACCTTTAATAAATAACAATATTGATGATTTAATAAAAATAGATATCTTACCTAGCCTCACTAATTAAATAGGCTCATGTTATCTGTTAAAAAATTTGTCAACAAGAAAACCAACCTGAAATGACAAATAGTTCTGTTTCCATGTCAGCCTGAAAAGTTTCTAAAATTGTTTTCAAAACTTTTTTTTTTTTTTT
>VBSM01001265.1:74374581-74385855 GCA_008086735.1 Cheirogaleus medius | reverse complement strand
TCGGCCTCCCAGAGTGCTAGGATTACAGGCGTGAGCCACCACACCCAGCCCTGTTTTGAAAACTTGAAACCTTAAAATTATAAGTTAAATTAAATGATATATATTCACTAAATATCTAGACCATGTCCAAATAAGAAAAACTACTAAAACATTAATTCCTAAACAAGTTTTGTTTTGTTTTTATTTTTGTTTTTGTTTTGAGACAGGGTCTCTGTCGCCATGGGTAGAGTGCCGTGGCGTCAGCCTAGCTTACAGCAACCTTAAACTCTGGGGCTCAAGTGATCCTCCTACCTCAGCCTCCCGAGTAGCTGGGACTACAGATGCACACCATGATGCCCAGCTAATTTTTCTATTTTTAGTAGAGACAGGGTCTCACTCTTGCTCAGGCTGGTTTCAAACTGCTGACCTCAAGCGATCCTCCCACCTCGGCCTCCCAGAATGCTAGGATTACAAGCATGAGCCACTGAACACAGCCCTGAACATGAGTTTAAGCTTATGCATTTTTGGCTTCTTATTAAAGAAGAATTAGAGATATCTGGGTCTGTTGGTAAGCATATCCTGTGCTATGAGGAAGCATATGCTATTTAAAAATTGTGAAATCAAAGAGATACCCATACTTACCTGTTTATTGCAGCACTATTCACAATAGCCAAGATATGGAATCAATCTAAGTGTTCATCAACAGATGAACGGATAAAGAAATATGCACAATGGAAGACTAGCCATAAAAAAGAATGAAATCCTGTCATTTGCAGCAACATGAATGAGCTTGAAGGATATTATGTTAAGTGAAATAAGCCAGGCACAGAACAATAAATACTACATGTTATCTCTCATATGTGAAAGCTAAAAAATGTTGATTTCATTCAAGTAGACAGTAGAATACTTGCTACCAGAGGCTGGGAAGGGTAGGGGTTATGGGGGAATAGCCAAAGGCTGATTAACAGAAAGTAAAGCTAGATAGGAGACTATGTTCTAGTGCTCTATAGCACTACAGGGTGACTATAATTAACAATGTATCATGTGTTTTCAAATAGCTAGAAGAGCAGATTTTAAATGTTCCCAACACAAAGAAATGATAAATGTTTGAGGTGATGTATATGCTAATCATCATGATTACATTACACATTGTATGCATGCATTGAAATATCACACTGTACCCCACAAACATATATAATTATTATGAGCCAATTAAAACTAATACAGAAAAAATTTAAATATAAAAAATAAATAAATTTTTTTTAATTATAAAATCACATACTTCCTAACTTTCACTAGATATTAAGTTTACTAAGGGTTAAGAATTTTAATTAATATATATGTAATTGAAACTACTAGAAATAGTAAGCATGGAAGGAAACAACTTTAAATGAAAAATGTACAAAGAAAGTAGATTCTTTGTGGTTTTAATAAGGAAAAATATATAAGGTTTGTGTTTTCATCAAGGGAAAAAAGGAGTTATTTTGTCCTAAAGCAAGATTACTGATTGTTCCAGAATAAAAAAGAAGAAAATGAGTAAGACAAATACTGAAGAGATATAGAAAGTTGTAGAAAGTCTTAAGAAAGGAATTTTATGTATGGTCAAACTACTAAGATTAGAAAGATTTTATTCATAAGGTTTTTCAAAAAAATATATAACCTCAATAATGTACTGATGAAAAGTTAGAATTTGGTTTTCTCTCTCTTAAAAGGACAAAGTTTTCTTGGAGTATTGGTCTGTTCTTAATTAGGAAAGTTTTCTTTACCTTTTAAGTAATTGGCCTAGAAAACAAAGATTTTGTGTTTTATCAGGAAAATTTCTTATACTTCATGTTGTCTTTTATTAGGTCTTCAGTTTTTTTTGTTTTTTTTTTAAAGAGACAGGGTCTTGTTATTTTGCCCAGGCTGGTCTCAAACTCCTAGGCATAAGCAATCCTCCCACCTTGGCCTCCCAAGTAGCTGGGACTACATGTGCATACCACCATACCTGGCTTTAGGTCTTTGATTATTTTAAAAAGTGAACTCTTTTTTTTCTGTTCTCTTAAGCTGTTTATAAGTTAAAACAACCTGATAACATATACTTGTGTAAACAAAAATGGAACATTTATTTTTTTCTCCCTACCTAATTGCTCCAGAATTTGGAAACTCTTATTATATATTTTTATTTTCATGGCAAAATAGGTATTTGCATAGGTTCAAAAAAATCTAGTCTCCTTGTAACAGAACATAATTGGGCAAGTCCTTGGTTTGGCTTCTTAGCCTAGAGAGATTTTTAAAGGTCTAATCTGAAATTTCTTATTACCAGAGAGTTTTTAAAACTAAGGTTGGGCCAGGCACAGCGGCTAACACCTGTAATCCCAGCACTTTGGGAGGCCAAGATGAGAGGATTGCTTGAGGCGAGGAGTTGGAGGCTACAGTGAACTTTGATGGCACCACCACATTCCAGCCTGGGCAACATAGTGAGACTCCCCATCTCTACAAAAAATTAAAAAAAAAAAATTAGCTGGGCATGGTGACGTGCACCTGTAATCAATCCTAGCTACTTGGGAGCCTATGGCAGCAGGATTGCTTGAGCCCAGGAAATGAAGGTTGCAAGGAGCTATGATGACACCGCTGCATTCCAGCCTAAGCAACAGAACAAGACCCTGTCTCGGAAAAAAAAAAAAAAGTTGACCGATACAAAGTTAATAAGTTAATAAAGCCCCTGGGATACTACCAAAGCTCAAACTAAAATATCACATTTTAAAATATACATAGAATGAATACCCTTATTGTACTTATATAAATAATCAGGTCAAGTTTAAGGAAACTAGTCTTATTTTGTTAAAAAAAAAAAAAAATTAACTCCTCTTTTACTGAGGACCCACCAACGTGAGCAGTAATCACACCAAAACCATGAAGAAGGTGGCCCCAGGTCATCACTGAGAAGTACTACACACATCAGGGCAATGACTTCCACATGAACGAGCACATGTGCAAAGAGATCACCATTATCCCCACTAAGACGCTCTGCAACAAGATAGCAGGCTATGTCACATATCTGATGAAGCAGATTCAAAGAGGCCCGGCAAGAGGTGTCTCCATCAAGCTGCAGGAGGAGGAGAGAGAAAGGAGAGATAACTATGTTCCAGGTCTCAGCCCTGGATCACAAGACCATTGAAGTAGATCCTGACCTTAAGGAAATGCTGAAACTTTGGGACTTGGCAGTCTGTCTGCAGGTCACTCAGCCTACAGTTGGGATGAATCTCAAAGCACCACATGGAGCTATTTGAATCTTTCTGCTATGCTGTAATATTTTAATAAACCTGGGACAACAACAACAAAAATTAACTGTGTTTTTTTTGGATAAAAATGAGAATGACTATAAGAAAGATTTATTTTAACGGAAAACTATAGTGCACCCATTATGGAATCTAGTCCTGTTCATTTTTGTTTGATGCTTTGTTATCCTTCTGTAAATTCACTCCTGAAATTTTCTAGTTTCACTAAAAATTAAAACTGCCCTTTTCCCCAGCCATGAAATCTGAAACTGGATGACTTTAAACAGATCATGTATGGACAACCTTCACTCCTGCTGCTACCTGGGTCACTCAGAGAGGTCACTGTACCACCTGAGACACAGCCAGAGACATCCGACTGCCACCTTCATTCCACCATCTAAAGTAAAGATGCTTCAGACTCAAATCTAGAAACGTCAACTAGCTGCCCTCCAGGCTCAGACTAAGTTCATAATTTGCTCCAAATATTCATCTTTGTTTTCCTTTTGTTTTCCTAGAATGATACCTTGAATTTCCTTTAAGCGATATAATCCAAAATAAACAATTTAGCCTCAACAGTACTCCAAAACAGAAGTTCTTGATATTTTAAGTTTAACAAAGAACAGTTTGTGCTCTTATTGATAAAAAATATTGTTTCCATATTAATAAATTAGAATTGTTGCCCAAAATTTAAAGGACCTTGAGAAACAAATATAAGTCTCTCAAATAGTTGCTGCATCCTCCATTGATTTATTTAGTTGGTTAACTCTTGGCTCCTCAGAATCTCTGCTCCAGGGAATTTTTCAGTTCTTGGCTATTATTCTCCTTCTATTCATTGTCTCCACCTCCCTAGTGCATTGTATCCTCTCCAGGGTTTTAAATGCTTTCCAGCAGCCACTCACACATCAGATGATTGCCACCAGGATTAGACAACTTGAAGAACTCAACAAGGGGACCACTCGAGCCTACAATGACTATGCAACTTTAGGTAATGATGACTACCTGCTATCTGACTTTACATTTCAGTGTAACTGATGATAACATTTATTAATACATGACTCTTCATTCCAGTGGCTTCATCAATAGTAGTAACCAAAGTAACACTACACTGTTTGGTCACTGAGAGAATGACCAAAAGGGGTGAATTGTTAAAGTAAATTAAAATGGAGAACAGGCCTGAAGAATCCCTGAGCAGAGAAAGACAATTAGGCTTCATAAGTGACCTAAACCTTGCTTGATTTGCAAACATAAGCAAAACTTAACTTGAGCTATTTCTTGTAAATGCTTATATTAAAGGCAAACAGAACTTAAACTCAACCAATCAGACATAGCCAACAAACTCATAACTATATACCTAGGGACTTTCCGGCAAGATAGGCCAAATAAGGCTACTGTGTAACTGCAACTAATCAAATGCTTTCTTTATTTGGCTTCCACATTTACCCCAATACCTGCCCCTAATGATCAGAACAAACCGCTTTGCTTTGGTGTTTCCCGATTTATCAACTGCTTCTTACTCAAATAACCACTTTAAATTTTTATCGTGCCTCAGATTTTTCTTTTAACACAAAGAAACAGAAACCTCACACCTATAGCCATGGCGAACTAGATTCTACCAACAACAGGAATGAGCTTGAAAGTGAATTCTTGCCCCACACCTCCAGATATGAGCCCAGCCCAGTCAACACCTTGGTTTTGGCCTTGTGAGACCCTGCCCAGGGAACCAGCTGAGCCCACCAGGACTTCTGACCTACAGATTGTGAGATTAAAAAATGAGTGTTGCCTTTAGCCACTAAATTTCTGGGCATGTGTTATACAGCAATAGAAAACTCAGTGGGGAAATAAATGTACCAGGGAAACATAATAGAAATGCCAGGGCGTGCGGAGTATCTCCATCTGTGGTCTGTGGTCATGAATAATAAGTGGATCTAATTGGTGATCTTCTCTCGTATCACTCACCTGTGTGGGTGCGGGCACAGGGCGGTAGAGAAGATGGCCTCAGCCAGGGTCCCAGTGTTTCCGGGCAAGAGTGGCAGAGCAGAGGATGGACGACAGAACTGGGATGTTGGCAGAGGTGAGAGTAAAATGAGATCATAGAGTCTAAACTGGGCAAGTCTGTGAAGATGGTGGGTGGGCAGATGACGCATAACGAGAAAGTGGAGCTCGACAAGGGGTCCAAAGCTGACAGGCCAGAGAGTTGGCAGGATCGTCCATAAGGTTGCTGAAATCACCGAGAACAATGAAGGAGAAGGACAGAAAGGAAGACAATGGGCCTGGAGCTAGTTGTGAAGTGCCCTGGAGCCAGCAGCTGCCAGCAACGAAGGGTGGCGGTGGCATATGGACACCAGGAGCTCCAGGGAGCAGGGGTGCATACAGGGGGAGAGGCGAGCGAGGACACTTATCCCCGCTACCTGTCAACTTGACCCTTTTTTTTTTTGAGACAAAGTCTCACTCTGTTGCCCAGGCTAGAATGCCGTGGCATCAGCCTAGCTCACAGCAACCTCAAACTCCTGGGCTCAGGTGATCCTCCTGCCTCAGCCTCCCAAGTAGCTGGGACTACTTGCACCACCATGCCCGGCTAATTTTTTATATTTTTAGTTGGCCAATTAATTTCTTTCTATTTTTAGTAGAGATGGGGTCTCGCTCTTGCTCAGGCTGGTCTCGAACTCCTGAGCTCAACTGATCCGCCCACCTTGGCCTCCCAGAGTGCTAGGATTACAGGCGTGAGCCACCACGCCCAGCCTCAACTTGACCTTACTTGGAAATAGGGTCTTTGCAAATGTAATCAGGGTAAGATGAGGTCATTCTGGATTAGGGTGGGCCCTAATCTAATGACTACTGTCCTTAACAAGGGACACTTGGCCACAGGGAGACAGGGGACACAGAGGGAAGATGGCCATGTGAAGATGGAGGCAGAGATTGGAATGATGCTGCCCCAAGCCAAAGAACACCTGGGACTACCAGAAACTGGAAGAGGCAGGGGAGTATCCTCCTCTAGAGATTCAGAGGGAGTGTGGCCCTTCTGACACCTTGACTTCAGGCTTCTAGCCTCCGGAACTGTGAGACAATAAATTTTTGTTGTTTTAAGCCACCTGGTCATGGTAATTTGTTCTGGCAGCCTGTGCAAACTAACCCCAAGCTATGTGAGGATAAAAAAATAATAGTTTCTACTTAAGAGGGCTTCAGGGGAAATGGTATCTTCAGGAGATAGTGAGTTTCACTTTAGGCAAGGAGATCAAGAGAAGCTTTGGACAAGGGTTGAGGACAAAGCAAAGTTTGCTCAGCCCAGAGCACTGCCAGGACCATGAGAGGGTAGGAGAGGACAGGGAGGGTGGGGCGCTGGCTCAGATGAGAAGATGCAACAGGAGAGATGTGGTGGTGATGGATTACCTGCACCTTCTGGCCTTGTGGTGACTGAGATGGACAGGGAGGGGGCCAGCATGACAGGGTCAGGCTAGATAGTCACTGAGGGGACAGATAAACCATTTGTAGTTCGGGCCTGATACTCATCCCACTGTCTGGCAACCATGCGCCCTTCCATGGTGTAGTCACCTGCAGAGAGACTGTGCTCTCCTGATGTGGGGCCTTCTGGGGTAGCCCTGCCACTTACCCTCTCTGAGGCCCTGTGATCTCTGATGATGACAGCTCTGGGTCCAGACTTGGGAACTTTACAGCTTTATAGTTTCCTATCATCCAGACTGCTGTCCAATATGGTAGCCACTCACCATATGTGGCTATTTAGATTTAAATGTAAGCTAATTACATTTACATAAATTAAAAATTCAGTTCCTCAGTCACACCAGCCACATTTCAAGTGCTCAATAGCCACATGTGACTAGTGGCTGACATACTGGAGCAGAAATCATCTCCATGATCCCAGAAAATTCTACTGGACAGAGCCAGCCTAAACCATGGATACTGGTTATTTGAACCACTGCCTTTATAAGGTGGAGCTGTTTAGTAGCAGCTGGGCTCATGAAGAGGAGGCAGAACAAGAGGGCCCTCATAGGAACACCTCTCCGCCCAGCTCCTGGAGACAAGGATCAGCTCCTGGAGACAAGACTTCCAACCCAGGAATACTCTGAGTACACCAACAGCTCAGAGTCCAGAACACAGTGCCACAAGGCCCAGAGAGGGGCAAGTTTCTCCCTATAGGTAGTCCAAGCCCCCCGCCCCCCCTTCTTTATTTCCTGCCTCAGCCCACACAGACACACCTCCATCCACAGGGCTGGGCTATGCCTCTAGCCCTAATAAGCCAGTCACAGGCTCATAGCAAACATCAAATCAGTACCTCCAAAGATGTCCGTCTTAGCCAGCGATGTGGGACACCAATAGACCTCTAGGACATCTGTAGTCTGTCCAGTTCCTTCTCACCTCTGTCCCTCTAACGAGGAAAGCTTCACCTCCTGCCCTCCCTCGTCCTCTTTGTCTCACTCCTCAGCTCCCCAAGGCCTGCTGGGCCAAGACCCAGCCACGGTGTTCTGCACAGAGCATTGGAAACCCAGAGCTAAGAAGTGCTTTTCTCCCCCACTGCCTGAGAGAAAGCAAGAAGTCTAAAAAACAATTCCCACTCAAACATGTTTAACATTCCTCTCAGGTCAATGATAGACACTTGCTTCACATTTAGGAAAAACCCTTTGTAGTGATTTTCCCAAAGCAAAAAGTCAGTCAGCCCTGAGATGAATTGAAATCTCTCTCTCTCTCTAGAAATTAGAAACTGCTTGCAACTTTTAAATGATAGTTTTTCCTTCTTCTGATCATTGGCGTAGGCAAAGTATTTATGACTAAGACCCCCAAAGCAAATACAGCAACAACAAAAATAAGTAAATGGGACTTAATTAAACTAAAAAGTTTCTACACAGCAAAGGAAATAATTAGCAGAGTAAATAGACACCCTACAGAATGGGAGAAAATATTCGCCAACTATACATCTGACAAAGGGCTAATATCCAGAATCTATAAAGAATTTAAACAAATCAGCAAGAAAACACAAATAACCCCATCAAAAAGTAGGCAAAAGACATGAAGATTTTTTCAAAAGAAGATGGATAAATGGCCAACAAATACATGAAAATATGTTCAACATCACTAATCATCAGGGAAATGCAAATTAAAACCACAATGAGATATCACCTTACCCCAGTCACAATAGCCATTATTAAAAAGTCAAAATACAACAGATGTTGGCGTGAATGCAGTGAAAAGGGAATATTTATACACCGTTGGTAGGAATGTAAACTTAGTACAACCTCTATGGAAAACAGTAATGGCAATTCCTCAAAGAACTAAAAGTAGACCTACCATTCAATGCAGCAATCCCACTACTGGATATCTGATATCCAAAGGAAAAGAAGTCATTTTATATAAATGACACCTACACCCCAAATGTTTATCACAGCATAATTCACAATTGCAAGGATATGGAATCAACCTAAACACCCATCAACTGACAAGTGGATAAAGAAAATGTGGTATGTGTATATATATATATATATACATACATACACCATGGAGGACTACTCAGCCATAAAAAGGAATCAATTAATGTCTTTTGCAGCAACTTGGATGGAACTAGGGACCATTATCCTAAGTGCAATATCTCAGGAATGGAAAAACAAACACCACGTGTTTTCATTTATAAGTGGAAGATAAACAAGGGGCACATACAGTCATAAACTGGTGTAATGGACAGTGGAAACTAAGAAGGGGGGAGGTTAGCAGAGAATGAGGGATAAAAATCTACCTATCAGGTACAGTGTACACTGTTCTGGTGACCAGTACACTAAAAGCCCTGACTTCAGCATCATACAATTCATCCATGTAACAAAAAACATTTGTATCCCTTAAATCCATAGAAATTTTTTAAAACCTAAAAAAAATAAAAAATTTGAAAAAGTAAAATAAATGATAGTTTTTCCTGCTTCTTCTTCCCAAGGTTTCAAAAATCGTGGGCTCTAATCTCAAGCCAGGTTCCCCAAAACTAGCTTGAAGATCACGATTGGCCCAGTGAGGGCAATACCAACTGGAAATCCTAAAATCAGGAAGGCATTTGGTGTCTGGGTAAAGAACCTGACACGAAGAGAACATCTAACTACACATCATTTGCATCAAAACGAACTGGATTTGCCACTCTCTTGTCGAAGCTGCAGAGAAATCCTAAAAATGTTAAATCACCCAGAGATGATACATGGAAATTAAACAATACACATTACTGCTAATTTGAGATCTGTGAAAGACCACTGATATTTCCCTTATTTGGTGTGCTAAATTTTAGCGTTTGATTTTAGTGAAGGTAAAATATTTATCAGGCATTTCATAGGTCATTCAGTTTTCCTCATCTTATCTTTTATCAAGGATCTAAATCTGCAAAACAACCCCCTGCTTCAGCAACCTAACCCTCATAGTTAGGAAGGAAATATTGCCAAAGCAGAAGAAATATAAGAACAAAACCCCACACTAAGACAGGAGCAATAGGATAGAAAGGGGAAAATTTAGACAGGGGGGCTAAAAAGGCAGAATCAAAAGGTATGGTCCCCCACTGGAAGTAGGGGCTATAGTGAGATGCCAGTTTTAAGTATTCTTTGTGGTTTCTTCCCTTTGTCCTCTACAGCCCCACTTTGAGCAGCCAAGCTTTTGTGCTTATGCCTCATTGAAAGGATGTGACAACAAAAAAACGAGGGGGGAAATGGGAAGCCACTTCTGTCTTTTGAATTTCAATTACCTAGACCCTTAAGAAAACAGGACTCCCAGTCTGGACAGGAGAAAATATCTTGGGTAAAGCAAGGCCTGGCATCATCTCCAGCCCCACGGCACCAATACCACCAGCACCACCATCGAACAAGAGCCAGTGGGAAGGTGACACGAGCACAGACGATTGTGGGTTCTGTCCTCGGGCACCTAAGCACAGAGAGACAGGAAAACCCCCAAGTAGGTTCCTAAGATGTGATGGCAGTGGGGCCCCAGATCTATATCCTAAGTAGAGCCTCAGGAAGGAGACAAGGCCCCAGAAAGTAGAAATGACAGCTGAGTGCAGCCTATTTTGGAGGCAGCTTGAACGATGGATGGCATCACACTTTCTTGTACTACTCCAGGGCACAGAAGCAGCAGAATGATCACTGTTTGTCCAAGACGAACCTAGACATAGCAGAGAGATACAAGACCTGAGGAGGCCACGCAAGCGGGAACCAGACAGGGGACATCTCAGCAGACACCAGGTGGCCACTTAATAACAGGAGCCACTTCCTCTAGCGCTTCCTCTAGTGCTTTGGCTTTTTGAGACACCTTCCCAGAATGTAGGCAATCCCTGGAGAGAGGAGAGGAGATTCGCAAATTCACAATTAAGTGTCCACCACTCCTGTAGAATAGGGCCTGGCTCAAAATAGAAATGTAGTTATGTTACAGAAAAACAATGTTACCTTTCCTGCATATCTGAGTTTATAGAATAAGATATTACCTCTGTAAGAATTAAGGGACTGAGAGAAGCTAGAAACTAACAAATTTCTGGCTAGGGAACCGGAGGATGGTGGCACCATTCATGGATGTGGGGAATGAAGGAAGGAGGGCAAACGGAATAGAAAATGCTGAGTTTAAGGTCTGGGCATATTGAAGTTGAGATGCTGATGGGACATCCAAGGGGTGTCAGGAGGCAGTTGGCTAATTACAACTGGTGCTCAGGAATGAGGCCTGCCTGAAAATGAAGATTTTGGCATCATGAGCCCATACAAGTAGTGGCTGACAGATGAGTAATGGATTGGGGTGGTAACCTTACGTACTCACTCTGTGCCAGCCATTGTTTTTATGCATACTGACTCACTGAATCCTCAAATCAACCTTGTAAGGCAGGTACTACTACTATCCTCATTTTCCTTTTTTATTTTTTAGAGACGGAGTCTCACTATGTTGCTTAGGCTAGACTCAAACTCCTGGGCTGAAGTAATCCTCCCACCTCAACATCCCAAGTAGCTGGGACTACAGGTGCATGCCACCACACGTGGCCCCATTGTTTTTTTTGGTTTTTGTTTTGGTTTTTTTTTTTTTT
>VBSM01001265.1:74361289-74374481 GCA_008086735.1 Cheirogaleus medius | reverse complement strand
AGCTCAGGAGTTCGAGACCAGCCTGAGCAAGAGCAAGATCCCGTCTCTACTAAACAAAATAGAAAGAAATTAGCTGGATAACTAAAAATACATATACAAAATATTAGCCGGGCATGGTGGTGCATGCCTATAGTCCCAGCTACTTGGGAGGCTGAGGCAGGAGGACTGCTTGAGCCCAGGAGTGTGAGGTTGCTGTGAGCTAGGCTGACGACACGGCACTCTAGCCTGGGCAACAGAGTGAGACTCTGTCTCAAAAAAAAAAAAAAAGTGTCCATTGGATTGAGCATCTAGGAGATAAGTGACAACTGTATAAGAGAAGTTTCCTGAGGTTTGCAGATGTTGCACAGACTAAGAGGCAGGGAAATACAGTATGCACAACTCTGCCAAGAGAACTGTGAACAAGAGAGAGCTAGAAACTAAGTTAAAGATTTTTGGGTTTTTTTAAAGGGAAAGGATACGGAGTCTATTATATGTCAAAGAAAAAGTCAGTAGAAAAATGGAAGTTTTAAAGACATAAGACTCCAAGCCATACAAATGATTGTGAATGGGACGAGAAGAACACTGAAGACACTTTCAGGTCATTCCTAACCTCAAATGGGCCCTTGACTCAGCCTGACAACCACACTGCATTTCCGCAGCCCGGGCACTTTCCCGCTCTCTAGCACAGTAGCTCTCAAAGGGTCATCCCCTGCCGGCTGCTGCAGCATCACCCAGAACTTGTTAGAAATTCACATTCTCAGGCCCAACCCAGATCTGCTGAATCAGAAAGCCTGGGGAGTTGGAGGGCTTCAACAGGCTTGCTAGGTGATTATGATACACACTCAAGTTTGAGGAGCACTGTTCTCCATGACTATTTTATAACTTCTCCTCTCTCAAAAATCTTCCAACCCTTCCTCTTTCATCACTCTCCGCTGACCTTGCTCCCTAATTCACTCAGAGGAAAAAGGAAAAGGCCATCAGGAGAGAATTTCCACTAGTTTCCTCTGCCTCCCTGCGTCTGTGCCTAAATAGCATGCCCTCTCTCTCGCCTTTACCTGGTAAGAACCGTCCTGTGCCTCTCACCAAAGCCAGCCCCCGCTGCTGCACTCCATCCCATCCCTTCCCACTGAATTCCCCCTGCGTCATCAATTTGCACTCTCTCCTGGCTCTTTCCCATCAGCACATAACATACAGCTATTTTTTCCACTTAAACAATTTTCTTGACCTCACTTCTTTTAGCTCCCACCCAATTTCTCTCCTTCCTTTACAACAAAACCCCAAAGAGTGGCCTACACTGTCTCCACCTCTCTCATTCTTTCTTGAACATCCACAATCAGACTTTCACCCCCACCACTCTACCAAAACTGTTCTTGCCAAGGTCACCAACAACCTTCTAAATCAATACTCAAACTCATCTTACTCGGCCTGTGGACAGCAATCGATCCAATAGATCTTTCCCTCCTCCTTGGTAAGTTTCCTTCTCTTGACTTCTAGCATACCACCATCTCCTGTGGGGGGTTCCTCACTACACTGGCCATTCCTCTGTCTCTTTAATCATTCCAACCAATCTCCAGAACCATTTAGTGTTCGCACCAGGATTCAGTCCTTGCACATCTTTGCTATTTACATTTGCTCCCTCAGTAATTCTTCTAATCTCATGATCTTAAATAATATGCACATGCTACTGACTCTCAATTTTATATTGCCATCCCAGACCACACCAAACTTGCACATCCAACTGCTTTCTTCACATCTCCTATAGACATCTCAAAGTTATGATGTATTAAACCAAGGCTCCTGATCTACCTCCCGTTCCCCACCACCCCACCCAAACCTGTTCCTTCCACAGCCTTCCTCTCCTCAGTTAAAGTTCAGGGAAAAAATTCCAGCCTTGCCCTCATACTACCTAATCTGTTGGCTCTATGTTCTACATACACCCAGAATCCGACCACTTGGCATCGCTTCTCCTGCTCCCCAGCTAACCCCCAAGCCATCATCATCTCTCACCAGATGCTTGTAGTGACTTCCTACATAATCTCCTGCTTCTGCTCAGGCTCTCTTCGGATCTGTTCTCCATACAGTAGCTAAAGGGACTGGGATTCTGTTAAAACAAAAGTCAGACCCATGTCCCTCCTCTATTTAAAACCTTCCAATGGTTCCCATCTCAGAGCGAAAGCCAAAGTGGTCAGAATGGCCTCGGGGCTCTATAAGGTGGGTGCCTCTCTTATCTCTTTGACTTCATCTCCCACTTCCTATCTCTCTCTCTCTCTTCACTCTAGCCACATGGACCTTGTTCTTCTTCAAAAGTGGCAAACAGCTCCCACTTCAGGACCTTTGCATTTACTGTTCCCTCTGCCTAGAATATTCTTTCCCCAGATATGTGCATGGCTGGCTCCTGGCCTCCTTCAGTTTACTCAGACATCACCTTCCCTGACCACACCTGACAAACTCTGTAGCCCCTCCCTGCATGATGCACTCCACAGCTCTCAGTGCCATCTAACGTACTATATGTTCTACTTATTTGGTTATTGTCCTGCTTCCGCTAGAATGTAAGCTCCTTGTTGTTCACTGCTGTATCTCCAGCTCCTAGAACAGTGCCTGGCTTGTTCAATACCTACCTGTAAAATGAAGTGATGGAATGAGGACCCTAAGGAAACATAAAGGGTTGGGATCCAGAAGGGACTGGTCCTAGACAGGAAGAGGGACACCTCTTTCACTGCTCCTGGAGCAGAGGCAAGAATGGATTCAGATATGTTTGTAGGTAGAAATTTAAGTGTTCCCCTCCTAACTGCCTCTAATTTCTCTGGGAAATAGAAGAGAAGGAGGGACTTGAGAAGAGGGGTGGTGGACAGAAGTACCTGTGGTGGAGAGTGGGAGGAGCTAAGGACACCTGGTCCAGGTGAAGCTGAAAACCTGGATTTGCGCTGGAACCAATCCACTGGTTGCGTGGTTTTCTACATGAGCATGGGGGGACAGGGAGAAGAAGGTTACATACAAGGAACGGGAGCTTTTTCTTGAAAGACCAAAGAGAATTCTTTCCACTGACTCAATGCCTCCGCTTACCCACTCAGGCGGTCATCACTAACCACTGGTCCCATGGAAGTAAAATGAGCAGAGAGTGCCTTTAAGAGCAAGAAAAAGGGAAGAGGAACAGGACCCAGCCCGGTGGGAAGGCTCGGGAATTTTTAGCATTCCCTGAAAACAGAAAGTTGATATGCCCCGGGGCTCAAGTTCCGATCCTTCTCCCATGACCCCTCCTCTTTCCCAGTACCTTCCAGCTGCCCCGCCGTGTCACATTCCAGTCCGCCTCTTTTGGCGCTCCACCCCCTCCAAGCTCGCGTGCTTTTCCTCCACGTGGTTCTCTGTGTATACAAGTTGCCAGGGAGCCTCTAGCCTGGGCGGGGCTCTGATGACGCCACAATAGGAACAAGCCAATAGCCGTGACGCGTCTCAGTGACGCGAGACGCGGGGTGTGGCTCTGCCGGCCGGGGCGCAATGAGGCGGCTGCCCGCTGGGTGGCGCCGATTTCCCGGGGAGGTCCTTTCTGGGCCCCCGGCGGAGGTGGGGGAGAGGCGGCCAGGAGCCGAGGCCAGGGAGCCCTTTGCGTCAGCTGCTGCTCGCTGCGCCTCGCCAGTGCCAGCCAGGACTCACCCGCGGCTCCATGCTTGTGCCCGGTTCGACTCGTCCATCCTCCGAGAAAAGGCAGGTATGTGACACCTGTCGGAGATCGGGGACTGGGGGATGCGGAGGTCAGCGCCGGTTTGAGGCTCAGAAAGTGAGGTGTCAACGACACCCTGGGCAGAATGGGCACTAGAAATGTAGGGCGAGGGCCAGCAGTGCAGGGGGGCTCCAGCTGTGGGTGCCAGTTGTGTGAGGGCTGCCAGCTGACAGCCCAGGGTGCCAGAAAGAGCCATCTGTGTGCTGATCAGTGTGTTCTAAGGAAATGCTGCTTCGGCTGGTCCACGTCGCTGTGCCCTGTGTGGTATGTGACCTGAGAGTGACGCCTGGACACTGACAACCCCCTCCCCACGTGCGCGTGCAGCTCACTTACTCCCTGCTCTTAAAGCTCCCGGAGCTGTCCCTGGTCAGTTTGCCACAGGGGACTGGGGGGGTGGGGGGGCAGCAGTTAAGCGGAAGGGGAGATTTTCCACCAATCCCAAACTACAAAGAAGCATCTTTGAAATTCTCACCAATCCCAAACCTTAAGTAGGCACGCGGTGCTCCAAGGCAAGCAACTTACTCTTCACAGCCAAGGGAAGCCCTGGCCAACCCATTCTAGCTCTCCCCTGAGAAGTGAACACCCCACCTCCTGACCTGGCTGCTTTTAGAATGGGGCTGATCTGGAGACAGTGGTAGGGGCTGCTCACCTCCCCTGGCACGGGCATGAGAACATCCCCCAAATGGATCTTGTAGAGTGGAGGAAAGGAGAGCTGGTTGGGCTAGGGTTGGGGCATCCCCCACTCCTCTGATGCTGTAGATGCATGCCAGACTGCTGGAGTCGGAATGAGGACTGGAATGAGGGCGTTCTCTGAGGTGCATCATCAGGACCCAGGCTGAGTCAGTAGCCTGTGCTGAGACAGGGTGGAGGCACCAGCCCGGGGTACTCCCAGTCCTCAGGGAGAGCCATCGAGAAACAGGAGAAACATCCTGGGAGCGGACAAGTGCACCAAGGCCAGAGAGGCTAAGAACCCTGTTCCTTCCTGTGACCCTGCCCAGCCCGCCTCTGAGGCCCTGGAATCGTGACCTCTTACACAGGTAGAGTGGAACCACCCAGAGGGGCCGGGCATTCTCCTGGTGGCCTGGGGAAACTGTGCTTGCCATATTTTCCTCGGCAAAGGGGGAAGCAACCCAAATAGGCTTGACCTTTCTCTGCTTGGTGAACTGGACATCTAGGAAGATGGCAGGCCTTATTTGCCCTTCCCAGCTATGGGACATGGCCCAGTTCAAATACCATGGGGCTGTTCTCTGGCATTAGAAAGGAGCATTCCCTGAGGGGGAGACTGCGGGCCCTTTTCTCCCTAGAAGGTTCACCTGGTGAGGCGCCACTACTAATACTACCACTAATTATAATAATAAGTGGAAGTATTCAAAATCTTCATCACTTATTGAACTCTTACTATATGCCCAGAAATTTACAAATATTATTTTATTTAATCCCACAACTGTGAGATATACCATTATTATTATTATTATTATTCCTGTTTGACATTTTAAATAACTAAGGTTCAGAGAACTTAAGTGACTTACCCATTGTTTCAGAGCCAGTAAGGGAAAGAACTAGAATCCAAAGCCTTAGAAGTACACTATAAAAGAGTATCGGACTGAAACCTGAGTGCTGTCTGCTTCTCACTGTCTATACGGCCTTGAGCAAGCTGCTTTCTTTCTCGAGGTCTACTCCATCTCAAAATTAAAGGAGTTGGACTAGCAGTATGCCTTCTTCCTGATCTCCAATTCTGCAACTGGCAGCTCCAGAGAATCTGCCTTCTCCATATTTTTGCCTCAAGGTCCACCGTCACCCTTCTACCATCTTTCCTGTCCTCTGTTTCCTCTTAAATCCCCCTACTATTCCACTTCAAAATGCCCCTTTACCAAGAGTCCTAATAGATCTCCGTGGCTGGCTTTGGCCAAACAGGGCAGCCCCTCTAGGGTGGGCATGCCACTGCCCCTTTAATTCTCCCAGGGCTTGGAATGCGAGTGAGTTGCGCTAGCCATCTCTGCAAGTCTGCGAGGTCAGATAAGATACTATATATATCGGAGTCAGTAACCTGAGCTCCGGATTACCCAGCCCCAAGTCAGACTCCAGCTTCTGGGCTCTCCGCTGCGTTCCCTGCCCTGCTGGGGAAGGAGAAGCCCCCAGGTCCCATCCAGTGCCCCCGGACACAGGTCAGTAGCTGCCCCTTTGGCATCTGAGCTTCACTGGGCCCCTGTCTAGAGGACAGATGTCAGTGAGTTTGGGGAAGCATGCAAAGCCACCCCAAGGGGCCTGGTGGGTGCTGTGGACAAGACCAAAGGCTCCTCCAGAGGAGAAGGACAGAGGGAAAATGAAACCCTAGAGGAGAGGGAGGGAGACTGGGACTCTCTCCTGGGGAGGGGGCACCAAGAAAGTGCCTGAGCAGAGGTGGTTGTAAGAGAGAATTTAAGGACACTAATACTCCCTGGAGGTCCATTTCTTTGCCTTTTCTTGAAGTGTAGAGATGTCCAGCCACCCGCTCCCAACCACAAATCAAGAAGCATCCTATAGAGACACTGCCCTGGGCCCACCCACTTCTTCTCCACCAGTCAGAATTCTTGTTTTAATCTCTAGTCTCTTTATCTTACCTCCTCTCCACCCCATCCCCAGCCCCTGGGCAACTACTGGGAGCAAGAAAGAGAGAAATGGACACAAATTCCCTCGGATGACCCCCTGCTGAGGGAGGCAAGAGGATTAGGCACTAAGCTGGTGGGTTACTGGGCACTAGCCCCGGATAGATAGAGCTGCTGGTGACAGGCTGGAGGGGAGGGGGCTGGCTGAGGCTCCTGGGGCCTGAGAGGAGTAGACCGAGTTCCCAGACTGTTCAGGCATAAATACGTCCTGTCCTAATCCTCTACCCACATCCTCCACACCTGCCAGGACATCCCTCATCCCATCCTCCAGGATTGGATGCTTGTGTCCAGACAGTATAGCAGGTGACTCAAGCAGCCAGGAGTAAGGGTCAGAGAGTGCAGATAGAGGGAGATAGGATCCCTCTCTCACCCCCACTACCCTTCAGGGTCAGCACATTCTGATGCTGTTAGCAAGTAGCTTTGGGAAGCTCTGAGGTCACCACTGTGGAGGTTCCCAAGCACCTGGCGGAACTGGCTGGGACTGCCCACTCACCTGTCCTAGCACCTGGGCAGGAGGGAAGGGACTGAACCCTGTTTAGGTGTTCCTCTGAAACTCAACTAAAGACTCTATCCAAAGCCATAGAAGCAAGGCATGCCTTCACCCCATAAAGCCAAGTGGGTCTGGGCAAAGAGGAGCCATGAAGGTTGCTGGGATATAGGACATCACCATTGCCTGCCCCCAGGGCCAGGAGTGCCTGGGATTCCTGGGGAGCAAGTCCCTCCCCTGGCTGGGCAGGTTAGGGAGCCCTGCACGTGAGCAACAGGAAATGACAGTGGCTGATGAAAGGGGGTTCATTTTAACCCCTGGCTCACCTAGCCTGGGTACCTTGGGGAGTGGGCTGAGCGGCAGCCAGGGTAGGAGGCTAGGGGGCATATTCATAACCAGGCCTGGGGCCCAGGGCCCGGAGCTGGGGTAGATGCTGTGACAGGGGACATGCAGGAGCTTGGCACAGCAGGTGAAATGGAGGCCTCCTGACCATCTCATGACTGAGCAATATTGTTCTGAGGCTCAGGTTGCGCCTGGCTTCACTTTCATTCACCTGCAGTGGAAAATCCAGAGGGCCACTCCTCCGGGAGTCTGTACCCTCCACACTGTTGCTGGACTGTGGACACCTGGATCCTGTCTCGACCCTTCCCTCCAGCCCCAGCTTGCAGGTCCCCAACCCTGTCCCAGCCCTTGGAGAGTCCAGGGAATTGTGAAGCAGGGGGTTTGGCTTCAGGCTGGCTGTAGGGGACAGGGCACAAGTCCCAACCTACCTCTGCCACTGCTCCCAGAGTGACTTTGGGAAATCTCCACCACTCCCAGAATCCCCAGTGTCCTCCCCTGCTAATGGGCATCATAATAGCACCTACTGCTTAGAGTGGCTGGGAGGATTAGGTCAGTTAATACACCGTGTCCCAAGGCTCACTGCGGTTTTAAGCTTTAATAACTTCAGAAATACGAACACTAAAAACTTCTTTTGAAAGTGTCACTATTTAAGCCAGGCCTGGCGGCGAACGCCTATAATCTCAGCTACTCAGGAGGCTGAGGCAGGAGGATTGCTTGAGCCCAGGAGTTCAAGACCAGCCTAGGCAACATAGTGAGACCCCATCTCAAAAAAAAAAAAAAGAGAATGTTTCACTATTTAAAATTCTTGTATGTTTTCTTGAATTGTGAATAATTTTTTTAAACTTTAAATAATTCAATCATTCCAATGACGTTTGTAAGCTTGAGGCATTTATATGTCTGAAAGAACTCAAGCTGAAACCTGCGCTAAGACTTTTGGGACACTCTGTGCGTGAAGCCCACTGAGAACGCCAGACACATGGCCAGGCCATGTGAGTGCTGGTCTGAGGCTGCTGAGAAGATGCAGTCAGAAGCTGCATGTGACGTTCTCGATTGGTGCCTGGTCCAGAGGTGCTCAGCACCAGCTGGCTGGGGTGACGGCTGCGTGGCTCAGATGTCCTGACAGGAAGCTGAATGCTTGAGTGGAGGATTGCTGCTGCACCTCCCAAGACAGGGGAACTGAGTGAAGCGATGCAGAATTTCTGACACAGAAGGGAAGAGTGGGGGCACCGCAGTGAAGATGGCGTGGAGGAGGAGTTGGCAGGAGACTGACCCTGTTGTCCAAGGTAGCAGGCACCTGGGAAGGTGCCGCCTGTAGCCGCGTGCCCGTACTTGCCAGCTCTGGGTAAACAGTGAAAGGAGCTGGGCAGCAGGGGCCCCACACTGGGCAGGGACGGGTACGGGGGATCCCAGCCAATCGGCTCGCCTCCCACTGCCCCATGAAAGGGCCATTCAGTTCAGGCCGTTCCTGTGGCAACAGGGAGACTCGCAGCCATGTGAGTGCCCGTCCTGTCCCTGTCTTGCGCGGCGAGGCTACAGCCCAGGCCCCAGCCCACTCTCCCACCCAGGGTGCATTCTGCAGCCTCCAGGGACAGCTGTGCCAGGTAATGCCAAGGGTCACCAACCCAGGCTGTCTTTTCACCTGAAAGATGCTGGGATCTTCAAGAATGAAACTGGGGGTTAGGGGAGGAGAGAGACATATGAGAGGCCTCGGCCTCCATAGGGACCCTCTCCCCAGACATGGGCACTGTAAGCCAGATGTCAGAGCTTCCAGGGGGTGTTAGTGAGGGCATGACTCCCAGGGCTGCTGGGGGCGGAGGGAGATCTGGCAGTGCCAGATTGGAGCAGACAGGAGAGTGGGGATCTGGGAGCCCTCTTGGGATTCTGTGGGCCAGAGGTGTGGCTGCACCTCCACCCGCAAGCCTTCCAGGACTGTCTATCCATGTCTGCTGTACTCGTTTGGTCCCAGCACTTCTGCATCATCAGCAGGGCCAGGGGAGGTCACAGGCTTGGGGCACTGCAGGCAGAATACCAATTCCCTGGGAGCCTTAGTGTGGGGGAGGAGGAGGGACTGCCATGAGGAGGAGCCATGAGCTCATACCCTTGGGGGGGGTCGTATCTGATTGGCTGCTGGGTGTCCCAGAGCCCAGCTCCTGAGACCTAGAGTCTCTTTGACTTTGCATTATTGATGCAGTTCTCCAAAGCGAAATAGAGCAGGACCTGGCTCCCCCACCCCCACCTGTGCCTCTGTCTGTCTCTCTCCCTGTGGTTTTCCTCTAACCCTGTATGAGGTTGTCCCCCAGTTATCTTTTCTTAGGAAGCAGTGAAAGTTGTGAGGTGGGAGCCCAGTGGGCAAAGCAGTATACACGAAGGGTAGGCTGTCCCCTGCACCAACGTGGGGTCCAGTAAGCTGGACCAGGCCTTCCTGATGCCAACCCGGACTGAGAATTGCTAGAGGTCTCTGGTAGGATCGAGGAGTGCTGTTCTGGGGCCTATATGAAAGTTGCCACCTGCTCATCTGCCACCCCTGCACCTATTCCAAACCTCGCATTGATTGGGATTCTAATGCTTTTTCCCAAGTCCTCAGTATTTGGGGCTTAGCACCAGCTTCTCTTTGCCCTGATGGGCTGGGCTGTTAGCCTAGGGCAGGCTGTGGGCTGCCCAAGCCAGTGTCTGCCCAGCGGCTAGATGTCTGCCCGCTGCCTGTTTATCTCGGTGGGGGCTGCAGGGGGAAGCCTGGCACCCCAGCTGAGGTCAGAGACCCGCCAAGCGGGAGACAGACAGCCCTGACATTATTATAGACCGACAAAGGGAGGAGCCGGGGTGCTGGGCAGGGGCCGGGGGAGGAGATAATAACCACTGTCATTGTAGAGCCCTTTCACGTGTTATTATCTCATTTACTCCTCACAACAAGCCCACGAGGTAGGAATCATGTGATTATTATACTCATTTACAGGTGAGGAAGTTGGGGCTCAGAAAGGTTAAACAATTAGTGTAAAAGTGCCCAGCTAGTCCATCCCAGGAGAATCACACTGCTCAGAGAGTCCTGGATGGCTCTGCCTCCATCCCCCTAGGGAGCCCCCCAAGAACCCCTGATGCCTTTGAGGAAAGGGGCCTGATCCTACTTGCTCCTCTCTCCAAATCACCTTTGCCACTCCAGCTCCACTGGATAAAGCCTGCACATTTAGAGTGACAGAGGGACATGTGATGGGGGATAGTGCATCAAGGTTAAGAGGAAAGAGCATCAGGCAGGATTCTGAAAGAGCTGGATCCCAACCCAGGCTCTCCTAGTGTGTGACCACGTGCAAATCAGCGCCACTACGACAGAGAGGTTAAAATGCATGATTCTCTAGGGCCCTCCATAGTGCCACATCCAGCAAGCTCTGTGTTCCTTCACCAGACCGGAGCCAGCTGCAAGAACTTGGAGGGCCTGGGAATGCCACCTGCAGTGCAGGATTTTGGACTCTAGGGGGCCCCCTTTACACAGTGAAGTATTGCCAAGAACAAATTTGGGATCCCTGTTGGGAGGGGGACCCCTGGGAAGCCACAGGGCCCTAACTCCACTTAGAGCAGAAGGATTAGCTCTGTGAAGGGGATGGGTTCTACAACACGAGCGTCCCCCCTACCCCCGACCATGCATCCGGTCCCTGTGTCCAGGGAAGAGCCCTGGGATAGAGTCCAAAGACCGAGTTCCAGCCCCCTCTGCCACACTCACTGCCTCCCTTGACCATCAACCTGCCCTTTACTTCTTCCCATGAGCCTCCTCTTCTTCATGAAGACTCTGACTAAATGATCTTCAGACCACTCCAGGCAGACAGTCTGTGATTCCCAAAAGACTCCTGCTCGTCACATCAGTCAGAAGGAAGGGAAGTGGTCTTACAGAAACATCCAGCAATCTCAGTGCTGGGGCTGAGGGCAGCAGTTATGCAGAAACCCAACTGAAGGGTTTCTGCATACACTGAGGAGAGGACCCAGATGGGATTTGGGCTGGAAGACAGTGCATAGCTTGGGGGGGCTGCAGAGGTCAGGCAGCCCCTGCTTGCATGTTTGGGTCTTTGAGGGGAGTACTCGGAGTAGCCAGGAGGTGCTGAGACTGATTTCTCTGGGTGGCTTATAAAAGCCAGATCATCTCTTGTACTCTCACTGAGGTACGAAGCACAGGTGCGTGCAAGCCCGTGTGCAAACTTGCATGCATGTGTGTGTTTCTCAGTGGCCACCCAGCATCCTGTGAAAATGGACTGGGTGGCCCCTGGCAAGCTCTGAGGTTCTGGCCCAGCTGGGATGGGGAACGGGCATGTGGGAACCTGACACCTGGCAGAGCCCTTTGACAACTGCTTTCCTTATCTTTCAGCCCATGAGGCTCCCAGTCCCCACTGAGTGCCACCCTGAAGGATGTCCCAGCTCTCCTCCACCCTGAAGCGCTACACGGAATCAGCCCGCTACACAGATACCCCTTACGCCAAATCAGGCTATGGCACCTACACCCCCTCCTATGGGGCCAACCTGGCCACCTCCTTCCTGGAGAAGGAGAAGCTTGGTTTCAAGCCAGCCCCCCCTACCAACTTCCTCACCCGTCCCCGCACCTATGGCCCTTCCTCCATCCTGGACTATGAGCGGGGCCGCCCCCTGCTCAGACCTGACATCATGGTGGGTGGTAAGCGGGCAGAGAGCCAGACCCGGAGCACTGAGCGGCCTTCAGGCAGCGGCCTCAGTGGGGGCAGTGGATTCCCTTATGGCATGACCAACAACTGCCTCAGCTACCTGCCCATGAGTGCCCGGGACCAGGGGGTGACCCTGACCCAGAAGAAGTCGGACAGCCAATCAGACCTGGCCCGGGATTTCTCCAGCCTCCGGACCTCAGACAGCTACCGTATAGACCCCGGGAACCTGGGCCGCAGCCCCATGCTGGCACGCACACGCAAAGAGCTCTGCACCCTTCAGGGGCTCTACCAGGCAGCCAACCGCCCTGAGTACCTGGCCGACTACCTGGAGAACTATGGTCGCAAGGGCAGTGCACCTCAGGTGCCCACCCAGGCTCCTCCCTCACGAGTCCCTGAAGTCCTCAGCCCCACCTACCGACCCACTGGCCGCTACACACTGTGGGAGAAGGGCAAGGGCCAGGCCCCTGGGCCCAGCCGCTCCAGCTCCCCAGGGCGAGACACCATGGTGAGTTTACCCTTGGGGACTGGCGAAGGGCTGGGGAGGCAGCCACTGATGTCAGAGAGCCAGGCTGAGGGCAGGATTCCCAACCTGATGATGGATGGCAGCAGTGGCTGCTCCTGCAGCCCTGGTGGAAACAGGCGAGAAGCCACGTCTGGCATGTCGGGTGCCCTTGTGGCTCCATGCCGAGGGAAGGGGCTTTCCCACTGTCCCTAGGAAGCCCACTCAGGACCTGTGCACTCGGCGGTAAATGCTCGGCTACCCCCACATATGCTGCTGGCCCACTCTCTCCTTTTCCACCCAACAAGCCAGAGTATCCTGCAGGCCCTCCCCCATCCTGGGCTGGATGCTGGGGCCCCAGACCACTGGTGCTCCCTGTGACAAGAGGGGCCTCTTTGCTCTCATTGCATCTCTTCTCCTGCCCAGGCTTTATTCCCCAGCCCCAAGGCCTGGCTTTGCATTTGAGCATAAGATACCAGGGGAAGAGGGATTCTCCTCTGAATGACGCTGGTATGCTGACAACCAGGGTGATTGTGTCTTTGGAGAAAATAGCGGAGACATGTTTATCTAGGGCTTGAGACAATCCATCACCTCTGTATTCCAGCCCTGCCATGGCTGGAATGAGGGAAGAGGCTCTGCTGGAAACTGACCAAGGACTGGCATGGCCTTAGCTCGCATCTAATCCGTGAACACACCTCTCCTGGGGAACTAACTACATTCTGCCTTTTCTGTAGTCATGAGTGTGCCTATGAGGTGGAAAGCTCTCAGAGGATGAGAAAGAAATCCTATCTCTAGATCCCGCACCATGTGTCTTGCACAACATGGAGCTCAGCTGACCTGCAGTTTGCTTGGATGGATAGATGG
>VBSM01001265.1:74322599-74347874 GCA_008086735.1 Cheirogaleus medius | reverse complement strand
TTTTTTTTTTAATTCTTCAAGTACAACTTTTCTAATGCTAGCCCTGTGGTGCTAGGTGGGTGTTGGCCAGGCCCCAAGCACAGCCACAGTAGACCTGGGATATAAAACAAGTTTTTGTTTTTTGTTTTTTTGTTTTAATATTTTGGATGGAATCTAGTTGCCTCCAAGAATTGTGCCTTATAGCATTTGGGGACCAGGGGGTAATGCCCCTCCCTGAAGTATCCTTCAACCTCTTCTCCTTTCCCCAGTGCCATGCCCGAGCCTGCTGAGGGACGGGTCCTGCCCTCAGCCCCTGGCTCGTGCACGGCAGTGCGGCGAGGAGGAAAGTAGGCGAAAGGATATTTCCGATGATAGTGTCTCAAGTTCTTCCTGCCCACTTCCTCTGACCCACCCCTGGTCTGCTTCCCAGCTGTTTGAAGGATAGCACAAGCCCTTATCCCCTCATCCCTAGAGCTTCTCACCTTTTATTTATTCTCTTAAGGCCCCTTCCCTCTGGCCTTCCTGACACCCCTCCCCCCTTCTCAGAGCCTCCTAGACATAGGCCCTTTGGACCGAGTTTCTCAGGGATGCCCATGCTGCCCTCAGCTCCTCCTGGCATTGGTCTTCTTGCCTGCCCTGGGAGCTGGAGCCCCTGGGTGTTTGGGGACATCTTGCCTCAGTTGTTTGGTTCTTTCCCATGGGCTTGATTTTGCCCTCAGTAGTTGGACAAAACTGTGCTGTCCTCAGAGTAAAGCTGTTCAGCACAGGTGTGGAGCACCGTGCACCTTTGCACACCCACACAGCCGGGCCTGGCTTGTGCCCCTCGGAGCCTGGAGTGGACCAGTGCTCCCAGGAGGAGGCATCAGAGAAAGACACCCTGAGTTTAACTGGCCTGTCGCCCTTCTCCAGGGAAGACCTGTGAACCTGAGCCCAAGGGCAGGTGTACACTTGTTTACTGTGTAAGCAAGAGTAGAAGAATGTCTAATGTACAGTGGAACCTTGTACAGAATAAATAATAGCTTTGAGAAATCAGTTGGTAAATGATAGAGTCTTGATTTGAGAGCAGTTTGAACCCAGGAAAGGCTCCCTGAGTCTTAGTGGCCGTCTATTTCATTGCTTCAACAGTTGGTAAATTCCAAGTTGTGGAAAAAGTGAACCACCCTTACATTCTAGTTTAAACTTCCCAATTCTTTAAAGCTAAAAAAGTACACATTCTGGACACTGTATTCATCCGGATTCCCTGTTAGCTTTTTGCTACGTTTGTTTATATATACAGTCACCCGTAGGTATATGCAAGGCTTCCAGGACACCCTCCTATACCCCCCACATATACCGAAATCTGAAGTCGGCCCTCCTTATACCAGGTTTTGCAACCTGCAGATACACTGTATCTTTGATCCACGTTTGTTGAAAAACATCTGCCTTTATGTGGATCTTCACAGTTCTAGCCCATGTTCAAGAGTCAACTGTATTTTATTATTTCGGCCAAAACATTTACAGGTGAGATGTTATATCACCTCAACATACATCTCCTAAGAATCAGGACATTCTACATAACACTTTTTACACCTAGGAAAATTGGTGTATTTAATACACATTTCTTGAACTGTCTCCTTTTGAACTGCTGGCATGGGTTACCCTCTTGGTACTTTGTTGAGACACTTGAGTGCCTGTACAGACTGGCAATGAGCTAAAACAGATGTCTCCTGCAAATGGTGAATGCTGCAAAACTTGCTATTAGAGCAGACGGGCTTTACCTGGATGTGGAGTGATCTGAGCTTGATCTTTGATAAACCAAAGATCTCAACTCTCCCCCTAATAATTTGAAACAGTTCCCTTTGTGTTAAAGGTTTTATTCCCTAAAGTGCTTTTTCCTAAGACTTTAGATTTAACCTCTTAAAAAGATTACCTTTTAGGCCGGGCGCGGTGGCTCACGCCTGTAATCCTAGCACTCTGGGAGGCCGAGGCGGGTGGATAGCTCAAGGTCAGGAGTTCGAAACCAGCCTGACCAAGAGCGAGACCCCGTCTCTAAAAAAATAAAAATAAATAAATAAAAAAAAAAAGATTACCTTTTTGGTGCACTCAGGGCCGGTGTCTCCTTTGGTTTTATCTCATCGTTAATACCGTTCAGCTCTTCCATTTCTGCCGCTGGTCTTAGAAGTAGGGAGGCTGATGGCTCCACCAGCTGGCCCAGAGTGTCCCTCGGGACACTTCCTCACTGCCTTCCCTGCTCTGACACTGCTCTGAGAAATCCAGGCCTAGCTATCCATCCTTGCCGAGACAGAGCACCTGCTGTCCTTTGAGGCCTGTGTGCTGCTGTCAACAAACTCATGGAGGAGGACAGAAGTGGGGGCATTTTTCTGGGCATTTCCCAAGAGTGGAGAAGAGAGATTGAAAACAACAATGATTCGAATCCTGGAATTGCTCCTTATGGGACTCAAACTTCCCTGGCTTGCCCCGAGAGTGGCCCAACCCAAGGTAAGATTTTAAATGTTGACGATTGCCCCCAAGCCACAGGTGAGCAGGATCCTCTTCAAAATGGAAATATTAGGCTTGTGGCAAGCGAATGGGTGAGCCCCAGATCAATGTAAGTTGTCACACCTCTCCTTTGACTAGCTTTTCAGTAGAGGTAGAAGCCACCCTGTGCACTTTTGTTGTCTTCCACCGGGGAACTGGGAACAGGCGGACTGTAGATAACATCCAGGGCAGGGGCTCAGCTCGGGCCCTCCACCCTTGCTCCCGCCTCTTACAGGCCTACCCCGTGGTGCTTTCTCATCCCCATGGCAACCGGCCCCAGTGCCACACAGACCACAAACACAGGTCTGTCCCCAGGTGTCTTTGCCCTCAGCTTTGGCTCCTAGCAACTTGGCTTTTTTCCCCCATTCTTTGCTCCCACTCCAGCAGGCCTCTCTCTGGGGGAGGCGCTCCCCTGCAACTGCTCTTGTGTGACCTTGAACAAGAACCTCCCTCTTCTGGGCCACAATGCCTCATCTGTGAATTAAGGAGATTGGGCTAGTGGCTCTTGAAGGTCTCCACTCCAGTGTTAGCAATCATTCTAAGTCATTTTTCCCCTAAATGCCCGAGTCCCAAGCTAGGGGACTTACATATCTCTGGTTCCCTGGTTCCAGTTTATAGAGTTAATTTTTTTAAGTGACCACTGCTCAGAAAATGCTTATTTCTTTCTATAAAGCTATAGAGTTCGGGTCATAGAGGTCACCTTGTCCACACTTACTTTAGCAGTGAGGATACAGAACCTTGCAGAAGGCTTGCTCAAGGCCGTGTAGCCTGTCATGTCAGAGATAGGATGGAACCCAGGTATCTCAACTGCCTACCCAGTTCTCTTTCCATCTGAGTATTCTGCCTTTTGGTTGAGTTGACAGCATTTTTCAGGACTTTCTGCAATAAATTTTCCAACCATGCATCTATTAGGAACGAAGCTGAACAACAGTGTAACATTCCCACATGTCCAACAGTAAAATCAGCATGATCTACCTCCCACCTGGGCCCTAGTAGGTCTCTCTGAGCTAGGCACCTCTGGGATCCCCATCCTTCGTAGCTCTAAGGACAGAACCGAGTACCTGAGCAGGATGCAGGACACAGCAGAAAGAAACTAGCATTCACAGCCCACCAAAATTACTTTAGCTCTCTGAGCTTCAGTTTCCTCCTCTGTAATCTGAGAATAACAGTACCTACTCAGAGTTGTGCATGCCAGTTAAGAAAAATAGTGTGTCTGGCACATGGTGGGTGCTCAACAAGTGTGCGCTTCCCCCAGCCCTCCCTCATTTCCGGGACGACACTATCCAGGCTCCGTTGAAATTCTCATGGTGGTTGATCCTCAGCAAATGTTTAATTCCCCTGGTCTCTCTGGATGTTTCTGACTTCTTTTTCCTGAACAACACATTTGATCAAGGCTAAGGAATGCAAAGTAAGTATAGCATTGCCCAGACTAAACAGAATTAGTGTGGTAGACCCACTAAACGGGTATTCCAAAGCCAAGAAATGATCCCTGATATTTAGGGTGACCTGCCTCTTGGAGATAGTGATGGGACTGAGCTGCTGTCTTCCAAACTCCTAGAGACAAGGCAAGACCAGGGAGTGACAGTGAGCCAGGAGCGGGAAAAGGAGCACATTTGAAAGATTTGGTGGCTGGACGCGGTGGCTCACGCCTGTAATCCCAGCACTCACTTTGAGAGGCCCAGGTGGGAGAATTGCTTAAGGCCAGGAGTTCGAGACCAGCCTGGGCAACATAGCAAGACCTTGCCTCTATGCAAAATTAGTCAGGTGTGATGATTCATACCTGTAGTCCCAGCTGCTCAGGAGGCTGAGGCAGGAGAATCCCTTGAGACCAGGAATTCAAGGCTACAGTGTGCCATGGTCATATCACTGCACTCCAGCCTGGGTGACAGTCTTTAAAATAAATAAAAAAGATTTGGTAGGAAAGAGGCATAATGCACACCTATAATGCTGGCCCTGGGCACAAAGAGGAGGGTGTTCCGGATCAGAGGAAGATGGAGAGACAGGGTGAGCACAGCATGTTCCCAGGACAATGAAGGGGCCAATGAAGAGGCCAGTCTGACTGAAGTGGAAGATTTGACCTAGAGAACCCTCTAGAGGGCTGGAGTCCTAGAATGTTATCACTGGCCTCAGGCTGGCCTTGCCCTACATGCTGGCAGGAGGTAGTAGAGCAAACTGGGGATGGGCCAGCACGGGGGAGCCATAGTACTCCATGTTTTCAGGAAGAAAAGCAAAAGCCACTGGAGGAGCTTCCAGGGAGTCCGGGGTCACTTGAGCAGGAATCCAGTTAGCATGTAACTTTCCTTTGCTGGCATTTTGTCCATGGCAATCAGCAGGGAGTTCCATGGAAACACGTGTGCAGCAGCAGGGACAGGGAGTACAGTAGAGATCACGTTCACTGCAGAGCCAAGTGGGGGCTGGGGGACCCCACGGAAGGAAGAGGCAAGAAAGCCAAGGCCCCGAGCCTGTGGGAGGAAGGAAGGGAAGCCCAGCAGCTCAGCTGCTGGCAGGTCTCAGCCTCCTGGCCTCTCGCATGTGGCTCTACTTCTAACCGGTGCCCTTGCCCACAGGCCCTCTTGCCCCTAATCCCTTCTACAGGTTTATAGAAAGAGCATGGAAAATGTAAAAGAAAAGGAGACAAAGAAAGGAAAGGGGAAAAAGAACAAAAGAGTAAAAACCAAGACTCCCACAGACCCAGCTCTGAAGTCCAGCCTGCTCCTCGCCAGCTGTGCCACTGGGGGCAAAGGCTCTGAACTCCCAGGAGCCCCAGTGACATCAGGGAATGGGAGCAAGAATTCCTCCCTGACCTTGCCTCCCAGGGCTGGGATGAGTGTGAAATGAGATGGCGAGTTGCAAGGTCGTATGTTCAATGTCACTGAGTTTTATTTATGCCACCAACACCCCCCACCCTGACCTGGCCCCTTGAAGGGTGGCTATCACCTTTCCCTGGAACCCTTTCGTAAGGCAGCCAGGGGCAGGAGAGCCTGTGCCTGCAGAGCCCAGGGTGTAGTCGCGGACGGCCATGGACAACAGCAAAGCAGAGACGCTCCCTGGTCCCCCCGCCTCCCCTTGGCCTCCCTTCTGCAGTCTCCCAACTCACAGGGGCAGTTCTAAGACCTAGCTCTGACCAAGCCACTCCCTGCTCCATAGGGAGTAAGGCTAAACCTCTCCTCCTTCCTAGAATGCCCCACCCAACTCCCGAGTTCTGCCTATTAAAATCCTTTCAACCCTCAAACTTTAGCCTAAAGGCCCGCCAGTCCAGGAAGTCCTCCGGCATGCCCCCATTGGACAACGTCATTGCTTCTCCAGTTTATACAGCACTCGCTCTCTGGCCTTTAACCCAGTAAATTGTCTTCATGTCTGTCTGCTAACCCATAGTTCTCAAAGGACACTTTTCCATTCTTTGGGAGAACCCCAAAGATTTTTTTATTAATTATAAACACTACATTTTTAAAAAATAATAAACCCTTTACAGGCTAACATAAATGTTTTTATTTTTTTTTAAAAAAGCACATATTTTTCAAAGCAAAAATAAATTAGTAAGAAGGGCAGTGTTGACTGGGCACGGTGGCTCACGCCTGTAATCCTAGCACTCTGGGAGGCCGAGGCGGGAGGATTGCTTGAGCCCAGGAGTTCGAGACCAGCCTGAGCAAGGGTGAGACCGTCTCTACTACAAATAGAAAAATTAGCTGGGCATCGTGGCACGTACCTGTAGTCCCAGCTACCCGGGAGGCAGAGGCAGGAGGATTGCTTGAGCCCGGGAGTTTGAGACTGTAGTGAGCTATGATGAGCGCCACTGCACTTCACCCGGCGCGACAGAGCAAGACTCTGTCTCAAAAAAAAAAAAAGACAGTGTTGTTTAACATTTTTGCAAATCTCTCTAACGTCTGGCTTAATAGAAGACAGCTGGACTCACATTTGCTTCAGCATTCAACCCAACGCCATGTCATACGTCATGGGGCGTCTGGAAAATATGAATGAGCGTGAAAAAGGCACATAAGGTCTTAGTGTTATTATGAAAACAGTTCCACAACCTCTCAAACTCTCTGAAAGAAGTCCCCGGGCCCCACTTTAAGAACTGCCACACTAGACCAGAGACTCCTTCAGTCGAGGGCACCTGTCTCAGTCGGCTAGGGGAGCCCAGTGCTCGGCCAGACCTGGCACCACAGCCTCTGAGTGATCACGGTGAACAAGCTGCTCCAGAGCGGAGCACAAGGCCACTCTCTCCATGGAGCTGTCCCCACTGGCCCAGGCTCTTAGCACACAGTGTGGCAGGGAACCCTGTCCCATCCTTGTCCGACCAGAATGAGAAGTACTCACGGTCAGGGACCGTCTTATCCTCTTCAGGAACACTTGTCCCTACAACCATGAAAAAGTACCCTCCCTGAAGACCAAGCGTGGTTAGACATCCAAGGGTCCAGGACAAGGCTTGCCGCCCTAGACAAAAGCAGCCCAAGGCCCTCCAGGGGAGAATGGAGAAGAACTTGCGGGCGGGGGAATCTCCTCTCCTGAGTGCAAGGGTAGCCGCCTTAGGATCACAGAATCTGCCCCCTTTGAGTCTTCCGTTCCCGTGGGGTTTCTCGCTTTGCTCTGTCCCTCTGACCCCTCTGCCCTCCCAACATGTAGGGTGAGAAAGGTATGTCACAGAAAACGTGAGTTTAGGATTTATCCGGTCCTAGGTTCAACTCTCATCTCCGTATCTTACCGCCTGTGTGACTTGGGGGATTACTGAACCTTTCAGCCTTAGCACCATCATTTGTAAAATGGTTACACTGCCTCCCAGACTTACGAAGGACAGAAACTGCAGGCAAGACCTCTTGCCCAGACATTCAAAATAGGCATCCTACAAACAGCAGCCAGAAATATCAGGCTGCGTCCCTACCTCCTGCCCTGCCTGACGCTCAGCCTGAGCATGGCTAACACAGGACAGATCACCAAGCCCTTTCTCCCTGAGGACAGCTGAGCCAGGCTGGGATTTGCCAAGAGAACTTCACTCATAGAGAAAAAGGCATGTAAAGAAACAAGAAATAAGTAACCTCGTTTGCAGAGTGCAGGTTTCCTACACTGCGGCCAGACTCCACACCCCACCCTGCCCAAGCCCTGGGGCCCCTTCTGCTCCTTCCGTCCTTTCTCCTGTGGGCTTAGAGCCCCCAGGGACAAGCAGTCAGCCCTCCAGCTCACACCATGTTCTTCCGATAATGGTTTCTCTCCTTGTCCTGGTCACGCAGGTGATCTAACAGGGACCTTCCAAAGACCCAGGCGTGGCTGGAGCCGCAGTCATGCTGATGGGGAGGAATGGTGGGCAGCCGGCTTTGTCCTCAGGACTCACAGGCCCTGAAGCTGCCACGCCCTACACCCAGCTTCTCTCTCTTCCTCAGACCAGCTGAGGCTTCCTTATGCCTGCAAGTTCTCCCTCCTCCCAGCACCCCCAGGAGATCACTCAGTACCCCAGGTGAGGTGGAGAAGGGGGTGGTGAGCTCCCCTAGTCACATCCCCCACCAAGCACCTAGTTTCCTCTGCTGGGTGTTCTCAGCCACTGCCTGTGCCTTTAAGAACTGCCACCCTGTGCCAGGGTCTTGACCTCAGCGTCCTCAGCTGAGTTGGATTAAGGGACCCTTTCGTGCCTTTGCAAATTCCTCTTGGCTGCCAGTCCCTTCCCCAACACAGCAACAAAGTAGCCGTAGCCCAAACCAGTCTGCCAAGGGCAGCCCAAGAGCTGGTGTAGCCTGGCAGCCTTTTCCCTCAGGGAGTAGAGGCTGCCCATTTGGTAGGGGGTTTGTGTTCAGAGAGTGGGCTCTTGGGATCTTGGGCTGTCACGGGGACCCCAGAAAGCCATGCAGAGCCTTGGGCCATGAAGGACTACTCCGATGTCGTCCTCTGCGTGGAGGCGACAGAACTGAGCAAGGTAAGGGCCACACGGAACCTCTCTCCCAAGACCCAGCAGCCCCAATGGACACAGCTGCCCTCAGTCCTCAAGTCTCGCCCTTCCAGACTGAGTTCTGCAATCCTGCTTTTGAGCCTGAGTCGGGGCCACCTTGCCCTCCGCCAGCCTTCCAGGAGGATGCCAGCTGCAGCATCCGAGCTCCCTGGCACGGTAACTGTCCCACAGGGTTACCGGGTGGGAGGACAGAAAGGCCCAGGAGCCAAGGGCAGTGTGAGGGAGGCCTGAGCGGGGGGCTCTCAAAATCCCACCTGCCGGCCCGCAGGTCGGCGTCCCCGAGTGCTGCAGCCAGACTGCCACTTTTCCTGGCTATGTGTCCTCCTGCTCGCCAGCCTGCTGCTCCTGCTCCTTGGGCTGCTGGTGGCCGTCATCCTGGCCCGTGAGTACGTGGGGCCTGCTGGGAGAAGGGCTTTAGAGTGAGACCTGTGAGCCCTTCTACTTGCCCCTCTGGGGTCCAGCTCCTCCATCTTCCTGCTTCCAGAGCTGCAGGCTGCACCCCCTCCCAGGCCCTCCTACAGCCCCCTGCCTGCCCGAGGCCTCGCCACCACTGGCACCACCACCACCACCTCTCAGGCAACTGGGACCCCTAAAAGGCAGCAGGAGGCAGGCATGAGCCCTACAGTCCAGTCCAGTGAGTACTTAGGGCAGCTTTGCCTGGAGGAGAACCCAAGATGGCAGGCAGAGGGGAGGCCAGGGAGAGACACCTTGGGGGAAAAGGGCCCCTCTCCTTCTGACCGCTGAACTCTAACCTCCATCTCTGCAGCCTGTGGAGGCCTCCTCTCTGGCCCAAGGGGCTTCTTCAGCAGCCCCAACTACCCAGACCCTTACCCCACCAATGCCCACTGCGTGTGGCACATCCAGGTGGCCACAGACCACACAATCCAGCTCAAGATTGAAGCCCTCAGCATGGAGAGTGTGGCCTCCTGCCTTTTCGATCGCTTGGAAATCTCCCCTGAGCCTGAAGGCCCCCTTCTCAGGTGGGTCCCTTTGACCCTAGGAGATCCCACGTCTGTCCTAAACCACTGTCTGGAGGGCAGAACCACGGAGCTGCAGCGGAAAAGGCTGGACTGGGAGGAAATGGAGAGAGTTGGCTTCTGGGCCCAGCTCTGGCACCACCTAGCTAGCTGTGTGACCTGAGGAAGATCACTTCCACGCTCTGATCTCAGTTTCCTAATCTGTAAAATGGAGTTCCTATCCTTCCCATGAGTAAATGCTATGCTACAAGGATGGATGTGCAGGTGCTGGGAAGGTCAGCGCTCCCTGGGAAATTCAAGGATGCTTTTTGACCACATCATCACCAGTTCAGGGGTTGAGGAAACAGGACTGCAGGGCCCAGGCAAGCTCCACTCTGGCTGGCCCTGAGCTCAGAGCTTCCATTACCCCCAACCTGGCTTCTTGCAGGGTATGTGGGAGGGTACCACCCCCCACACTCAACACCAATGCCAGCCGCCTCCGGGTGGCGTTCGTCTCCGACAGCAGCGTGGAAGGATTTGGTTTCCATGCCTGGTACCAGGCTGTGGCCCCTGGCCATGGTGAGTGTCTTCCCACCGTGTCCCCAGCTGCCCATTGAGTATCCACTTCCTTCCCCTCCAGCCACTCCCAGCACTGGCAAAAAGGGTGGGGACTCTGGGGTTCCTGACTCCAGATGCCCACTCCCAGGGAGCTGTGCCCATGATGAGTTCCCTTGTGACCAACTCGTCTGCCTGCTACCTGACTCGGTGTGCGATGGTTTCGCCAACTGTGCTGATGGCAGTGACGAGACCAATTGCAGTGCCAAGTCCTCAGGTACAGGCCCCACCACGGGCAGGGCGGGTACTCTCTTCAGGCCTCGGGTCCAGAGTCAGGCTGGGCTCCCCAGATCTGCCCAGCCTCACACCAGGGCCCCCCGCCCAGCACTCCCTGCCTGGTCACTCTTCTGGCCCAGAACCCGCTTCCCCACAGGCATGGCCAACGCCTTTGCTCTGCAGTCACTGCCAGCCCTATCTGTTGGAGGCACAGATCCTGGCGAACTTATGAGCCCTTCTGCCTCTCTGCAGGCTGTGGGGGGAATCTGACTGGGCTCCAGGGCACTTTCTCTGCTCCCAGCTACCTGCAGCAATTCCCTCACCAACAGGTAAGCGCAGGGCTCCATGGGGAGGGGAGAGGCACACATGGGAACGGCACCCAGGCTAGTGTCATGGGGACAGCATGGTAGACACTGCCTTTTACTTGGGAAGAGATCAAGCAAGCAGGAGGGGAATATTATTAAGTGCTTATTGTGTACTTAGATGTTCCCACACTGGGTAAACTCATCTCTGAGACCAGATAAGTTAAAAGGCCCTTCTCAGCTTAAGAGCTACCCAAGAGCTGGGTGGGCAGTGCCCTCTCCCTGCCTAGCCTGCACTGGGAGAAGAAGCCCCTTCTGGAGCTCAGCCTGGATGCCCACCTTGGGACAGGAAGAAGTAGCGTGAACTACTCTATCTGTGCCCTCCCCCAGCTTTGCACCTGGCATATCTCAGTGCCTGCTGGATACGGCATAGAACTGCAGTTCCACAACTTCAGCCTGGAAGCTCAGGACGAGTGCAAGTTTGACTACGTGGAGGTGTATGAGACCAGTGGCTCTGGGGCCCTCAGCCTCCTGGGCAGGTACAGGAGACAGGGGAGGGGCCGTGGATAGCCTCCTGCAGTCTGGCGCTCCCTCCCCACCGGCCCCACTCCTCCCAGCTTCATTTTCTTCCGCTACTCCAAGCCAGAGGTCTCTTCACTGTCCCCCAACACAGGCTGTGCTTCTCACCTCCAAGCCTTCACCCCACAGTCACCCCGTCCCCAGGAGGCCCTTTCTCAAACCTCTCCCTACCCCAGTTCTTCCCACTCTGCGGGGGCATTTCCACCTCTCCTACAAACCCTCAACTGATTGTTCCCATCTCAAAGTGGCTCAAGCGTGAGCAGTTTGCCTAATACTCTGTCAACTGAATATGCATGTCTTCCTCATCAGACCCTAACCTCCCTTCGTCTGCAACTGTCTCCAGCACCTCTGGCATCGCCCAGAGCTCCTGGCTCAGAGCCAGGCCTGTGGGAGGCTGCAGTGGAGCCCAGGTGAGCTGAGGGCCCGTGCCCAGCACTGTTCTCTGCTTTGGGCAGGTTCTGTGGTGCAGAGCCACCCCCGCCCCTCATCTCCTCGCACCACGAATTGGCTGTGCTCTTAAGGACAGATCATGGCATCAGCAGCGGGGGCTTCTCAGCCACATACTGGGCCTTCAATGCCACAGAGAGTAGGTGCCCCTGGGCAAGGGGGTGTGTGCAGCAGAGGTACCTCCATGGGTCAGAGAAGGGCTCTGAACCCTGGTCGGGCACCATGAGGGCAGTGGGGCTATAAGCATGTCCCTGGGTACTGCCATGCCCCTGTGCCTACAGACCCCTGTGGGCCCAGAGAGTTCTCCTGCCAGAATGGAGGGTGTAAGGGTCTGCGGTGGATGTGTGAACTGTGGAGAGACTGCCCAGACAGCAGCAATGACAACTGCAGCAGCCCCTTGTTCCCACCCCCAGGTGAGAAGCCTGCCCGGGCACCCTGGGCAGGGCCGGCAGGCCGGGGCAGCCTGGGTGCCCACCTTACAGAAACCCTGCTGGCAGACTTCACAACCCTCCATCCTGTCCTCCCTGACAGGAGCGAGGGCGGCTGGGCCTCACTATCTGGACTCTAAGGTTGCTTCACAGAGGCCTAGAATGACTCTCAGCTGGTGGTGGCAGTGGTACTTAGTGTCACTCCAAGGGAAATAGGAATATGGGGATCAGTGGGGTTTCAGGAACCAATCCCACTGTCACACAGAGAGTCCCTCTCCACAGCCCACCCCAAAGGTGAAGGTCAGATCTTGCACAGAACAGGGGAGTTTCTGCCAGAGGGCCAAGTGGTCCCTGCAAATGTGGGTGCCCCGTGTTCCCTGAGATTGCAGAGGGGCCTGCACGATGCCCAGGGCTGGCGAATGTTGCTTGGAGCAGGCTCTCGGGATGGCAGGGCTTCTCTGTGTATGCGAAGCATCTCTCCCTGTTATCTCCTTGGAATCACACGGCAACCTCCAGCTGACCCATGTAGAGCAATTAGGTGACTCGCCCCAGGCCACACAGCAAGTGTCCCCACAGTGACTCTCCCCTCCCACCCCGCAGAGCTGGCCTGTGAGCCTGTCCAGGTGGAGATGTGCATCGGTCTGAGCTACAACACCACGGCCTTCCCTAACATCTGGGTGGGCATGGCCACCCAGGAGGAGGTGGTAGAAGTCCTCAACGGTTACAAGGTGCTCTGGGCAGAGATAAGGAGGGTGACCCAGGACAGGGCGAGAGCCTGGGGAGCCCTGGGGAGCAGAGTGCCTGAGGGCTGGTCTCCTCCTTCCACAGAGCCTGACAAGTCTGCCCTGCTACCAGAATTTCCGGAGGCTCCTTTGTGGGCTGCTTGTGCCCCGCTGCACCCCACTAGGCAGTGTCCTTCCCCCTTGCCGCTCTGTCTGCCAGGAGGCAGAGCACCAGTGCCAGTCTGGCCTGGCACTACTGGGCACCCCCTGGCCCTTCAACTGCAACAGGCTGCCTGAGGCAGCTGGCCTGGAAGCTTGTGCCCAGCCCTGACCCTGAAGCCGGCCCCTGCCCTCTGCCCTCTGCCTGCCCACCCTCCTTTGCCAATCAGGGTGGGCAGGCGGGGGAGCCAAGGAAGGGGACCTGCAGGCAGAGTGCACTCTGCCCATCCTCTCTGGGGCCTTCTACGAGGGGAAGGAGGAGTCACCCACAGGGGCTAATGGGACCCTCCTCCCTGCTCCTTCCTTGTCCCCTATTTGCCCCAGCTGCTCAGGCTGCTGACCCGGCCCCCCACTGTGCCACTGGACAATCTAGACTCCTTCCCATCCAGGTCTCTCACCCAGATTTCCCATCTTCTGCCTTCCCCCTTTTCAACTGCTTTTTCACATACTCTGTCACCTGCCTTCTGACTTTTACATTTATACAAAAAAATGTCCTGAGTGCCTGCTAAGGTGGCAGGCCCTGTTCTAGGCCCTGGGAATCCAGTTGACTATCTGCCTCTAGAACTCTCCACCGCAGTTCTCTGCTTGTATTTCTTCCTGGACTAGGGTCTGGTCCTTGGTCTCTGTCACTACCCCACCTCTCCTCCGGCTCCTGGGAACAGGAGGTGCCCTGAGTGTATGTCTCTCACAGTCTGCCTCTCTGTGCCCGGCTCAAGTCTCTATCCCCCTCCTTTTTCCCCCAAACCTTGGCCGCCCGCCGGGCGACACCACGAGTTATTTCCCAGCTATTTCCCGGTCCAGAGCTCTTGGCCCCCGAACAACTGGTTTCCTCTTGAAGTCTGGGAGGAGCAGAGCGGAGCCGGCAGGGAGCGAACCAGGACGGGGGACGGCGAGGGCAGGGGGCGCCTGGCTGTGTAGAAGCGCAGGGGCGGGAGCACGGCCGACTGGAGGGTCCGGAGTGGCGAGCGCCCAGAAGGAGGCCACCGGGGAGCCGGGAGGGGGGTGAGTGTGGCGGAGGAAGGGAAACGGGGATGGGGAGGAGACTGGGAAAGCCTGGGCGCGGGCCAGGCGCTGGGGATTGGGAGGGCCGGTCTCTCCTCTCGCTCTCGCCTGTGCTCTCCGGGTGCTCGGATCTTGGGAGGTCCCTTTCTGCATCCCCTGCCTCAGGGGCGTGGCAGTGGGGTGGGGACCGACCGGGGTGAGCCAGGGTGAGCAGCGAGGCAGGTCCCAGAATCCTGGGTCCCGACTCCAGCCCTGCCTAGCCTACAGACCACGAGAGGACCCCAGCGTTCGGGCTCCGGGTGCCAGTGCCATGAGGCTGCTCCTCGCCCTACTGTTCCTGGGCCTGGCGGCCGGCTCTCCCCCGCTGGACGACAACAAGATCCCCAGCCTGTGCCCGGGGCATCCTGGCCTTCCAGGAACGCCAGGCCACCATGGCAGCCAGGGCCTGCCAGGCCGCGACGGCCGTGACGGTCGCGACGGCGCGCCCGGGGCTCCGGGCGAGAAAGGCGAGAGCGGGCGGCCGGGTAAGAAGGCAGCCTCGCTGCTGTCCATGGGGACGTCCGAGCAAGCACCGCGCGGCTCCGCTCTCCCGTGCTCCCTGGGGCTCGCGGCTCCCGCGAGGGGGCGCTGCTGCGCGCGGGGGAGGGGCTGAGTCCGCCGGCGGGAGCCAGAGCTCCCGGGACCCTCCTTGACCTGCCCCTCGGATCTGCCTTAAACGCTGCAGGAAGCGGCGGGGAGAAACTGGTGTGCAGGCAGGCACTAGCCAAAGCTTAGCGAGGGCCGGGCGGGGCGGCAGGGTGTCCTTAGAGTCGACCTCGGGCCCCCCGCTGCGGGCTGACCCGGCCGCTACTCTCACCCTAACCGCTCCCTTACCCGCGCAGGGCTGCCGGGGCCGCGTGGAGACCCCGGGCCGCGAGGAGAGGCGGGTCCCGCGGGGGCGACCGGGCCTGCGGGGGAGTGCTCCGTGCCCCCACGCTCCGCCTTCAGCGCCAAGCGCTCCGAGAGCCGGATGCCTCCGCTGTCCGACGCGCCCCTACCCTTCGACCGCGTGCTGGTGAACGAGCAGGGACATTACGACGCCACCACCGGCAAGTTCACCTGCCAGGTGCCCGGGGTCTACTATTTCGCGGTCCACGCCACCGTCTACCGGGCCAGCCTGCAGTTCGATCTGGTCAAGAATGGCGAATCCATCGCCTCTTTCTTCCAGTTTTTCGGGGGGTGGCCCAAGCCAGCCTCGCTCTCGGGGGGCGCCATGGTGAGGCTGGAGCCCGAGGACCAGGTGTGGGTGCAGGTGGGCGTGGGTGATTACATTGGCATCTATGCCAGCATCAAGACAGACAGCACCTTCTCTGGATTTCTGGTGTACTCTGACTGGCACAACTCCCCCGTCTTCGCTTAGTGCCCCCTGGAAAGCGAGCTCACCCGCTCTCACTCCTAGAGGAGGGTGTGACACTGACAGCCACATCACCCAGGAGGGCTGGCTCCCCTGGAATATTGTGAATGACTAGGGAGGTGGGATAGGGGCCTCTCAGTCCTGCTGCAAGGAATGGGGACAGAGGCTGTCTGAGATCAGTTCTGACAGCATGGGGCAGTGGCTGGATTTCTGCCCAAAACCAAAGAATGTGCAGTGCTGGCAAGTGTGGGTTCTCCAGTTGCTCTGGCCCAGGACCCGACGGTGGGGTGCTCTCTTCCTGGTCCTCTGCCTTTCTGGGTCCTCCCCCATCCCTCCTATTCCTGGGGCCGGCCTCTTCTCAGAGATCACTCAATAAATCTAAAAACCCTGCTACTGGCTTCAGCCTTTCTTTAGTGGTGGGGATGCCCTGTATCTGAGGACCATGGTGTGGAGGGGCGTGCTCAGGCAGAAGGGAGGGTTCTTGGGTGGGACGGACATCTGGGGCAAGAGATACAGGAAGCAGGCCCAGGTGAGTGACAGGCTGCTCCACAGAGCTGCCTGTACGTACCAGCTAGGTCTGTACGTTGTGAACAGGAGTGTCTGACTGAGGGGGATGCCCTCCTGGTATAGGGCTCTGGCCATCCAGAGAAAGGGGCACCTTTTTCTTATCCAAAGATGCCAAATGAACCAGGTGGGGGCTGCCTTCACCACACATACCCTTGCCCTGATCCAACAAAGAGCCCGGGATTTTCATTCATGGCTGTTCTGGCTGTCGTCTGGTCCCTAGATGACTGGAAAGCTATTTATTGCTCTCACTGGTGCCACTCTCTCACTGGTGGAGTGTCCTTGGGTGTCCAGAGATAAGTCGTTTCTGAGCTTACCACAAGGGGGCGCCACAGCTCCAGGCTGCAGCAGTGACCCTGGGTAGCTTGAGCTCAAGACTGCTGGGGTGGTTAGGGGGAGGACCGGTATTGAGGTAAGCCAAAGGAATTCCAGTGGGGGTGGAAGAAAAGGGGGTCCTTCGCTCCCAGCTCAGGAAGTTTATCTTCTTCTCATAAAATGTTTATCCCCACATTAAACAGAGACTGGAAGGAGCCAAGCTTCCCCTTGTTCAGCTCCCCCTCCAGGGTTGGGGGAAGGGAGGAGAAAGTGCCAAGCCCTCCCTCGGGCCTCCCAACTCTGAGGTGGAGATGAAGAACTCTCCCCCACTGTGCCCTGCATAGCCTGGGTGGGCCGAGCCACTGAGTCTGAGGCTGGCCACAAATCGCCTTCAAGGCTCCCCTCCCCTGACCCTCAGAACCCAGCCTGGGCCCCACCCCCAATCCGATGACTAACAAACCAGGCCTTGCCAGTCCCACAGCCTGCTCAGGCTCTCAACCCCAGGGAAAGTGGAGGGGCCTCTCCTCAGAGTTCCTTCAGGACCTACTCACTCCCCACCACTACCCCCCCAGAAGGCAGTCCCGGTCATTATGCTCCTAGATGAAATATACAATTATGGGGGGTACCCCTCCTCTCTTCCTGGTCACATGAGAGCAAACATAACCACTGGGGCCTGGGCCCCAAATGTGAGCTAGAGACAGGCCTCAGGCATCCATCCTGGGCTTCAGCTCCCTGGCTTCCACCAGGAAGTCCTGCAGCCCTGCTCCAACCCATCACGATGCAGACTCCATACCAAGAGAAACAAAGCCCAGCACCAGCTCCTCTGGGGACCAGAGGGTAGATTAGACTCCAGGCAGTAGGAACCCCAAGTTCCCTCCTGGGAAAAGTGGCACACCAGAGGAAGCTGGGAAGGTTGACTCAAGAGGTGAGAAAGTTCACATTCCTCTCTACAAGGGCTTAATTCTGGCAAAAATGGAAAAGATAGGGAAGGCTTTTCAAGAGCCATGTGTGTGAGAGGGAACAGATCAAGGGAATGAGAGTTAATCCAGCCATGCCTGGCATGGGATCTCTCCATGGCACAGTCTTCCCACCCTCTTAGCTCTTTCCCATCCTCTAGTTTAAGGCCAGGTCCCCCCACAGACATTTCTGGCTCCAGCAGGACAGAAGGACCCTGATTCAGCATCAGTTACCTCAACCAACGGCTCCCCCTTGCAGGGATGCACACAGAGGCTGTCAGAGCTGTCAACAGAACTTTATTCATTGGAAAGTGGGCCAGATAGACACCTCAGGCAGCTGCAAGCCCCTAGGCCCCTGGGCCCCAGCCCCTTCTGTGTTTGGACCCTAGTGAAATGTGCACAGTCTGCCTACCCCAGTGCTAGGGAGAGGCAGAAGAATACCATTTTTCTATGTGATGTGAGGAGTGAAGGGAATGAGTAGAAATCTGGTTATCCCTCCTGAGGCTCCCAGTGAGCTGGGGTGCCGGAGGGCACATGGTCCCAAAGCCAGGTGTAGCTGCACCTTTGCAGGGATAAACTCCTGATCCCAGCTTTTGGATCAGGTTGAGAGGGAGCCTCATAAGATCATGACAGGCAGAAGTGGCTCTAAGGGCACCTGAGAGATATCACCCCCAAAGCCTACCAGAGCACAGCGGCTCTGGCTGAACTTGTGTTCAAAATCATTCCAAGGCCCTTGAGTTGCCAAAACACCCAAACAACACTCATGTGTTGTAGCTGCAGAAACTGGGGAAGAAGTGGGAAGAAGGCAGGAAAAGAACCTACAAATCCCCAACAGAAAAATCAGAAGCAGAGTGGGATAGCCCGAGGCCGGCATCTGGATGGGCCCTGGGCAGGCTGAAGGAGAGCCCACAGTGAACAGTCTCAGGGCCCTTGCATAATGACATACTCACCACCTTCAGCATCAAAGGGACCCACTGGGTAAGGAGAAGCTATGTTACCCTGCCCCTACCCAGATCATAGTCTTCCAGAGTATCCCATCTCAAAGTCCTGGATGTATGGCTTGGAGGCTTGTCGTGACAGCCACAGGGGCAGGAGGGGATTCGGGCCAGGACCCAGAGATGAGGTGGTAATGTTGTCCAAGCGTGGGTGCCTGCGTGGAGCATGGAGGGGTGGGCAGGCAGGGAGGGAGTCTTCAGAGGTAGACATTGAGGGTCTGCAGGATGCCCCGGCGGCAGAGCGGACAGTTGCGATGGTAGATGGGGTGGCGCATCAGGATTTCGGTGCAGGCCTGGCACAGGCACAGGTGCCGGCAGGGTAGAAGCAGCACCGTCTTGCTCTGGTCCTGGCAGATAACACATTTCTTCCGCTCCTCTTGTTCCTTCAGCAACTTCCACGGGTCTTGCCCACCTGTAGGCTCCTCCTCATTGAGCCTCTCCCGGCCCCTGGCAGGTGTTGCTCTGAAGGTCCTGACCTCCTCCTCCTCCTCTGCCTCTGATCTGTGCCCTGCTTCAAGGAGAGTGTCCTGTCTCCGGGTCCTGGCTGAGAACACCCTTCTAGGGTCACCCTCGGGGGCTCCAGGTGCTCCTCCCTGGTTCGGCCAGCTTGCCAGTTGCAGGCTGCGGCTCCAGACTCGGCGCCAGGTCTCAAAGCCCAGTGCTAAGCCAGACAGACGCATGACATCCTCTCGGAGACGGTGGTAGGATGGCCGGGCATGGAGTTGACTGAGTGCCCGGGTGGCCAGCCTCACAGTGAAGTCCGGGTGCAACACAGTCACTGTCACTGCCAGCACACAAGCTAGCAACACCAGGCCAGTGAGATTGACCAGCACAAAGCTGGCCAGGAGGCGGGCAGCTGAGGCCAGCAGCTCCAGTGCTAGCTGGCAGGGAGTCCAAAGGAGGATGGCCATGGCCACAGCACTGCTGGAAATATGGGCTAGGAAGGCAGCCACCACATCTGTCATCCTCCACACAGGCCCCATCACTGCATCCCACAGGGCCAGCACCAGAGAGAAGAGGTTCTGTGTGCCAATAAGGCAGATGTTGACCAGGCTATTGATCACATAAGCCACCAGGCTCATGGCAATGGCACAGATGTCACAAACCTGGCGCAGCAAAGCATGGCCACTGGAGACCACATTGAGGATGCCCCGGTGCAGTATTTCCCGGCTCCGCAGTGCCCCATGAGAGGCCAGGTGCCCCAGGAGCTTTAGGCTCTCCAAGCCAGAGCAGCAGCTATAAAGCAGGGTACACAAGGCCTGCAAACCCCCAAAGGTGAACCGGATCAAGGCTTCCATCAAGGCCAGCAGTGAAAGCAGGACTCCTCGGCCCAAGTGCAGAAGACTAGTCAGTACCGTGTGCGGCAGGTTGTAGATGAAGGCCAGAAGCCAGGCCACGAAAGCCAGGAGGGTTGACACCAGCAGGAAGTTGAGGTCCAACACCAAGGTCAGCACATCCAGCACCAGGCCCACCCCATTCATTACCAGGTACACTGCCTCCATGATAGGAGTATGGAGGTTAGTCCAAAAGGAAGTTTGACTCCTTGGTTGAGGGGACAGTCAAGGTTGTCAATATTTTTGTGGGGGTCAGGGATCAATTTGGAAGGGAAGTGAGCAGTCTCCAATCCAGGTGGAAGCAAGAGTCTGAGGAAGAAGTGGGTCAGGTCAGAGGGAAGTGAAGTCGTAGCAGAGGGGAAGAGGGTCAGGCGCCAGTCCAAGAGTCCCGGTTTTAAAGGCGAGCTGTTTGGGAGGGAAGAGGCCAAACATATCTAAAGTGAAGGCAAGCCCGGGCTGGAGGAGCGACCTCAGCTTTGGAGACCGGTGTGGCGTACCACGGCCAGGCAATGGGTCAGACCGGGAGGAGACCAGGAACAGATGGGATGGGATCAGGCCGGGGCCGGGGCCGGGTGGGGAGGCGCAGGCTGGGCGCGGGCTCGCGGTCCAGCTACGCAGGTGCCCCTGTCCCCGCCCGGCCCCCGTCCTCCCGCCCGCGGCGCTTTGCGCCCAAAGGGGCAGTAAGAGAGGGAGTCAGCCTCGGCAAACCACAGGCGCGGCCTCTACTCCGCTGGGCGCCGCCATCTTGTGTGCGAAGGGGTGGGGCAAGAGGCGTGACAAGGAGGGAGGGAAGACAAACTCCGGCCAATCAACGAAGGTCAACCACAGGAAAGTCGAGCACTCATTGGTCCGTTTGAATTGCGCCCAAACATGTATTTTCCAAAGGGAGGGGGAGGAGACAGACGTCAATCCACGCCCCCTTGAAGCGGTGACTGGCCCGTTGACAGGAGCGTCGAAATACAACCTCCTAGCTCCGCCCTCTAAAAGAGCCGAAGTTTGGACTCGGCTACGTTTGGGCGCTGTTCTTTCCCCCGGCACCCGAACGCTTTTAGGCTCGGGTCGGAGGTCACCGCCTCTGGCCTGAGCTCTGGAACAGCACCGCCTTCACATCCCGCTGAGATCTGTTTCCTCGTCTTCTTCTATTCATTCATTTATTCTATCATTTATTGGGCTCCTACAATGCGTTAAGGATACAAAAAATAAGTTTAAGACAGTGCCTACTCTCAGGCAGCTCACAAGGGGAAACGGATTGTTTCAGGAGATTCCCAAACTGTTATTCCAAACCATGCTCATCAGGTTTTCTCAGCATCCTCGGGAGATTACCTCATTGTCATTGAGAAAAGGGGGCCACAGATTGGAAATAGCTCAGCTTCCTACCCCAGTCCTTATTAATTTGTTTACTTGAACAATCTGGTTAGATATCTATGCCTGGGTGGCCCCAGGTTCCTCAGAAAGTCACCCTTTTCTTTAATTCTCAAACAATATTCAAAATGTATTTGAAACCCCTCCCAAATATATTGAGAATCCTGGTGTTTTCTACTAACTCCAAGGGTACTTCGGAAATTTATCCTTCCCCTGGTCACCTTTGCATAATTTCCTACTTGTACTGAATTCTCCATCTCCACTGAACTTCTGAAAGTGCCTGTCCCCCCTTCACCCCACGATGAACATTACCTAAGTCCTTCATTCCCCAAAGCATCGCTGATATAAGGCTGAGCTGGGCAGCAAACCTTTACTGAGGCATTGGGGTCACAGCAGGTGTTATGCCGTAGTGCAGATGAAGAACTACGGTTTCTAAACCTCCACTGGCTTTTCTCCACCCTCTTTCTCACTGCTGTCAGGACCCAACTTAATATTTTCTCAGGCCCTTTCCTTCTCTCTTCCTCTTGAGGTTTCCCCTCCCTTTCTCCAGCCATCAGACTCCAACTTCCCAGTTTTTATTATTTGATTGTCCAGAGCAGTGTATTTCTACCCCCAACCCAAATCAAGCTCTGAGCACAAAATGTGAATCTGTCTAAACAAAGGAGAATAATATAAAAATTAGCTTTATCCCCTGGCCCAGATCATGGCTTGTGGTGGTGGTTATTGTTGCTGGTGGTGTTTTTATTGTCCCACTGTGCATCCTTTCCCATTTCAAATTCTGAGGGGATGTGGCCACTTCCCTTTCAACATTCTCGATTCCCCTCACCCCTAACCTCTCATCTTCAGGCATCTTACTTGTCCAGTGAACACTATATTGTTATTAATCAATCTTCCTGCAGCTCTCAACATAACTGACCACTTCCTCCACAGTTGTCCTCAGGGACATTACTCTTTTCTTGTATTCTTCCTGTTTCTATCATAGCCTCCTTTGCTGTGTGCATGATGATTTCTAAATCTGTGTCTTCAGCCTGAACCTCTCTTGCAAAGCTCAGGCTCCAACTGCTTCCTGGACATGGACAGCTCCTGGGTATCCCACTGGCACTTCACACTCAATAGATCCAAAATCAACCTTGGCAAATGTGCTGTGTCTGCACTGTGTGCACCTAACCGGTCAGTTTTCCACACCGGGAGGCATGTAAAGGCCTTCTCAGAGTTGGCAGGATGCTCTAAGAGAGTATTTCCATTCCTTGGGGACCAAGACCACCACCTTGAGTGATTTGAGATTTACTAATCCAAAGCCACATTTAATGAGCCACAACCCTTGACCCCCAGGAAACCCAGCTGGTAATCCTGCTTTGGGCAGTGACAAAGACTCCAACTGATTTTAGGGAGAAAGTTCAAATTGTTTGCTAGCCTGAGTCCCAGGCATTGAGAAGAAAATAAACCAGATCTTGGGAAAACAGACCGCCTAGGGGCCTTATCCTTGCAGAATTTTATAATGGAAGATGTAGTGGAGTGAACCAAAGCCCTCTAGGGGCCTGCTCTAGCAGCAATTGGTTTCTGCTGTTGTGCTAACTGCAGGGTTTTTGTTTTGCTTGGTGAAAGATTCTAGCTGGGACAATAGAAGAGATTTTTAGAGGTTATGAAGGGTTGGGGATTACCAGATTGGGAAAAACCAAAAAAGAATGTCTAATTCAGGAGTTGTGTGTTTTTGTGTGTACTATGACCCTCCCCTCATCTCCCCATCAAGCATTCAGTAAAATCTGTATTATTGCTACAGTTTTAGAGTTAGATTATTTTAAATGTTATTTAATTTTTTAATTATGCAAATCATTTACAGGATCCCAAAGTCAAAACTATATAAGAAGGTACATTCACAGTAGGTTTGCTTTCATCCCAGTACCCTTCACCCTACTCCCTCCCAGTACCACCCAAGCTTTAGAGGGTGCCATGTATAACAAACAGACCCAAAAAGTGTCTTCATAAAAGAACACATGGGGTCCTCTGTTAATCAGGATCACCGGCACAGCAGAGCCTATAACCCCAAACATCAGCTCTGGAAATAACAACGTTTAGGACCAGAGAAGCACTTCTGCACATCTCATAACCCACATCCTGGAAATATGAGGTGACTATGTCCAAATGCCACAAAAGGCTGTGGGTTTGTACAGAAGAGGATTGAGATAGTAGAAGCACTGAGGTGAGAAAAGCGCTGCACGTGGTGGCTCTCACTTAGCACTTTGGGAGGCTGAGGTGGGAGGATCCCTTGAGGCCAGGAGTTCAAGACCAGCCTGAGTGACAGACATAGGGAGACCCTGTCTCTACAAAATATAGAAAAATTAGCCAGGCATCATGGTGCATGCCTGTAGTCCCAACTACTTAAGAGGCTGAGGCAGGAGGACTGGATCACTTGAGCCCAAGAGTTTGAGGTTGCAGTGAGCTATGATGATGCCACTGCATCTAGCCCAGGTAACAGAGTGAGACTCTGTCTCAGAAAACAAATAAATAAATAGAAAATAAATAAATAAATAAGTAGGAAGAAATCTTTCTTGATTTCTTCCTGTTCCAACCTGTAGTTCCAGAAGTGCTCAGAAATTAATGCAGTATTTGCGATAATGGTTGAGGGACAATTTGCTATATTAATTCATAGTTCTCTTAATATTTGTATACATGTAGGTCTAGATAAAACATATATGTGTATTTAACTGGCTTTACCCCAATTTTGACTTAAGGAAAGAACTGGCGAAAAAACTATATACAATTTTAGGCATCGATTTAAAAGATTGTCAAGGGCAAGTCTATGATAATGGCACTGACATGGTTAATAAAGACAAAAGTGAGCAAGCCAAATTTTGGCCAAAACTCCAGAAACATTTTTTGTGCCATGTCCCCTGCAGTCCAACTTGTTACCCTAACTGTGCTGATATTAATGGCACTCTTTGGAACAATAAAAAGGTTAAATACAACATTCTGGATCTACTCAAAGATAAAACATGGTTGAAAAAACCCATATCACATATGACCTTGTAACTATTCTTGGATTCATGATGAGAATGCTGCTAAATGCTGTTACAACAAGTAGATTTAATTTAAACAAGAAACTAGAAGAACCAGAAGAGTTAAACTAAACAACAGAAGATTCAGAAAGAGCAAATCAGCCGGGCGCAATGGCTCACACCTGTCATCCTAGCACTCTGGGAGGCCGAGGTGGGTGGATCACTTGAGCTCAGGTGTTTGAGACCACCCTGAACAAGAGTGAGACCCCATCTCTAAAAAAGAAATAAAGAAGGAAAGAAAAGAAAAGAAAGAGAAAATGGTAGTCTCAAGTGGTGGAAAATAAAATTACTCTCAAATGTGCACTATCTATAGATATTTGAGATTGGCTGTTGCTTATTATCACTAACATTGATAAAAGCGTAGCAAAAAAACACTAAGTTTAAGTTTGATTATTTTACCTTTTGTTAACAAGTGATGACCCAATATTGATACATTATTATTAACTGAAGTCCATAGTTTACATTAGAGTTCACTCTTGGTGTTGTACATTCTATGAGTTTTGACAAACACATAATGACATGAATCCACCATTACAGTATCATACAGAATAGTTTCATTGCCCTAAAAGTCATCTGCGCTGTGTGTATTCATCCCTCCCCTCAAACTCCTGGCAGCCTCTGATCTTTTTACTGTCTTCATTGTTTTGTCCTTTCTAGAATATCATATAGTTGGAATCATACAGTATGTAGCCTTTTTAGATTGTCTTCTTTCACTTAGTAATATGGATTTAAGTTTTCTCCATGTTTTTTCATGGCTTGATAGCTCATTTTTTTAAGCTCTGAATAATATTCCATTGTTCGGATGTACCAGTTTATTTATCCATTCGTCTGTTGAATAACCTTTGGTTGCTTCCAAGTTTGGGCAATCATGAATAAAGGCTACAAACATTCATGTGCATTTGTGTGGACATAAGCTTTCCAACTCACTTGGGTAAATACCAAGGAGCCTGATTGATGGATCATAAGTATGAAAAGAGTATGTTTAGTTTTGTAAGAAATTGCCAAACTGTCTTCCAAAGTGGCTCTACCATCGAGCATTCCCACCAAGGAGTGAGAGTTCCTGTTGCTTCACATTCTCACCAGCATTTAGTGTTGTTGGTGCTGTGGATTTTGGCCATTCTAATGTTATTTTATTTTTTTATTGTCCATCACTTTATTACCAAGACTAATTTTAAAACACAGTTGTACCTCTCTGATCCATTGTTTTTGGGTTTTTGGGGTTTTTTTGACAATTACAATTTTTAGTTCTATGATACTCTTATTGCACCTTTGTCTCGAGTCCTTTTGATTTGGGGTTCTGTCACTTACAATCCACAGAGTTCTAAAATTCATATGGTGTCAATATAGCCATATGATTTTCTTTTCTTTTCTTTTTTTTTTTTT
>VBSM01001265.1:74277822-74288077 GCA_008086735.1 Cheirogaleus medius | reverse complement strand
AAAAAAAAAAAAAAAAAAGCTTCCCAGATGAAAAAAAAAAAGAATTAGACCAAATACTCCAATTCTTTTAAGAAAAGATTGCCAGCGTGGATTTAAGAAAAAAACAAAAACAAAAACCATGGCCAGGTGCAGTGGCTCACACCTGTTATCCCAGCACTTTGGGAGGCCCGGGTGGGAGGACTGATTGAGGCCAGGAGTTTCAGACCAACCTGAGCAACAACAAAAAAAAGCAAAACATCAGCCAGGCGTGGTAGGGCGCACCTGTAGTCCTAGATACCTCGGGAGGCTGAGGGAGGAGAATTGTTGACACCAGGAGTTCAAGGTTACAGTGAGCTATGACTGCGTCACTGTACTCCAGCCTGGGTGACAGAGCAAGACTTTGTCTCAAGACAAAACAAAGACACACACACCCCCATAAAACCCAACAAATATATACTGCTTATGAGAGACGTACCTTAAATATAAGGGAAAAGAAAAGTTGAAAGTATGCAAATACTAACTAAAAGACAGCTGATGTAGCCATTTTAATATAGGACAAAGCAGACAAAAGGCAGGCAAGAAGTGAAACTACAGAGTAAATGGGATATTTCATGATAATAAAAACTCTTACCACTTAATACCAGTAATTCTAAATGTCTGTGTAACCTAACTACGTATGCTAAATACATATAAAACACAAATTAACAGAACTAAAAGGAAAAAACAGAAACTCACAGTTAGAGGTAAAGAATTTAACATACTCCTCTCAGTTATCTGATATAGAACAGGTAGATTTTAAAAAATCAGGGAGATAGAAGATACAACACAATTAATAAACTTGACCTCACTGACATATATAGAATGCTACACCCAACAAATGCAAAATACACATTCTTATGAAATGAAAGTGGTACATATTACTAGATTTTACCATAAACTAGTCTATAAAGAATGTGGTTTCTGACCACAATTGGAACGAAGCCTAAAAGCAGAAAGATAACTAGAAAATCTTCAAATGTGTGAAAATCAGGCAACACACAAGTAACTCATGAATCAAAGATGAAATCACAAATGGAAAAAGCATATGTTTTGAAATGAATGATTATTGAAAATATGATGTATCAAAATTTGTGGAATACAGTTAAACATCTGTTATGCACCAAATGTTTGTGTCCCCCATCCCCAAATCCATATATTAAAGCTCTGACTTCCAGTGTGGCTATATAGCTGACCCTTGGGCAGCACAGGTTTGAATGCATAGGTCCACTTTATGTGGATTTTTTTCAATGAACAAAGTCAGCCCTCTGTATCTATGGGTTCCATATCAGTAATCAAATGCAGATAGAAAATACAGTATTCACAGGATGCAAACCCAGTACAGGGAGGGCCAAATTTTCACATACGATGGTTCCACAGGACTGACTTCAGGATTATGTGTGAATTTTGGTATGCGAGGGGGTCCTGGAACCAATCCCCTGAATATACTGAGATGGCTACATTTGGAGATGGAGCCCCTAAGGAGGTAATTAAGGATGGGACCCCGATCTGACAGGGTCAGTGTCCCTATAAGCAGAGACCCCAGAGAGCTTGTGAGCACGCTCCCTCTCTCCATGCACACACACCAAGGAAGACCGCATATGGACTTAGTTCGAGCAGAAGGCAGGAAGGGAGCCCCCGCCAGAAACCAACCAGGAGGGCACCCTGATCTCAGACTTCTCCAACCTCCAGAATGTTGAGAAAATAAATTTCCACAAGTTAAACCACCCAATCTGTGGTACTCTGTTAAGGCAGTCCAAGCAGACTGCATCCATCTTATGAAGCTAGAAAACACCAAATTAAATAAAGAAAGCTGGAAGGATAAAGAGCAAAGAAACAGAAAGCAGATACTCAATAAGAATTAAGCAACAACAAAACCAAATTTGCTTCTTGGAAAAGATTAGTAAAATTGACAAGCCCCAGCCAGACCAATCTATATACATCTACACAGACAAAAGAAGAGAAGAAAATATTCTAAAACATAAAATATGATCACCTGTACATGACACAAATAGAGATCAATTTTTATTTTCTTCTTTATACTTCTCTGGGTTTTCTAAATTTTCTCTCAGTAAGCTGTTTACAAGTACCAACTCCACTGTATGAAATACAGCTTTAGCAAACTTACCTGGCAGCCAGAGAGTAAATGGCATTGGCAGATGAGGAAGGTTTGATTTTGGGGTGCTCACACTCTGGACCTGCTAATGGGCTGCTACTGATATTCTGGAAAGTAAAGAAAGGTGTTGAAAAAGAACCTCCTTACCATAGTTAAGTATCTCCTCTTACTTACTGGACCTTTTCAAAATGAGAACAGTAACAGAGACAGACCTCACTCTCAATGCCATGCCTAGGGGTTATCATATCTGGCAAAAGCAAAGTTGCTTTCAAGCTCTGAAGAACATTCAAATGTAAGAGTTAGGGAGACAGAGATCTAGAAAGAGCCAGGGAAATTGTTTTTTGTGTTTAATTCCACAAAGATTTGAGTAAACTTGCTGTCTACATAAATATCATTTCTTTTTCTTTTCTTTTCTTTTCTTTTTTTTTTTTTTGAGACAGAGTCTCACTCTGTTGCCCGGGCTAGAGTGCTGTGGCATCAGCCTAGCTCACAGCAACCTCAAACTCCTGGGCTCAATCGATCCTCTTGCCTCAGCCTCTCAAGTAGCTGGGACTACAGGCATGTGCCACCATGCCCGGCTAATTTTTTCTATATATTTTTAGTTGGCCAATTAATTCCTTTCTATTTTTAGTAGAGATGGGGTCTGGCTCTTGCCAGACCGGTTTCGAACTCCTGACCTTGAGTGATCCGCCCCCCTCAGCCTCCCAGAGTGTTAGGATTACAGGCGTGAGCCACTGCACCCGGCCACAAATACCATTTCTAACTTAAATAATCTATACCCTAACACAAAATGGTCACTCTACATTGATGACACCAGAAAGTCAAACCTAATCTATTCTCACTAATAAAATGCTCATCGCACAGATGCCACTTAAATGTTATCCTCCCCTTTTCCCTGCAACCAAGAAACATGCCATTCATTCGAGCGCTGCAATACTTCTCAACATCACCCTTCCCGTTCCATATCCTTAGATTTCCAAACTACCTACTTGCCAATTCCTCCATCAGTCGCTCATCTCAAATTCAACATGTTCCTAATTAGCCAGGTTAAAAACTGAGGAGTTCTGCATGTGTGGAGGGGCGCACATGTGCATGTGTGAGATTTCGCATCTTTTTTCCTGCCCACTGACTACTTTTGAGCATTAAGTCTTTGTTTCACACTCTATCTAAAGACTTCTACCTAACCTGGCTGCCCACTCTGCTCACAGACAATGTTTCTCCCTCTTGCTCATGTAGCACTGGACACACTAAACCCCTTTGTTATTCCTGTCTCTGCCAAGCTCACTTACTTTCCCTTAGACCTTCCCAAGTAGCAAAGCTGAGAGATCTTTTTTCAATCTATTCTCTTTCCAATGTATCCTGCAACTACTAAGAGAGTCATCTCTTTAATCCATTGTTTTGGTCACGTCACTCCACCAATTTAAAATCTTCAAATGCTTCTCATTTCCTACCATATAAATTTGAATTCTTTACGGATGTGGTATTCAGTCCTCTAATCTGGTATTTATGTTCCTCTCTAGCCCTTTCTTCTACTCTGAGAAACAAAATTTCTGCTCTACTCAGATTAACCTACTTGTCATTCCACAAATACACTTTAAGCATTGCTATCATTGTGGCTCTTATCTTAAAACTGTCTCCACTTTCCAAAGAGTACTGCAGATCCAGATGCCACTCTTTCCATAAAGTCCTCCTGATTGCTGCATCTGGGAATAATCTCTCCTTTCTCTAAAACTTAAGCATCTTCTGGTTATATTACACATGGCATTTATAAAAGGACATTTACTGCAATATTTACAAACTGCCTCATCTGCTCTGTTAACATATATACTTCTTGAGGGTAGGGATTGTGTTATATTATCTCTGAATTCTGTACAAAACCTATCACAAAGCTTCGGCCCATAAAATGCCATCCATAAATATTTGTTAATAAGCTAAAAATTTCAAAAAATTAGGACTCACCATGGAGGTATCCAGACTGAACGTGCTTCCGAGCCTAGGCACATCTGCTCTGGGCTCCATTTGCGAGGGCAATGAAAATGGAAGTGAGTGTCGGTTGGTTAATTCTCTTCCTGTCCAGGGGTCACTGGGACTTGGGGCAGCTACTGGTACTTTGGGGATTGGCCGGGACAGCCATGAGTCCCCAACACGGCTAGAGGGGACAGGGGGCAGTTTGTCTCTGGAAGGACAATCGCCTGGTGTACAAGGCAGGGGCCGTCTCTGAGACCGGTTTTCTGCTCCAACGGAGTAAGGCCGGTCTGGAGGGGGTGGGGGTGGAAGATCTCGAAGTGTCGGGGGTACTGGCAATGGTTTGTCTTTATGAAGGGAGCCAGACGCAGCCTGTGGAAGCATGATGGAAACAAATCAATCGAAACCCACTAATGCACAACAAGACTCAGAAAGTTGCAGAAATGAGTAATGCTTTACCTTAGAAGCAGTTCCAAGACCAGAAGCACTTGAAGGAACAGATACTCGCTGTTGCAGAAGGTCAAGTCGTGGTGGCACTGGGGGAAGGGAAGCTTGTGGGGCCATGGAGAATGGAGAAGGAGGCCTTTCCACCTAAAACAAGTAAAATTTCTTAACAGCTTATGCTTGTTTGGGGAAATGGCACCTATCAACTTCTCCTAAAGCTATAGATGGCAAATACCATGTGAACACTGAATGGGCCAGATGTGGGCTAGGAATCATGCAAACCCCTCTTTAAAAACTCAGTAACTCCAGAGAATCTAGCACTTCCTGAATTATTTTTGTGTCACCAAAAGAGGGCACTCTCAGTCACAGAAATATCATGCAAATGGCAAGCTACAGGCAAATGTATCTAGAAATGGCAGTGCTACAAAAAGCTATCTAGCTTACAATTTAAAAAAGTATTAAAATTTTCTACCTCCTCATCTCTGGAAAAGGAAAAAAATATTTTCAAGATTAAAAATAGAAGCCCATATAAAAAAAGAGGGCAGACATTAACCTCTCAACAAAGTATCTGGGAAAATAACGTTTAAGGAGCAGAATTAAGGAAAGAGATCAAAGATGAGAAATTCTCTGTGGGTTACTATAAGAAAAAAAATAAGATTTGTAAGAGGAAAATGGTCAACTACGCCACTATAAAGCATCTTGAGTTCTTCCAAAGAAATAAGTTATTTCAATTCAGTAATTAAAAGGGATTAATATTGTCTATCAAGTTGAGTTCTAAAAATTGAGGTGCCAAGTGAGAAGAAATACATGTGTAACATTTTCCCTGCCCACAGCAGGGTGAAAAGTGTGCCAAAGTAAGCTGTCAGGAGAGAGTAATCCACATAAAATGTCCCTCTGTATTTGCATTCCCCAACGGAAACAATGAAACAACGATGATAGGATAAAGGTAAATACATATGCAAGATAACAGAAACCACTCCCCATACTTAGTCCTGTTATTAGTGCAGGGTGGTGAATGAGGGAGAAGAAAGCCCTCATCTGTAGCTACTTGCTTTTCACTTATGCTTAAGGAAATGGGCTCCACATCAGGCATAATGCAGCATGTGCAGCTAAATATCTCAATAACAAAAGTCAGAAGTTATCAGTCACGCTCCCACTTCATCATCAATGTCTATCTAGTCACTATATCCTGATGATTTTCCCTAAAAGAATCTCATATCCATACCTTCCTTTTCATTCTACTCAACAACCTCAAACCGAATTTATTAAAACAACTTTCTAGTGATCCTCCGAACTTGCAGTTTATCTCACCAAATACTTCTGCTTACAACTATCACCTTAGCCATCCTTAAACACTTACCAACTCAAAAACCGTAACTATTAAATAACTCCCAACTTCCTCTGTCACAAAATCTTTCTCCTTCCTGGCTTCCACGGGTCCTTCTAATCTGATCTCCGTAACCAGTAGTATTTGCCACAACTCCCTAACAGGCACTGCTGCTGCATCCCCAGCGTTTCCTGCATCTGCTCTGATCATCCCAACCTCCCAGCCTTTGTTCAAGTCGTTTGTTTCCCTGATCTGGAAAGCCCTCTCTGCCCACAATCCCTCTCTCTTTTTCATTCTTTAGCTAATCACATTCTTTTTTAAAATTTTATTATGATGGGTACATAATAGTTTTATATCTTTATAAGGTAGCTAATCATATTCTTCAATTCATGGCTCAACAGCATAACTGATCCCTGCAGTGTTCTTTTATCCCAACATATAGAAAAGAAATTATTAAAGAAAAAGAACATTTCCAAGACCTGAGGAACATACATATCCATACAGAAAGGATTCGTTGTGTACCCCTGTGGTCCCCAACCCCCGGGCTACAACCAGCACTGGTCCGTGGCCTATTAAGAATCAGGCCACACAGCAGGAGATGAGCAGCAGGTGAGTGAGTGAAGCTTCATCTGTATTTTACAGCCACTCCCCAGTGCTCACATAAGCTCCGCTTCCTGTCTGCTCAGCGGCGACATTAGATTTTCATAGAAGCATGAACCCTACTGCACACTGCGCATGCAAGGGATCTAAATTGCGCTCCTTATGAGAATCTAGTGCCTGATGATCTCAGGTGGAGCTGAGGTGGTGATGCTAGTGCTGGGGAGCAGCTGCAAATACAGATTATCATTAGCAGAGAGGTCTGACTGCACAATAAATGTAATGCACTTGAATCATCCTGAAAGCATTATTGCCCTCCATCTCCCACCGGGTCCATGGAAAAACTGTCTTCTGTGAAAACCAGTCCCTGAGGCCAAAAAGGTTGGGGACCACTGAAGTACCTGGTTCAAGGGAGGAAAATAAGCCCACAACCAACCAACCAAAAATACTTTTAAATTTTTCAGCAAATCAAGGACAGAGAAAATACCCTGAAAGCTTCTGGGAATAGAGGGAAAGAGGGCACCAAAGAGTAAAAAATACACTAGAAGCTAGATATCAGTGAAGCCTTAATCAACCCTTAATTCTATAACTAGTCAACTCACATTTGAGGACTGAATAAAGGCATTTTAAGAGATCAAGGGTCTAAAAAAGTTTACCTCTCACTTTTTCACAGAAAGCTATTTCTGAAGACACATTCTTCCCCAAAGAAGTAAAGCAAGAAAGAGGAAAACACGGGAGCCAAGAAACAGGCACTCCAACGGGGACAGGCAATGAAGTCCCATGAGGACAGTGAGGAAGACTGCAGGGTGACAGGGAACACAGCACAGAGAATAACCAGTCCAGATAGGAGTTGAACACAGACCACTCCTAAATATTAGCATATTACACTATACGCTAGTTACTATATTAATATGGTATATTAATAGATTTTATTTCATAGAAGATTATACTGAGAGGATGTCTGAGAGCACAGTATGACTTGGTTGTGACAGGTACAAACTGTAAACTAAGGAAATAAAAATAATTACTTCAGGAAAAGCAGAAGGTCATATAAGAAAGCAAAAGTAATTACAGTAATTACTTGGTACATTAGGGCACAAAATCATTTAAAGGCTAAATCACTGATTTAGCCAAAAACATTCAACTAACTATAGTGGGAGGATATGGAGTAGGAAGGAGAGAGATATCATAAGAGATCTAAATCCTCTTCTATAACATCTATGGTAAACACATTAAGAATCAAGAGGAAGCAGTACAAACATATGGTTTAGAAACCCCAAGGTAAGAAAATCTGAACAAGAGTATAAGAGAAGAGCTGGAAGGGGCAGAGGCAGGGAACCAATGTTTTTGTAAGCCTTTTAAAAATTCTTTTAAACTTAAAAAAAAAAATCCATGTCCATTTATCACTTGTATTTTTTTAAAAGTACATTCACTCTATTAAAAACAAATCAAGGCTGGGCATGGTGGCTAACACCTGTAATCCTAGCACTCTGGGAGAACAAGGTAGGAGGATAGCTTGAGCTCAGGAGTTGGAGACCAGTCTGAGCAAGAGCAAGACCCCATTTCTACTAAAAATAGAAAAAATTATCGGGGCATGGTGGTGTGTGCTTGTAGTCCCAGCTACTCGGGAGGCTAAGGCAGTAGGATCGCTTGAGCCCAGGAGGTTGAGGTTGCTGTGAGCTAAGCTGATGCCACAGCACTCGGCCAGAACAGAGTGAGACTCTGTCTCAAAAAATAAAAATAAAAATAAAACAAACAATAAACAACAGCTACCACAATGTAAAGAAATAGGCACTCTAATATTTTCATAACTTCAGGAGTGATTTTAGGACAAAAAACTTGGGACATATTTTAATGTTTATCAAAAAGTTAAATATATGGCCGGGCGTGGTGGCTCACCCCTGTAATCCTAGCACTCTGGGAGGCCGAGGCAGGAGGATCACTTGAGGTCAGGAGTTCAAGACCAGCCTGAGCAAGAGTGAGACCCCATCTCTACTAAAAATAGAAACAAATTAGCTGGACATGGCGGGGCTCGCCTGTAGTCCCAGCTACTCAGGAGACTGAGGTAGGAGGATCGCTTGAGCCCAGGGTTTCAGGTTGCTTCGAGCTAGGCTGACACCACGGCACTCTAGCCTGGGTGACAGAGCAAGACTCTGTTTCAAAAAAAAAAAGTTAAATATTTTCAGATAAATATTTTATTCATACAAAGTAAATAATGAACTATAAGGTATAAAAAATAATAAAACACCCACATACTTAATCATCCAGCTAAGAAATAAGATACCACTGTCTCTGTGAAATTCCCATGTGTCCCTCCACTAATTATATCCCTTCTCCTCTATCATAGAGTTTAAATGCACATTCTTTCATCCACTAGCAATTCTACTCCTAGAAATCTACCTTACAGACAGACTTGCAAAAGTATGCCAATATGTGTGTAAGCCTGGAAACACTAAGAATGTCCATTAAGAGACTAATAAATTATAGAATAGCCAAGTGACAATACAATACATGAAGCTGTTTTTCTTTCTCTATTTGAATTTCTACACAACTAGGGGGAAAAGTGTTCATTTTCTTCTTTCCTCTAAACTCCTATACCACTTGACTGTATACTCAACAATTTAAACAATGCTCACTGCTTTATGCTGAACAGTGTTTCATCTGCATATATATCCTCTTCCTGATAAAACTACTAGCTCCTTGAGAGCCTTGTCTTAGACTTCTTATCCCATATAGCACTCAACACTGAGCTACTTATCTAGCACAATAAACACCCTGCAAAAGTAACATGCGTTTATTGTAAAAAATTCAAATATTCCACAAAATTAAAGTCCTCTGAACTTTTATCCCCAGAAATAATATTGATGAGTTTAGTGTGCAGTCATCTAATTTTTCTCCCTATGTATATTAAAAAAAATTTTTTTATAGAAATGAGGTTATACTACACATATTATACCTAGATGCTTTTTCAAACTTAATACACATTAAACAGCTTTCCACTTAAGTATATGTAAATTAAACTCATTCTGCAGAGCATTCATTCCATCATATGGATTGTGGCAGGCAGAAGTCTCCCAAAGGTGTTCAGGACCTAATTCTCAGAATCTGTGAATATGTAACCTTACTTGGCAAAAGGAACTTTGCTGATGTGATTAAAGATATGGATCTTGAGATGGGGGAATTATCCTGGATTATCTGGGTGGGTTCAATCTAATCACTTGAGTCTTTAAAAGATAAGAACCTCAAAGAGGAAAGACTAAAAAAGGAAGAAAGGAGTCCAGGAGCCAAAAGAATGCAGCTGGCCCCCAGAAGCTGGGAATGTCATCCCTGGAAACCTACAAGGGACATGGGATCTTAATCTACAACTGCAAAGGGCTAAATCCCGGCAAGCCCAAAAGAACAAGGAAACATTTTCCCCTAGAGCCTTCAGAAAGGAATACAAACCTGCCAACACCTTGATTTTACCCTGGTGAGACATGTGTTGGACTTCTGGCCTAAAAGAATTGTAAGATAATAAATTTTTATTGTTTTAAGCTGCTAATTTTGTGGTAACTTGTTATAGCAGCAATGACACATGGGTGTATTGTGGTAACACATTATATGGATTGTGGTAGGTAGAATCCATGAACCCACATCCATGAACATGTGGGTTGTTTCTCATTTTTCATTACTGCAAATAATGTTGTAAGAATAATTACATCTATATCTTTGTGCAAGTTATTTTTTAAGATAAATTTCTAGAAATGGATTTCCTAGTTCAAACTAAACATTACACATTTTTTTTTTTTTTT
>VBSM01001265.1:74266650-74277722 GCA_008086735.1 Cheirogaleus medius | reverse complement strand
CTCCCGCCTCGGCCTCCCAGAGTGCTAGGATTACAAGTGTGAGCCACCGCACCCGGCCACATTATACATTTTGACAGATGTCAAATTGTCCTCCAAAACAATGGAACTAGCTTGCAGCCACCACAACAGTGAACGTGAGGGCCTGTTTCTCCACAATGAGCACTACCTATCTATGTAATTCCATGAAGAAAAATATTTCAAATTAACATATACATGAATGATCACTTCTTTGTCTTATTATTCAGCTTCTCTAACATTCCAGTAGTTATCAGTAAACTCTTAATGAATGAACAGTTAGCAATCTACATAAGAATATAAAAATGCTTTAAGGACTACGTGAAATCTCTTAGAATGCTGCCAAAGAACTTGTTATTGAGGGGCCAAGACTAACTCCAAAACACCAAGAATTACTACTCAAATAGTCCAGATTTCAACTACTGATTATTAATCTACATTGATAAATTTATCAAATTCTACTTTAAAGTAGTTTCAATTCCAGTCAAACACTGAAAGTAATCAGTACATGCTCAACTTTGTTTGAGTAGCTAGTAACAAATAAGATATGGCTCATCTTCTAGGAACTCATGACAAGAAACACTTAATACAACATTTACAAGGTGGTAAATTCTATGGCAGATATCTTCACAGGGTCCCACAAGCATCTGGCCAGGCCTAGATCATACGAGTGTAAACATGTGTGAACTGGGGGTGGAGGAAGCAGGGTGCAGTTTGGGAAGGTTTCCTAGGGATGAAGACTGAGCAAATTTAGACAGAAATGATCATGACAAAGCAGAGAGAAATTCTAAGTAGTTTAGCCTTGCTGAACCACAAAATATAAAGTGGAAAGGAGTAACAGGCAAAGTGCCTGGAAGGAGGAATGAATTTAACTCAATAAGTACTGAGAAGTCATCAAAGTGTGAGAGAAGGCAAAGGAACAAGGTGGTCACATTTGTGCTGCAGATCAATGACCCTGATAGAGGGGAGAACAGATGATGACGACAGACAGCGTGAATGTAAGATAAACAGGAGACAACCATTTAGGAGATAAGACCTTTCATTGAGCACCTACCATGTGCCAAGTAGTCAAGTACTACTTGACTACTTGAAATATAAGAAAGCTTTCTTGAATACAAGTAAGCTCCTTTTGTATCAAGAAAATGCATCCTATGAATGAATTTATAACATTCTAAACTAGGAATCTATAGCACATTAGAACCATTCGTTTGCCTTATATTTACTAAAATCTTTAAGGATTGCCTTACTTCTAAGATTTAGTGAATAAATCTCTGTCTTACCCTATCTTCTGATGTAACAATCTGATCACATCTTTTCACTATCTTTATTTTTCCTATCTTTCCTAGGGCCTTTCTAGTTAGTTTAGTTTCTACATGGTACTTTTTACCACCCTCGAATCACTTCAGTTGCCCTTTATTTTGTTATTAATAAGTGCCTCCTTTTTCCCCCCAACTTATCTTTCTAATGCCAAGACTCCACTAGAAAAGAAGATAAGAACAACATATTCTAGTCACATTAACAAAATAGGTACAATTCTTTTATTTCCCTCTCATATTCTCCACCAAACTATATGAGTAAAGCCCCAGTCCCAGGATACAGACAGGAGAACTTGGGTCTTAAAGCTGGAATGCATGGCCACAGATCCTGGTTCAACCTACTAGCTGTGTGATCTTTAGCAAATTCCTTAACCTCTCTGTACCTTGGTTTCTTCATTTGTTAAATGAAGATAATAATATTACCTACTCATATGGCTGCTATAAAGATTAAATGAGTTAAAATAAGTGCTTAACATGGTATCTGCCACATAGTAAATGCTCAATATATATCTGCTATTATTACCCCTTGTAGTCTGGATGTCATTAAGCATTCTATGGCTTTAGGACACAACTCAAAATGGATTTTGCCATGCTCCTAAATTGCAGCCTTACCTTGGCACCTGCCAGTTCCTTCATCATGAAGAGAGAATCATCGGCTCGTTCATCATCATCATCATCATAATTTGGGGAAGGAGCTCCCTCTGTTCCTTGCCTCAATAGGCTGCCACTTCCTCTAGGGTCAAATGGATCTACCACAATGGGCTCAGTACCTTTAATTTCACATCGGCAGAAAGGACAGCCTTGACCTTCTGATTCCTGCAGAGGAAGCACAAGATGGTAACAGATGCATCCAAAAGTACTCAATATATTTGTCTATTAGGAAATAAATTTCCTACAGATAAAAAAAAATTAAAAGTTTAAACCTCCCCCACAAACCAGGTCACCTTTTATATCTTTAAAGGATACATAACAGCCAACTCTCCAGAGTGATTACACAGCTGAGAAAATGCATGGTTTGGATCCATACCTGCCAGGATGTGAGACAGGATGTGCACATGAGGTGTCCACAGGGCTCAATCTTTACATCCTTATCGTTTTCAGCACATATTTTACACAGCTGGAACGTGGAGCCCATCTCACAGTATAATTCGTATTGTTCCTTTGATTAAAAAAATTAAGAGACTATTTGTTGAATGAATGAATGACTGCGATCATAAATGCTAACAACAGGAAAATTGAAAACAGTTACTTTCTAGACAAATTTTGCTTGTATAAAAATGTCCCAACAGTGGTCAGTGTTCTCCCATTAAACCAGAAAACATCTAGTCCTGGCCCTACTTTCAACTCCATGGTTTAAAGAGAAATTATGCAAATGCACTAATCTAGCCAATGGTTTAAAATTAAAGTGTTCTAATTGCTTAACTCAATCATACTGTCAGTTCTATAAAGTATATAAGTGATATAGTTATAATATAAAACAAAATTCACCTGGGTCACTTTGATGTGGTCTTGGGGAGTCGGTTCACATAAGCCTGTCAGGTCAGGATTCTGATTTCGTCCATCAGGAAACAAATAGCTGTAAAAAGAGTAACCAACCTTGGGGTTTTATTGAAGCCAATTTATTACTGTTTGCTAATATAGGCAAACAATACCTAGGAGCTCCCCCATTCTAAAAGAGCAATTTGTATAAGTATAAAGATAAATCTTACTAATATTTCAAAAAGATAAACTATTAAAGAACAATTCCAAGAAGATATTCTCCAAACACTTCTCTAGGGAACAATGTCACAGGCTCTATCTTTTAATCAAGGGGTTAGCAAACTTTTTCTATAAAGAAACAGACAGTAAATAGTTTAGACTCTTAGGCCACATAAGTCTGTGTTACATATTCTTCTCTGGTTGTTGTTTTTAAAAACACTCAGGAAAAACTATCTTGGCTTACAGACTGTAGCAAAACACCTGGCCCAAGGGCCATAGTTTGCCAATCTCTATTTTAACCGATGGATGACCAAAAGATATAGTCTTAATTTAAACTGCATTTACTTTTTACCAAAGACCTGAAATACCTTTGTTTATGGGTTTAACAAAATGAGAGACACCAATTTAAAAGTAATGCAACAAGATATAAGTTAAGCCAATGAGATCATCTACCAGGGAGATCTGCAGTTTCTAGCATCAGATTGCTCTGACATTAGGGGCAGCAACTCTTTCAGATCCAATGCCACTACTATAGAAGATGATTCATAATGAAAAATGGATTTTCCTAATCACTTTAAAAAAACAAAAAACAAAAAAACAGAGTCTCACTCTGTTGCCCGGGTTAGAGTGTCATGGTGTCAGCCTAGCTCACAGCAACCTCAAACTCCTGGACCCAAGCGATCCAACTGCCTCAGCCTCCCGAGTAGCTGGGACTACAGGCATGTGCCACCATGACTGAATAATTTTTTTTTCTATGTATTTTTAGTTGCCCAGCTAATTTCTTTCTATTTTTTTAGTAGAGATGGGGTCTCGCTCTTGCTCAGGCTGGTCTGGAACTCCTGAGCTCAAACGATCCTGCCACCAAGGCCTCCCAAAGTGCTAGGATTATAGGCATGAGCCACCGCGCCTGGCTGGATTTTCCTAATCACTTTATAACAAAAGCTAGTTTTCTGGTCAAAAGCTAGTTTTACTTGGTCAACCATTAGTAGTTTTAGTGCTTACCAACTGATAATCAATTTGAATCCCCAAAGGAATAGCAATTCTGGAATAAATAAGGAATTAATTATAAATATTAGCATAGGTTACAAAAGTCCAAAGCCTGAAGAAATGGCTACTGAACAAAAATGAAGTGAGGATGAAAGGATGAAGGCCACAGAGGCCTACTGTCACTAGGAACGTCTTATCACTCTAGTGTTAGCTAGTTAAATAACTGGTCAAATTTCCTGCCAATTGCTATGTTTTAAAATCTAATATAGACTTGAAAGTGAGTTAATATTTAGAAAAGGAAAAAGATAAAGTTTATTCATTTTCTCTACTGAAGTAGTAGAGAAAACAGATTTCATTCACAGAATCTCTATCAGATAAAAACAAAAGTCCTACAGGACCTGAAGGTCAAATCAATATAACCTGTTAATATGCTTCCTGAATCTTAATCTATAGAAGAAACCTGGTATAAAATCATTAATGATGAAGTTTTACAGCCCCTGAGTTCCAAGACTCTAGCAAATGGTAAGGAGTAGGTACTCACAAGCCTTCCCTGAAGCCATCAATCAGTGCTTGAAAGAGAGGTTTATTGTGAGGGATTGTCTGAAGAATGTTCCCATCGGCAGTAACGTACCCAATAGCCCACTGACCCAGACGAGTACAGCTCAGGCGGAAGATGTAACTATGAACAGAGACAAACAGACAGTTGAAGAAATATGTTGGTATTAGGGTGGAAGGCAAGACAGAGACAAAAATCAAAAGGACCATCAAGAATAACTTCTTCAATGACTCCACCAGGAACAAAGGACACATAAACCCAATCTTAAGTGTCTTAAAAGCATTTATCAAATCATAAGGTCTGAATAAGTCAATTCCTCTGATAAACAGACACCAATCCTATTGCAGAATCCTGGCCACTGGGGAACTAATAAGAGATCATGTTTCTTCTATAGCAGCAGAAGTCACAAGAGAATAAAATGCAGGAGAAGAAATCTCTTTGCTTCATGGCACTGACCTGCCAGGTTTGTGTATGAATTTCTGGAGCCGAGCTTTCACTTCATCATACGTCAGAAAAGCCATGTAACCAGGATGAGTTACAGCAAGGCTGTTCCAATTCCTGAGCAAAGAGGACCAGGGCTAAAGAAACAAGAGATCAATCACAGACCATTCAGCTCAAGACATACAACCAGCCTCAGAGAAATGAAGAACAAAAGAAAAAACAACTCCAATTCTCAATACATTGTCAAATTCTTAATTATATTGTCACTCCAAGGGTGACAATATAATTTTCCAAGACAATCATGTTTGAAAAATAAAAACTTTAAAAAGCTAAGAAGAGAAGAATATATACTTACAGAGAGAAACTTAACTATATAAAATGAAATTCTAGAAATTGTAAAGCAGCTCTAACAGTATTGAGGCAGAACAATGAACAAAAAAATAGGACAGGACCTACATGTGCAGCTAGTAAGTTCCAAACAAATGTTTATTCAAGTTGGCATATAACACACTGGAGGAAGCATTATTTTTAGAGAAAGAAAAATGGTTTCTTTTTGAAGCAATAATACATCGTAATATTAACAGTGAAGAATTTCTATATAATAGGAGAAAAAAGTGGAAAACATACACAAATGTGCAATACCAGAAAACTTATACAATATAGTATATCAATTTTTTGGCCAGTCTACAAACATTAAAATGATGCAAAATAAGTATATTCAATGATGAAGAAAGAAGGAGAAGAAAGCAGGCTGTAGAGTTATTTTTAATATATATATAATATAGGGTAGTTTTAATCTTTTTTGCTTATAGTTTCTAAAATGAATTAAAATATTTTTATAATACACAAAACCCCAAGTATTTTTTTAAATAAAAGTTTTCTTTTTAGAAAAGTAGCAGTAACCAGTTTAGTCAACTTTTTTAGTACCCTACCTGAAACAGTCGTGTAAAGATGTCAAATTCGAAAACAGAAATATAATCATTGCAGGTCAAATCAATAGTGGATTTCAGGGCCATGGCCTCTAGCCCAGAACTGATGGGATGTACTTCATGTAGGGCCTGTCGAAAGCTCTTCCAAGGGACAATTGTCCTGAGGTGGGGGTGGAGAGAAGGCACAAAGTGAGATAAAAGAGAGAATTCTAGGCATTGCTATAACCAAGGAAAAGGAAGAGAGCCACATTAAGCTCTCAATATCACTTACAGAAGGGCTGAGCTATATTTTGGTTGAGAATATAAAGAAAAGAGTAAAGGATATATTTCTTAACATTCTAACGAGTAAATTACTAACATAGAAGTCTTTCCCCACTATTCTTTGGCAGAATGTCACAAATTATCCTCTTTCTAATCTTTCTTCAGACATTTGTTCTTTCAGAGAAGCATGGAAAAGGAAAATGAGATTATCCTTTTTATATAATAAATGTAACCTGTGGCCAGACTTTTACTATCCAAAAGCTTGTATTTAAACTAGGTTATTTTTTAGATGCGGGTCTCACTGTGTTGTCCAGGCTGCAGTGCAGTTCACAGGTGTGATCACAGCTCACTGCAACCTCGGATCCCTGGACTCAAGAGATTCTCCTACCTCAGCATCCCAAATAGCTGGGACTCCAGATATGTGTAACCATACCTGGCTAAGCTAACTTTTTTAAAGCTTGAAAAAAATTCTGTGTTCTTTGAGGAACCTATGCTACCAAGGTAGACAAGAGGAAACAGGATTATGGTACAGGAAGAAGAGAGTTCTGATAGAAATAAAGACGAAATTATTTAAAGTAGGAGTCTTTAAACCCCAGATAAGGCGAGCAAGAAGTATTATGGAATTTGTTTCTCAAGATCTTTAAAATAAATACAATCTCGGGAGGGGCGTGGCATGGGCAATATATGTAACCTTAACATTTGTACCCTATAATATGCTGAAATAAATAAACAAATAAATAAAAATTAAAAAATAATACAATCTCTTTTTGCCTTTGGAAAGATTATGTATTCACCTGCCTGAAAAATAAGAGATTAGGTGATGTCTTAAAGTTTTTTCTAATGTTAAAGGTATAAAGTTAAACTTATTCTCATTCTCTTCAATCAGGTTTTTAAAATTGCTATTTAGTCTTTATTTTATGTACAAAACATGATTTAAAAAACAAAGGCCTTTAAAGTTAGACTTACATTAGAATTTGTATATTCAACTGAAAAGTTTTATATTTGACTGAAAAGAACCTTTTCAGTTCTTTGACCCAAAATTCCAGAGGATATGAAAGAACACTTATGTTTACACTTAAAAACATAAGCCTGCCTCATAAATCTGCCTATATTATATATAATACAACGTTACAAAACAGAAAGACAAGCCACAGACTAGGAGAAAATATTTTTAATGTAAGTAACAAACAAACAATTAGTATCCTACAATAAGAAAAGGACAAACAACTCGCTGGGGAAATGGGTAAGTCAGGCATAGGAACAGGTAAGTCAGAATAAGAAAACAATTAAGCAATACTTATAGCAAAGCAAAAGATGTGAAATCCTTCAGCAATTCCACTCCTAGGTATGTAACTAAGGAGAAATTCTTGCATATGAAGACAACTAAGATACTGTTTGTGGCAGCAAATAATTTGAAATGTAAATGTCCATTAACAGGAGAATGGATGGGGAGAGAAATGAAAGAGTATTAAATTAAAGAGCATGAGTTTCAATGGAATCTGCAAAGCTTTATTTCCTTAAAAAAAAATGAGTAGGGAAAAAAATGTTAATTTTACCAAAGCTAGGCAATACATACAATATATATATCTTCATTATTTTTCTCAAAGTTTTCGCATGTTATATTTCATTAATAAATAAACAAAAAGCTCACAACATAAGCTTTAGTTCTTCATAGTTCAAATTCATTATTTTGAGACTTACTTTTCCCCAAAAGCTTTTCTCCAAAATTCCGCAGCATCTGCTTTAGTAATCCGAAACGTGTCTCCTTGAAAGAGTCCACTTGGAAAGATTCCTTTTAGTTCTGCCAGCATGTGGCTGAAGATCAGGGACAGCTTGGTTAGGTTTCGCCTACAAATGATCAGAGGTGGCAACAATTAAAAACATATAAATGTATTTTTATTTTAAATGCACCAAATTCACCATACACAATGTCTAATATGAACATTAAAATACATTTTAGAAAGAACCTCTTCAAATATACTTTCTGGTCAGTATTATTCAAAGATATGTATATATTTTGTAGAACTGGGGATGAAGAGAGAAAGGAATGTGCTGTTGACAATATTACATACTCTGTGATGCCGTTATTCTTTGTTAAAGAAAATCTTCAGAAACTGTTTTGCTCTAACAGCATATGAAAGATGCAAATGTAATGGAAGAAATACTGCTGCATTCACCAGGTCGACTCCTATCTCTTGTTTGAATAGATGTTACATAGTAAATAAGAAAAAATTGTTTATAGTCATGTATTTAAAGCTTTTCATCTTAAATTAATAAGGCCTGATAAATCTAAGCATAACTAACATGACCAAATCTACCTTTTTAGGATGACAGATTAGAGAATTCAACAAATAAATAGCATTAGAACTTGTACACTGCTATAACCACTCAACCACAAAAGAAAGAAAATGTAAATAAAATATTAATATATTATTTCCAGCTTTGTATAAGCTATTTTGGATTTTTAAAAAGATACACTTATCATATAATATATCCAAATTAAAGATAAATTAAAATTCCCAATAAAAAGAGCTATTTAACTATTCAGAGCTAACAAATGCTTTCACTAAATCAGACCTCAAAGAAGTAAATTTTATCCAAGCAATTCCCCTTCCTTTACCAAAAATAAAATGCTAACATTCAAACCACATAAAACTTTCTCTAACTGTATATGCTACTATTGGTTTTCAACAATTAGTTAACTCAGTTCTAACAATCTGTTTAATGGATGTTGATTATAAAGATGCCACACACTATCAATTTAACATACCAATGATGTCTCTACTTTTCAGTATGTACTTTGATCAGATTATCTTTATCTTTAATGCTGTTGTCACACAAAATAGGATATACACACTTTAAATACTGTTATATACTAAACCAGCTACAGATTACACTTCCTATGTTCCCTTGCCCCAATAATTTGTATTTATGTATTCAGAAGTCTATTGTCATACAAATGGATTACAAAATTTCAAGTCAAGCCATTATCAATTATTGATTATTCTTTTAATTGAAAATCCTCTTTAATAAAGATTTTTCTTTTTTTATGCTATACAGCATCAAATTAACCAAGTTTCTGTAGCCCTAACACTTGCAAAATGCTGCTAAAATCTTTCTAATTAGCTTTTCAACACATTAGCTTCAGTTATTTGGTATTTGTCTTCTTTTACTTATAGCAAGCTATTGCCTTTCTAGTTTCCTGTTCGATTTCTAAAGGCACCTACAGAAGTATTAATATTAATATTTTTGAAGACAATTTAAAATAATTAATATGCCAAATAGCTCAAATGCAAGATAAAAATACATGCAACTTAAGTAATCTCTAAACCCTATTAACTGCTTTTCTTTGAGATCCTTCAATTATTGCTGGTTAGGACTTCTAATATTTACCAAAGAGAAAAAAACAACAGACAAGATCGAGAATAAACGAAATATGAAACAGATAACTTGACAGAAAACTTGCAAAGTACAAATTAATCCCACTGAATTTACTTTCTTCTTCTTCTTCTTTTTTTTTTTTTTTTTTTTTTTGGGACAGAGTCTCACTCTCTTGCCTGGGCTAGAGTGCCATGGCATCTGCCTAGCTCATACCAACCTCAAACTCCTGGGCTCAAGCGATCCTCCTGCCTCAGCCTCCCAGGTAGCTAGGACTACAGGCACACGCCACCATGCCCGGCTAATTTTTTCTATTTTTAGTTGTTTGGCTAATCTCTTTCTATCTTATAGTAGAGATGGGGGGTCTCGCTCTTGCTCAGACTGGTCTCGAACTCCTGAGCTCAAGCAATCTTCCCGCCTCGGCCTCCCAGAGTGCTAGGATTACAGGCCTGAGCCATCGCACTGGCCTGAATTTACTTTCAAGTCTTCAGGAGAACACTAGACTGCACAATCAGGGGCTTGAACCTCAGGCATCTATATAACATTCTGCCAAAGGTTAATGCTTACAGATAGGCAAGGGAGAGCCTATTATTGCTTTAATGTATGCTAAATTATTTAGAACCCACTATGTGTAACTATGCTAAACAATATAGCAGAATAATGCATGAGATGATAAAAAAAAATACATATCACACTCCTGAGGTTACAACAGAGCTCTTTTTGAGGAAAACAGGCTTGAATTTTAGTTCTTCCTGAAAGTATCTTTCCTTGCTTTTACCAGTGTTGTCCTCTCTCGGTTCTCCTACTTGCTTTTGTTCCTTCTTTGGCTTTTTTCCCCATTCTCTTAAGAGATATTTTCTAAGAGTTTGCTCTCTGCTATTTTCTTTTCTTTCTCCATGTACTCTCTCCCTTTGCAATCTTAGGGCTTCAAAAACTACTCTGCAAATAATTCCCAACTTAGGCCTTGGTAGCTTTCCAAATGCCTACCACATTTCTCCACTTGAAGGCTAGCACCTCAAAGCAACATGTTCAGAATTAAACTAATTTTTACTCAAATCTGCTCTTTCTTCCTGTTCCTTATTTCTGTATTTAATGACCAACACCGTCTTACTTCCCACAAATTCAAAACCTAAAGAGTCATCTTGGCTTGTTTCATTTCCCTTTTTCTCCATATCTGGTTTATTTGTTAATCTGCTAACAATTTGCTGTCAATCCTACCTTTGATTTATGTTATTTTTCTAATTTAAACTCCTTGCTAAAATTTAAATTCCAGTCTTCAGTCTCTCTTCCTATGTAGGTCCAATCTTGCCACATTTAACTGCCTTTTTATTTGAGACAGTCTCACTCTGTTGCCTGAGCTACGGCGCCATGGCATCAGCCTAGCTCACAGCAACCTCAAACTCCTGGGCTCAAGCGATACTTCTGCCTCAACCTCCTGAGTAGCTGGGACTACAGGCATGTGCCACCGTGTCCAGCTAATTTTTTCTATTT
>VBSM01001265.1:74249705-74266550 GCA_008086735.1 Cheirogaleus medius | reverse complement strand
AAAAAAAAGAATGGGAAAAAATAATCAATTTTCACAGAGCAATGGGATAAAATCCAAACTCAGTTTGGATTGTAACACTTTCCACTGACCTGGATCTAACCTACCTTTCTAACTAGTTTCTTAGTTCTTCTGGTATGTTCTAGCCAAACTGAGTACTTCACCTTTTCTTGTACCTATCATCCTTCTTCACTTTCCCACCTCTCAGCCTCTGCCTATCTGTTTCCCTAGTCTGAAATAAGACTCAGCTTAAATGTCATTTCTTAAGAAGCTAGCTAGATGCAATAAAACTCTCAACTACCCCAGTATTTTCTTTGCAGTTCTCTTATATTATCAGAACCAATCTTGTGCTATAAGTATTTGTGTACACAAGGTCTGAATCCATCTTTGATTTGTATTTGTATCTCTCCAGGCATCTGGCACAAACTTTTTTTTTTTTGGACACAGAATCTCACTTTGCTGGCCGGACTAGAGGAGTGCCGTGGCGTCAGCCTAGCTCACAGCAACCTCAAACTCCTGGGCTCAAGCAATCCTCCTGCCTCAGCCTCCCGAGTAGCTGGGACTACAGGCATGCGCCCCCATGCCCGGCTAATTTTTTCTATATATTTTTAGTTGGCTAATTAATTTCTTTCTATTTTTAGTAGAGACGGGGTCTCACTCTTGCTCAGGCTGGTTTCAAACTCCTGACCTTGAGCGATCCACCAGCCTAGGCCTCTCAGAATGCTAGGATTACAAGTGTGAGCCAGCGCGCCCGGCCCTGGCACAAACTTCTAACCTTCGATATACCTTCAGAAAAATCTGAGTGCCTACTATGTGCTAGGCTCTGGGAATGAATACAACAATGAGCAGAATAAAATTTCTGCTTTTATGGCATTTGCATTCCCATGAGAGAGTGTCAGATGGTGAGAGAAAAGTGCTCTGAAGAATAAAGCAGGGTATGAGAAGAGAGCCATGTAGGGCTGCTATTTAGGGAGGGTGGTCTTAGAGGCCTCTCTGAATGTTGCTTTTTAAGCTGAGTCTGAAGTGAAGACAAGGAGTGAGTCTTGGACTGACTGGGTTATGTCAGTATCTTTAGCTGTTCAAATAATCTTTCACTGAAAATCTACCGGGTATCCGGCATTCTGCTGGATCAGAGATAAAATATACATAATATAGATAAAATAATAATGGACAGAAAGCTTTTTTATTTTGTTAAGTAAGCCACAAAAAAAGGGGAGTGTTATCGACCACAAGGGTGTAATGGCACTAGGTACCTAAGAGCAATTCAAAGTGCCGACTGAAATAGTTACGGAAAATCAATTTAAGACATTTTCCTACTCAAGGATGCATCCTCCCAAAAAGCCAGCTTACATTTCTTAAAACCACCAGAGATGTGCATCCTAAGCATACTTCTTAAAAAGAAATCATCAATCTATAAAAGTCGCGGGTCAGAGCATTTTGTAACTGATCTGAGCTGAAATTCTGTTCAATAACATTTTAAGGCCTTAGGCTTATGGCTCAGTGTCTACAGTGTATAGGGCAGAATTTAATCAGCAGAATCTGTCTTAACATGTAAACAGAACAATGAGGCATGATGGATATTTGAGCTTATTACAAGGTAAGCAATACTTTTCAAAATTCTGTCAGCAGTTACTTCAATTCATACAATGTGTTCTAACAATTCTCCAAAGACCTACAAAGAAACACAACTGTTCAATTTTTTTAAATGCCCTGAAGACAGAGCTTTTCTTTCTTAAGTTCCAATAGTAGCAAGCAGTTTTTGCTTTAACACAGTGTTTCGAGGAAGGGGGTCATCTATCTTGTACTACCTTTAACTCTAATCATCTACATCTAAGTAACTGCAAAGTCTACCCTAAAGCTTCCACTGTTCTCTTCTTTCGCCTCCCACAACTTCTCCATAATCAAATGCTGACTCTGTATGCAGTGTCAATTTTTTTTTCTTTTGAAATTCAAGATTGCTCTCAGTTCTTTTCCCCTTACCTTAGATCCTGCTCTAAAAAGCCAATGTACCTCAGGCCTAAAGTAATATTACATATTTTTCTGTGCATAATTTCACCTGATAAGAAACTAAGATTTACATGTCACCAATATACAAGTAAATTAAATAAGCAATTATAGCTACTGTTTTAGCTTCTAAAGTAGAAATATAAATACAACTTGAAAGGAATCACAATCACCATTTCAAACAAGACATAAGTTGAAAAGTGCCTTTATATGAATAATGAGATAAACAGAAAAATCCTTCAAATAATTCTAACCAATGCACTTACTACATAGAATACTGAAAAAGTTATATTGTAACTAAAAGTGATTCACAGAGAAAGAAATAGAAAAAAAGAACATAGTATGAGGAGATAAATTAACTCTATTAAAAATACATTTATTAGGCTCATGCCTGTCATCCCACTACTTTGGAAGGCCACTGTGGGAGGATTGCTTGAGGCCAGGAGTTTGAGGAGTTCGAGACCAGCCTGTGCAAAATAGCAAGACCCCCATCTCTACAAAAAATTTTAAAAATTAGCTGGGCATGGTGGTGTGAATCTGCAATCCCAGCAACTTGGGAGGCTGAGGCAGGAGGATCACTTGAGGCCACGAGTTTGAGGCTGCATCGAGCTATGATCACACCACTGTACTCCAGCCTGGGTGACAGAGCGAGACCCTGTCTCTAAAAAATAAAGAAATAAAAATGCATTTATTAATGTTTAGGACAATTACTGAGAGTAATATCATCCTTGTTCATTTTAATGAGAATGCCCCATCACTCAGAGGTGCTGTAACAGTTTCAAGAAGAAAAAGAAGGCCGGGAGCAGTGGCTCACGCCTGTAAACCTAGCACTCTGGGAGGCCGAGGTGGGCGGATCGCTCAAGGTCAGGAGTTCGAAACCAGAGCGAGACCCCATCTCTACTAAAAATAGAAAGAAATTAATCGGCCAACTAAAAATATATAGAAAAAATTAGCTGGACATGGTGGCACATGCCTGTAGTCCCAGCTACTCGGGAGGCTGAAGCAGAAGGATCACTCCAGCCCAGGAGTTTGAGGTTGCTGTGAGCTAGGCTAATGCCATGGCACTCTAGCCCAGGGAACAGAGTGAGACTCTGTCTCAAAAAAAAAAAAGAAGAAGAAGAAGAAAAAGAATGTTGAGAAATGAATATTAAGAGATTGAGGTCCTCCAGGAAAAAATAATATGATGACTTACAAAACACAAGTCTAATGTAATCATAAAGACATTCTTGCTTGGAGTTACATTTTGTCAACATTCCATTTTTTATAGAGACAAATTTCTAATTAACAAGCACAATCTATTTATTCTTTCTACAAAGAAGTGCCTGAAAATATTTATGATAATATTCAAGACTGGAGATCTAAAACATTTATTTTCTTATCTACCATTAACTTATTGTGTCCTTAGGCATTTATTTAACCTATGTGGGCCTCCACTATGTCTGATGTGGTATGAGGAAGCTGGAACCAATTACTCTCAAAGATCTCTTTCCACCTATAAAAATATGTACATTTATACTACACCACTGATTCAAACTGGAGAAAAAACTTTAACTTTAGCTGCTTAATTTCATAAGAGAATTGAAGAGGAAAGACATGAGAGAAAAGAAGCTTATCATTATGTGACCAAGGACTAGATTATGTCCAGAAATAATTTTTAAAAGTATGCTTTCTGTCTGCACAAAATTTAAATGAACTTACGTCTTATGGAATTTAAATGAACAGTTAAACTGTATAAATCCTAAAGAGGGCCTGAAAAGTTAAACTAATCTACTAAACTAAAATAATATTATCTAGTCTACAATAGGGCTTTGCTAAATCCCAGGAAGTATGAATTATTTTACTCAAAGAATTTTACAATTTCTGAATAAATGACACAGAACCAACAAATAACATCTCAAAATAGTCTCATGAAAATGGTTCAAAGACTCGAAGAAGTTTCTATGATTTTTAAAGACAGGAAGAAAACAGAACACTTCCTTTAAAAACACTAATTTAGTTATTTGTAGATCAGTATATGGTGGTTGTAAAATTCTTTCAACTTTTCTGTATGACTGAAAAATTTCATGATAAAACAATGGGGAAAACCCCCAATAATTTAGACTTAAATCTATTTTAACAGTACTTGTGGATCAAATGATCCTATCTTTCCTGATGGGAAAATTTCAAAATGATTTAACACTTTTAATATAATGATTAACAAACAAGGTACAAAACATTACAAAATACCATTTTGGAGTTGTAAAATATTCCCAAAATAAGGTTACAACTCTTTGCCATTCAGTGATGGTGTGGGCTTAAGACCCATACAGATGATAATAAATTAATTATACTGCTGAAGGGTAAAGTGATCACTGCTTCTAAGTATTTCATTTACTGATACCATTTCAATGATAATGGCTGCTTTTCCTATTCTGTAAACTCCAAAACCCTTATATACAAACACTAGTGTCATCCAAAGAATGCCGAATGACAACATACTGAGATGGCATTTATAACTCAATAGCAGCATCCTCTGTTCATAGTCATCAGCTTTAAAATTAGATACAACGGAACTTCTTCCCACAAAGCTTCACAGGAAGTCAATGAAGTACTCTGTTCAACTCTTATCTACTTAAGTTGTTAAAAAAAGGAAAAAAGCAAAATGAAAACCATCTCCTACAAAAGGAGTTTTCAGCCAATATATCTAAAAAATATCAATGACCTTTTTACTAAATATATATTAAGCATATTTGTTGCTATACTCACGGTCCTGCTCTTGAGATTCCCAAATTATATAGTAACAGATTACCATTCATCATCCAGAGCATTCTAGGCTAACCAGTCTGACTGAATTCTAAAGCTAAAGGAGACACTAACTCATCAAGTAAATGGAAAGGCAGCAACCCATGAGAGTCCCCAACACTCCCCTCATACTTCTATCAAATTAATCTTAATCTTAAAACACAGACTCAATCTTCTTACTCCTCCTACACAACAATCTTCAATGACTTCCCAAATAACCACCAAAAAACCTCAAATTGTTCAGCTTATACATCAAAGCACTCACAATATGGCTCTAATTCACCTTTGTAAACAAGACTATTTAGTGTTCCCCCAAACATTCGGTACTTTCCAGGCCCACGCCTTTGGTGATGGTACCACATCAACAATATACACTTCTCTCCTTCTCTAACAGTTGACATTAAGAGCTTACTACACACCACATACTTTACTAAGCTAAAGGTACCTCATTTAATTCTCATAATAATGCTTTGAAATAGGAATTACTAACCCTATCTTACAAATAAGAAACAAAGACTCAGTGATGCTAAATAATTTGGCCAAGGCCACAGAGCTAGTAGGTGGCAGAGCAGGTTGAATTCAAGAGCCAGGGCTCCTTGGTATGACACATATTTCCCTCTAAAGTTTTCAAATGCTATCTCCTTGGAGAGGAATGGAGACAACTCACCAGTCTAATATTTAATGTCTACTCTCAGCTTCGGAATTCACAGCATCTTGTTCATACTTTTCACAGGTTCCATCAAGTTCTGTTTCATATTAATCGTCTTACTTCCCCATTTGGATGGCAACTGCACAAGAGCAGAGGCAGGGAAGGTATCTTACCCCCGGTTATGCCCTGCAGACATGAGCATACTGCCTTGCACATGACGTGCATTTAATACATTTGGAGAACTGAACTGGAAAATATTACTTATTTTTTAAATAAACTTTTATTTTTTATTATTTTTTTTTTGAGACAGAGTCTCACTCTGTTCCCTGGGCTAGAGTGCCGTGGCGTCAGCCTAGCTCACAGCAACCTCAAACTCCTGGGCTCGAGCAATCCTCCTGCCTCAGCCTCCCGAGTAGCTGGGACTACAGGCATGCGCCACCATGCCCGGCTAATTTTTTCTATATATTTTTAGTTGGCCAATTAATTTCTTTCTATTTTTAGTAGAGATGGGGTATCGCTCTGGTTTCAAACTCCTGACCTTGAGCGATCCGCCCACCTCGGCCTCCCAGAGTGCTAGGATTACAGGCCTGAGCCACTGCGCCCGGCCTAAATAAACTTTTAATTTTAGAATAATTTTCTATTTACAGAAAAGTTGTAAAGACAGTACAAAGAGTTCCCATATACCCCTCATACAGTTTTAATTTCCCCAAATACTATCACCTTAAATTACTGTGGTACATTCATCAAAACTAAGAAAGCAGCATCAGAACAGTACTATTAACTAAACCCCAGACTTTAACCAGGTTTCACCAGTTTTTTCCATTAATGTCTTTATCTGTTCCAGGATCCAATCCAGGACACCACATTACATTTACTTGTCACATTTCCTTAGTCTCCTCTGGTCTGTGATAATTTCTTAAATCTTAAATCTTTCCTTGTTTTTCATGATATTAATAGTTCTGAGTGTTGCCTAGGTATTTTGTAGGATGTTCCCACAATGTGTTTGATGTTTTTCTCACATTTTGACTGGCGTTACAAGTTTACAGAAAGAATATCACAGAGGCGATGTGCCCTTCTCATCATATCAAGTCATGGTATCTACATGGCATCACTGAAAATATTAACTTTGATCACTTGGTTAGTGTTCGCCATGTTTCTTCACTGTGAAGTTATTACTGGAAAAGATTTACTTTTCACTTCTTTCCTAACTCATTTAAAGCATCATTTATACTAGAGTCAATATTCTTAAATGATTAATGTGATACATTCTCATTAAGCACATACTATTGAGACATATTATTTTAAGTTAGTACCTTTGGTTTCTAGTGTGGTTAGAAAAAACAGAAATAGCTCAAAAATCATTGTGAACATTTAACCACTGTTCACTAGCTACATTGTTCATGGTACTATCATTGTTTCCTAAGAATTAGAGAATATAATCAGACTTCTCTATATTTCAAAATAACTTTTAAATTTACTTAACCCAAGTTCTGAAAGACAATATAACAAGTAAAATTACATACACTGGAACAACTGCCCACAGTTAGAAGCATAATTAACCCTCAGTACCGGTTACTACCTCTCCATACCAGTTCCTTAAAGAAATGTACAAACTTACCAGTTAACATAATGCAGAAATCTTCAAAATCTCTCATACCCTCCCCTCAACAAATAACACAACACTAAGCACCTTTCAGAAGGCTCATGCCATGAACTTACAAAATAAAAAAAATATAGATACATAGACAAAACAAATTATTCTGAACCGAAGACAGAATAGAATCTAATCAAATATGTAGAAAGCCTATCTAGTTACCATTAATTATTTAACTCCTGAGTATAAAACTTAGACATCAATTTCCACTTAAACATACAATTTCCCTGAACAAATATAGAGTAGCTATTACTAATAAGCTTTGCTAGTCTCAAAACTTGGGAAAGGGCCGGGCGCGGTGGCTCACGCCTGTAATCCTAGCACTCTGGGAGGCTGAGGCAGGAGGATCGCTCAAGGTCAGGAGTTCAAAACCAGCCTGAGCAAGAGTGAGACCCCACCTCTACTAAAAAATAGAAAGAAACTAATTGGCCAACTAAAAAAAAAATATATAGAAAAAATTAGCCGGGCATGGTGGCGCATGCCTGTAGTCCCAGCTACTCAGGAGGCTGAGGCAGGAGGATTGCTTGAGCCCAGGAGTTTGAGGTTGCTGTGAGCTAGGCTGACACCATGGCACTCATTCTAGCCTGGGCAACAGAGTGAGACTCTGTCTCAAAAAAAAAAAAACTTGGGAAAGAACGCGGAATTCTGTCTGTCTGAATCTAAGACTGTTTGGAGGGACTAAACCAGAGAAATCTTCATCACTGCTGTTTCTACTATTTTCCATGAAAAATAATCCTCAAGTTCATTAGTATTTTAGTTCTGTTTTATTAATATTTAATAGTATTTTATCCAATTTAATATGCTTTAATATACTTTTATTAAGAAGCCATAAACAAAGACAATGTCAGAGACTACAGGAAAGAAAGAATCTTCTTGGACCTCATGATCTAGTTATCAAAGCAGACTAGAACACTTAGGCAGTTTGGCAAGTGCTAGAATAAAGTAAAAACCAAGTGCCACAAGAGCTTGCGTGGGAGAATCACTGTAAAACTAGTATTAATTTAGGAGGCTTCTTGGACTTGAAAGAATGAATGGAATTTCAATAGAAAGTATGGGGGCAAAAGGGTTCCAGGCCAAGATAATGACCAAAGGAAGGGCTCAGTAGTAGAGTTTAGGGACTGGCAAATAGACTGGTATGGCTAGAATGAGAAATCATGGAAGCACAGGATAAAACTGATAATAAAGGCAGGTCTCAAAACATAGAGATTTAACTATCGGGGTGAGAGATATTACAAACACAGTGGGGAGTCATTAAGGGTTTGGGACTAGGGACTGATCTGTTTTAGGGCTGTAAATGACAGTGGTGTACAAGACGAATCCGAGGTGAAATCAGAAAAGTACAGAGATCGATTAGGACAGTACTGTAAGAGAGAAGTAATGGGAGCCTGCACTCGAAAATAACAGGAGCAGTAAAATAAGACAGATTTGAGAAATACTGCAGAGCATCACTGGATAGGAGAGACGAACCTGAAATTCTGATCCTGAGAAAATGGAAGCAGGGTATTATCAACAATATATTAATAAAAGCTAATGCTTTTTAAGGGCTTACTAGGTACCAGGCACTTTACATATTTTATTATTTAATTCTCATTTACAATCTTATGAAGACAGATTTCACTATTATCCCCATTTTGTGGATAAGGAAATCTAGGCATAAAGAAGTTAAGGAAGGCTGGGCACGGTGGCTCATGCCTGTAATCTTAGCACTCTGGGAGGCTGAGGTGGGAGGATAGCTCAAGATCAGGAATTCGAAATCAGTCTGAGCAAGAGGGGGACCCCATCTCTACTAAAAATAGAAAGAAATTAATTGCCCAACTAAAAATATACAGAAAAAAATTAGCTGGGCATGGTGGCGCATGCCTGTAGTCCCAGCTACTCAGGAGGTTGAGGCAGAAGGATTGCTTGAGCCCAGGAGTTTGAGGTTGCTGTGAGCTAGGCTGACCCCATGGCACTCTAGCCGGGACAAGAGAGGTGAGACTCTGTCTCAGAAAAAAAAAAAAAGAAGAAGAAGAAGTAGTTAAGGAAATCCTTGGTTCACTCCCAGGTTTAGGCACCAAAAAAAAAAAGTTGTTAAGCCAAGAATCAGTCCTAGTAGTTCATGCTTGTCATCACATTACTAACTCAATTTAGGGAACACAGATGATGAAGCTGGTTTGCTAATGAAGAGGATACATCATTCTGTGTTCAGAAATGTTGAGTGTGAGATGTCGGAAAGATATTAACATGGCAATGACTAGCAGGCAGCTTGGAAAAGAGGTATAAGACAGGGAAACAGCATGTGAAAAATTGTTGGCCCTGTTGGCAATGGAAATGTCCATCTGCTAGTTCCCTCCCACAGGACAATCAAGCCGAAATAGTGTTTCCCCCTTTGGGAGGAGTGTGGAGGGAGGTGGAAAGGAATCAGAAGGATAGAAAAAAATGATACTGGTAGGCTTCTCCTTTAAAAGACAGAAGAATCCACATGAGTGGTATTTGGAAATGCTGACAAGGTCCCAAAGAAGCTATATTTATAAGAAAACTGTGGGCCAGGCGCAGTGGTTCATGCGTATAATCCTAGTACTTTGGGAGGCTGAGGCAGGAGGACTGCTTGAGGCCAGTTCAAGACCAGTCTGAGCAAGAGCAAGACTCTGACTCTACAAAAAAATAGAAAAATTTGCTAGGCATGGTGGTGCATACCTGCAGTCCCAGCTACTTGGAAGCGGGAGGATAGCTTGAACCCGGGAGTTAGAGGTTGCAGTGAGCTATGATGCCACTGCACTGTAGCCCCAGGCTAGAGAGCAAGACATTTTCTCATTAAAAAAGACCAAAAAACCCCTCCAAAACCCACCCTGAATAAACAAATAACCATAACCATTAAACAGAATAGGTATCAAAATCCACTCTCCATCCCTCATATATAGACATGCTTATACATGTATATGTGCACAAGCACAAATAGACTGTGTCAGTATTACAGAAGAATTTATACTAAATATTCCCTGTAAAAGCTAATTCTTATCTTCTACAGACTGTTCACAAATACAGAAATCCGTAACTTATTTTGATTACTTCCATAATCAGATAAAGACCATGAAAATTTACATGCTAGCTTCACTAACCAATATAAATGAAAAATCCTAAATAATTATTAATATAATCCAGTGAAGTAGTAAATATATATATATATAAAATTATAAACTAGGGTTTATCCAAGGAAGTTTTAACTTTACAAATCAATTAACATAATTTACTGCAATAACAAAATACAAAGGAGAAACCATGTATCTCATAGTGCCAATAACCTTTTATCTCCATCTTAGTCCAATCATCACTTTAGTCCAAGCCACCATTATCTCACCTGGACTACCAAATTTGACTAACTGATCTTGCTCTTTCTGGGTTGCTTAGCAACAAGCTAACTAGGACCTGAGGTTCCTCCCTCCTTCTGGCAGGAGGAGTTTCTCCTGAACATCTTCCCAGGAGCCCACACAGTCTCTAAGTACCGTGTTTCCCCAAAAATAAGACAGGGTCTTATATTTATTTTTCCTCAAGAAGACACCCTAGGGCTTATTTTCGGGGGATGTATTATTTTTTTTAAGTACGGTACAACAATCTACATTTATTCAAATATAGTTAAGTCGTCTTCTTCTGGAACATCATCATAACTCTCCAAACCCTGAATTCCATGCTGAATTTCTTGTGACTCTATTTCCTTTAGAACCATTGGCCGGGACCTGACAGGGGGAGCCGACCTTGTTGGTGGGGCTGCCCGCACCTTTCTAGTCACCTCTGGGATAGTAGCTGTCATGATGGGGCAGATGAGAAGTTGTGCAGATACGCTGTGTAGCCACGCCCATCACTAGGTCTTATTTTAGGGGTAGGGCTTATATTGCACAAATGCTTAGAAATCCTGCTAGGGTTTATTTTATGGGTAGGTCTTATTTTTGGGGAAACACAGTACCAGGCAGCTGGTTCTCAACAACTCCTGTAAACAAATGGCACCCAGCCGGGTGCGGTGGCTCACACCTATAATCCTAGCACTCTGGGAGGCCAAGGTGGGATGATAGCTCAAAGTCAGGAGTTCGAGACCAGTCTGAGCAAGAGCGAGACCCCGTCTCTACTAAAAATAGAAATAAATTAATTGGCCAACTAAAAATATATAGAAAAAATTAGCCAGACATGGTGGCACATGCCTGTAGTCCCAGCTACTTGGGAGGCTGAGGCAGAAGGATTGCTTGAGCCCCAGAGTTCGAGGTTGCTGTGAGCTAGGCTGACGCCACGGCACTCTAGCCTGGGCAACAGAGTGAGACTCTGTCTTGGAAAACAAAAAAAAATGGCACCCAAATGTAACACTTTTTACCTCACCACAGTCAACTCCGTAAAAAGAGTGACGGTCAGGGAGGGGTGACAGAATCCCTTTCCTGGAACCCAGTCTAATGGTACATCTAGCTGAGTCCCAATCCAAGCACTCCTCTCCCACAGGCCACCAAGAAAGTAGGGAATCTATATACCTGCTCATCCTTCTACCCATGAATTCCAGTCTAAATGATGCCACTGATGTTCACCAGGAGTCTACTGAGAACGAGTCCTCAAAAATACTTGCTAAATGAGTACAGTCACATGCCATACAATAACGTTTCGGTCAACAATGGGAAGCACATAAAACAGTGGTCCCTGTAAGATGACAATACAGTATATTTACTGTACCTTTTCTATGTTCCGATGTTTCAACACACGAATACTTAATATTGTGTTACAGTTGTCTACGGCATTCAGAACAGTAACATGATGTACAGGTTTATAGCCTAGGAGCAATAGGCTGTACCATATAGCCTAGATGTGTAGTAGGCTATACCATCCAGGTTTGTATAAGTGCACTCTAATGGTCCCACAATGATCAAATCAACTAACAACACATTTCTCAGAATGTATCCCCATCATTAAGAGACATATGAGTGTACTTAACATAAAGAAAATTTCGATGGCCTTTAAATTGTAATTTCTTTCTTTTAAAAAAGTTGTGGTAAAATGTACACATCAATATTTACGATTTTAACCATTTTTAAGTATATAATTCAGTAAATGACTTATTTCTTTTAACTTTCTCCTTTCCATAACTTTTCATCAATGAGTATTTATCTCTAATTTTCTTAATCAAATACTATGCACTGCTTTCTGTGAACATAACATTATTTTAAATGCTTTCTAAATATTTACTTATTATAATACAACAATCCTATAAAAATACTTTTTTAAAAATTTTGAATTGATAAATAATAATTGTATGTATTGGGTATAATGTGATGTTTTGATATATGTTTACATTATGGAATGATTAAACTATGAGAACATTTTATTCTATACTGCCTTCACTTCGTTGCTCAATACTACTGATTTACTGAGATGAAAGTGTGTCACTGAGCAAAAATAACTAATAAACTGTGATACAAAGCAGTCTGTTAATCATTTAGAATCTGCAAGAAGACCTAACCTATAAAACCTTGGTCTAGTGAATTAAAAAATAAAAAGGTAATATGCAGCCATATGTAGGCTCAAAGAGCCCTGCAAAAAGGTTCATGTCAAGAGAACTTAGCTCCCTGTTAACAGAAACAATGGAAGATTTTCCTTCCTAAGTGGCTTTTTAATCATGCTCACTGAAGTTAAAACAGGAGAATAGGAGGAAAGGGATCACTATTATCTAGTTCTACTTCATGGAGAAAATAAAAGATTCAACTAATTATTTTAAATATAAATAGTCTCAGAAAAATACCATAAAAATAAGAATAAAACAAGAGACATTAAGTCTGAAATTAGATTTCAACTATCTAGATATATTTCATTAGACACTAAGCTGGATGAGTGTTTTGCATGTAAAAGGAGTAGGGGGAGGGTTTAAAAGAAAGAGAGGAAAGAAAAATGCTAACGAAGAAAACTTTTTATTCCATTTCCTTAACAAATTTAACCCTTAAATACATAGGATTTAAGCTTTCTGAAGAAAACAATATTTCAAGTTCAACACACAGCAAATAAAAGGAAAAAAAAATAAGTTGCCAGACTGAAATTCACAATGCTGCTAACATTTTCACACTATTAGATATCTCTAGCAAGCATTTGCTGGCTTTGTATACTAAAAAACTGGCAGGAAAGACATTCTCGTAGCCAGTTTTTGAACTTGTTCTTTAAGATACTCCTAATTTAAATGCAGTTGTAGACTTCACAGTATTACGGTTTTAGAGAAAGTCCTGGTTGGCACTATTAGAGCAAAGTGATTAGAAAAAGCTTTTGCACTTTCTACTTGACATTCTGCCTACTTCTCTATAATGCTCTAGCTTTATAAAAATTATCACTGATCCTTTAGGGGTAGGCACAGAAGAGTACCTTCATATTCCCTCTGTCTGCATAATCAAGCCTATGTCCTACTAGAAATATTTGTAATGAAATTCTCTTGGTATGTGAATACATAATACTATTATAAATCATGCTACTGAATATTTTTGTGTTCAAAAGGCATGCCTATTAAAACATATTTTAGGCCGGGCGCGGTGGCTCACGCCTGTAATCCTAACACTCTGGGAGGCCGAGGCGGGCGGATCGCTCAAAGTCAGGAGTTCAAAACCAGCCTGATCAAGAGTGAGACCCCGTCTCTACTAAAAATAGAAAGAAATTAATTGGCCAATAAAAATATATAGAAAAAATCAGCCGGGCATGGTGGCGCATGCCTGTAGTCCCAGCTACTCGGGAGGCTGAGGCAGAAGGATTGCTTGAGCCCAGGAATTTGAGGTTGCTGTGCACTAGGCTGACGCCACGGCACTCACTCTGTCTCAAAAAAAAAACAAAACATATTTTAATTTCTCTAAGCTTATGTAGTTTACTGTTTTACATAATGCTTGAGCTGTGGCCTCCAAAGGATCATTTCTGAGAAATGAAATGAAATACACAGTCAGCATTCCTTTACATTCAAACAAACAAAACAGAACTGGCAATAAACATTTTGGAAGCTTCAGATAAAAGCAGTCTTTTTTTTGGTTGACTCATTGTGCATTTCAAAGAAACAGAGTATCAAAGCTAATAAATAGATTTTAATAAGTCTGCATGGTCCTACAGATAGGTGGTAGCTGCTTGGATTACTGTGTTATGGGGTTCAGAGGCAACAGGTTCTAGGGTGGATTAGAAATGTATTCTGTGGACTTGAGAAAGATGTATGAGAAGATTCTTAATTTGTTCTCAGTCTAAAATTTATAGTTTTTCATCAAATTTGGAAATTTTTTTCTCATTTCTTCAAATTTTTTAAGGCTCTGCTACTTACTAGCCACATGGACTTGGGTAATTTATTGTAACTCTCTGAGCCTCAGTTTCTACATCCATAAAGTGTTATTCTGCTCAACAATGAATATACAGTGCCCAACACAAAGAGTGCTCAACTAATGTGTAGTGAGGTAGGGAATACGTGAAGAAGACGATATTGAGTTTCAAACAAATCAGGCACACAGCAAGCATATGACAAATATCAACTGCATCTGAATTTGGAAATACTCCAAAGTAAGTTTTAGACTGGGACTTCTGCCTTCATCCAAGAAGGAAATTGCAAAGACTGGATTTACTCTCCCACCCAAAAGAACTAAAAAATAGACAAACTATATGAAACAATGATTTTCAGACACTGGACATCAGGCAGTAGAGGACAGCAACGCCTAAAGAGTGGAAACAAATAAGGGGAGCCCTATGATTGACCTAACTACTGCCTGGAGAGTTTCCAGGTTTCAGCACTGGGAGCGGAACCCAGGCAGACCCGACCGTCTCTCTAGGTTGAGGAGACAGAACTGCGAGTCTGGGGAAGCCAAGGCAGTTGGAGTTTCCAGTACAGAATACTAGAGAGAAGAGAGCTGCATATGGAGAGAGGCAGCTCTGGAGAGCTACAGGAGGGACCTCCTAAGACAAGTCTTCAGCTGAGCACTGATTGGCACAGGGAAATACTTGAGGCCGGGGAAAGAACCACCTGAAAGGAGTAAAAGAAATAATCCCTAGTTCTCACACAGGGACATGGAAGGAAAAAACACTTGTAATTCAGTGGGCATTGGGGCAAATTCGCCTTAAACGTCGTTCTGGTCCTGCCTAACAAGGTTTACAAGGATCAAACTATTCCAAGTAATGTAGCTGTGTTCCAGAACACAGCTAATGAATATTTATAAGAACACAAAAGAATCCAGCACCCAAAAAGGTAAAATTAATGATGTCTGGCATCCAGGTGAAATCACTAAGCATACAATGAAGCAGAATAATGACTCTTACTGAGAATAAAAATAAACCAATAGAATTAAATCCATGAGTGACACATATGAAAGAATTAGCACACAAGGGTATCAAAATAGTTATTCTAATTATATTCCATATGTAAAAAAGGGTAGAGAAACACTTCCACATGTTAAGTACATGGAAGATATAAAAAGGACCCAAATCCAACTTGCAGAGATGAAAACTTCAATGGAAGGGATTAACAGCAGATTAATTACTGCAGAAAAGGACAGGTGTGGTGGCTCACCACTGTAACCCCAGTGCTTTGGAAGGTGGGAGCATCACTTGAGGCCAGGAGTTTCAAGACCAGCCCGGGCAAAACAAGTGAGACTCTATCTCTAAAAAAAAAAAAAAAAAAAAAAAAAAAAAAAAAAAAAAAAAAAAATAGCCAGGCTTACATGCCTGTAGTCCCAGCCACTCAGGAGGCTGAAGCGGGAGGATCGCTGAGGCGGAGTGAGATCATATCTCTCAAAAAATAAATCGATACATACACACTGCAGAAGAAAAGATACAATAACTTGAAGACAGAGTAACAGAAACTACCCAAAATAAAACACTGGAACAAATGAACAGAGCATCACTGGCCAGTGGGACCACAACAAGTGGCCAAATATACATGTAAATGGAGTCCCCTGAGAGACAAAAAAATTTGAAGAAATATGGTAAAAATTTTCTAAATTTGATGAAAACTAAATTTTGGGTCTTTTTTTCCTAACACTGGGTCTTACTCTGTTGCCTGAGCTAGAGTGCACTGGCATCGCCATAGTTCAACTGCAACCTCAAACTCCTAAGCTCCAATGATCCTCCTGCCTCAGCCTCCCAAATAGCTGGGACAACAGGTGAGCCACCATGCCTAGCTAACTTTCCTATTTTTTTTGTAGAAATAAGGTCTCACTATGTTGCTCAGGCTGGTCTTGAACTCCTGGTCTCAAGGGATCCTCCTGCCTTGTCCTACCAAAGTGCTAGGAAGGATTTACAGGCGTAAGCTACCCTGCCAGGCCCACAGAATACATTTCTAATCCATTTTGGAACTTTTGGCCAACGAACGCCTCAACATGGCAATTTAAGCAGCTACTATCCATCCATAGGCCCAGATAGACTTATCAAAATCTGTTTACTAGCCTTGATATTCTATTCCTTTGAAATGCACAATGATGCAACGAACAAGACAAGAATAGTCTGCCTCTCTCTAGAATTATCAAGTAGTGTAGGAACCGTATAACATCACGAAAATGCTACTCTTTAAGAAATTAGAAGGAACTGTACCAAAATAACAACAGTGTTAGTCACTTTCTTTTCCCTTTTTGTTACTTTTTTAATTCCTTATAATGTGGCTATAGCATTTTAAAAATGTATACATCAGCACAGCAATTCTCAAAATATGGTATGCAGTCCCTGAGACCTTTTCAGGGAGTCTACAATGTTAAAATTATTTCCATAGGGGGGAGGGGGGCATGGGCAATATACATAACCGTAATATTTGTACCCC
>VBSM01001265.1:74201358-74225238 GCA_008086735.1 Cheirogaleus medius | reverse complement strand
TCTGGTTTTTTCTTTAGGCTAACAGGCATAATGGAGACACTAATCATCCCATGGAAAAAGTCTGCAAACAGGCCTCTAGGTGAGGACAGGAACAGAAACCTCCACTGCATTTCAGGGGAGGGGGGAGGGGTTCTGGAGGGCTAATAAATGAAAATTATATTTAAAGATTAGAAGAAAACTATTCTCCAGATTTGGGAGATGTACACAAGGTTAACTGACCCTGAGTTATATGAGCTGTAAGCACTTGGAAAGACAAACTTGGTTCTTCTCTTTGCTCTCTAAAATATTCAAAGGGTTGGAGAAGTACCTGTAGCCACCAAGATGACTGACACACATGAATCAGCCTCTGCCTGAATCTACCTACTGCCCAGAGAAAGGACTTTTCATTATCAGATCTCATGACTATTTCTACAGGTCTGCTCTTGACAATAGGCAATGGACCAAAAATGTTGGGGGGAAAGGGATGAAGAGAAGTACCCAGAGTCTGCAGGTCCCTTAATCCATGAGGAGAAAAGCACTGAAGTTTCTGCTGTTTTCATTCTCACCAGTATGGTGCCCAGAGAGCCAGGCAGCAGATAGCTGGCAAGGCTCCAGGACAGCACAGGCTGGAGGGAGGGTGGGGACTGCCTAACAAGGGCAAGCTGCCTGTCATACTCTTTCCCCCAGATTTATTTTTCCAGCCACTCATTACTGCAGCAAGATGCTAAGAAGTATCCTCAAAAGGAAATCACCCCAACACTGCCCAATAAATAATTGAAAACAAAAATTTAGGAGATTCAGGAGGAGGCCAAGCAAGTCCACTAGAGGGAGCCCCAACCAACTGTATCCTCCACAAAGCGGTTTCTCAACACCTGTCTGAAAATCAGCCGCACAAGAGAATGGGGAAGTGTGGCCATATTTAAGTCACTAGGAGAGAAGGTAGCCATGTAAATACCCACTTAAAACCCAGGCTTTTTAGGATCTACAGATTCAATTATTTAAAGATCAGGAAACTGAGGCTGAGCCAAGTTAAATGGCTTGCCCAGGGCCCTTTCGACATTCGCATCCCTCTAGGCCAGTACCCTGGAGTCCCTGGGTCCACCTCTCCTCTGTGCCTCATTTCTCAGAAATGGGAAACTCTCTCGACTACCTGCTCCTGCATTTATTTCCTTCATATACCGTAGAGTGCCTTACTGAAGGGAATCTCCTGTTTTAAGCCTAATAATGTCACTTTGCTGATGGGACCTCCGGATGTAAATTACCCAAGATGGCTACCGCCAGTCCTGTTCCTCTGTATCAGCACAACAGTATTATCTCAGATGCGCAAATCTGTAATTTGTAAGTCTCCAAATTGCAGGCAGTGCCTGCATGGAAGTGAATCGCAGCTAATCGGCTCCAAAGCCCTTTATCTTCAAACTACACTTAGGATTTGGGGATAAGGGGAGAATTGACCCATTGGGACCCTGATATTTTAAGCTGTGTGAGCTAATTTAGCCCATTCCACCTTCCTCTGAACTCCATGTTTCCCAGTTGTCTGGACAACATGCAGCCTCCAGAAACCCAACCTTCCAGTTCTCAGTCCTGCCCCTTAGAGAAATCTGCCACCCAGGATTGGCTCCCACAACCCAGGCTCCTCCTCAGGCTTCTAGCTGGTTGGTTCTTCTCTCTGCCCCTTCCCAAGAGGGGGTCACTCCACAGGGAAACCCAACACTGGCAAGAGAAGACCCTTCAGGTAGGAAGAGGCAGGGTAAGGATGAAAGGAAGAGGGAGGGGACCAGGTAGAGGTTTATTTTCTCTAAAAGAGTATTGAGAGGCCAGGCGCAGTGGCTCACGCCTGTAATCCTAGCACTCTGAGAGGCCGAGGCAGGTGGATCGCTCAAGGTCAGGAGTTCGAAACCAGACTGAGAAAGAGGGAGACCCCATTTCTACTAAAAATAGAAAGAAAATTAATTGGCCAACTAAAATATATAGAAAAAAATTAGCTGGGCATGGTGGCGCATGCCTGTAGTCCCAGCTACTCAGGAGGCTGAGGCAGAAGGATCCCTTGAACCCAGGAGTTTGAGGTTGCTGTGAGCTAGGCTGACGCCACAGCACTCTAGCCCAGGCAACAGAGTGAGACTCCGTCTCAAAAAAAAAAAAAAAGATAGACTTGGAGACTAGAATTCCGACTCTCCTGAGACTCCTGGTTCAGCCTAGTGGTCAGGAAAGCATCCTCGTGTCCAGACCCAAACACAAGATCCCCTCCCTCTCCCAGGACAGCAAGGAGATGCCACCTAAGACCAAAGAAAAAGGGAGGAAAGCTGGGGCACAGAAGAAGAAAAAGAACTCGGGTGCTGGTGAGTCGTGGTGGGTGGCTCTGCTTCTCCACATTCTGGCACGAAGACCAAACAGAAGTCCTCTGGAGAGAATTCAGCCCTCTGCGTGACAGATGAGCTCTCCTGACCCTCCTCTTCATATCCTTGAATCCACATCTGTGGAGCCAAGGAACTGGGGAAATGGTCACCCACATTCTCCCTTGAGGCCCATCTAGCTCTGTGCCCTCCTAATATAGTCGTCACCCATATTTTGAGTACATACTATGTGCTGGGCAATGAGGACACAGTGGTGGCCCCAGTAGACTCTGCCATCGGATCCCTCCTTTAGTGGTCCTTGGATCTCCTTTGGGAAGGACGTGCAAGGTGTTGGGTGAGGACAGGAGAAGGGTGGTGAGATCAGGACAAGCTAAGCCTCTGCCAACTTGCCACGGCAGATGTGGAGGCCGAGTCCAGGCTCAGGCTGGTGATGCTGGAGAAGGAGCTGCTCCGAGATCACTTGGGTAAGGAGGGTGGCAGCTGGGGGCAGGACAACAGGGACAGCACAATGGGGTATTTCCATACCCTTGGGGATTGGAGGGTTAGAGCTATGGTGGGGGGCTAAGCCGACTGTAACCATCTTCTAGTGGGAAAAGACTGCAAAGGAAGGGTGGGCAGTGAGGGTTGATGAAGGAAGCTATTTTTTACAGCCAGAACATGGAGTTTTTACTTCTTAATAATGAAGAGCCTTTGAGATTCTGGCAGGGGTGGGGGGGAAACCAGATGTCCTACAGCCAGATTTCCAGAGTCTATCAAGCCCACAGAGGCTGATGCAGCGGAACTCCCAGCCAGTCTTGAGGACAGCTCTGGGACTGTTCACAGCTCTATGCAGGGATGAGGTGCGTCGAGCTAAGGCTTCTGAGGACCAGCTGAGGCAGAGGTTGCATGGGTTGGAGGCTGACCTGGAAGGGGCCCGGAGTGAAGGGAAGGCCATATATGCAGGTACGTGGTCGGTTGAGCAGGTGGGCAGGAGATAGGGGCCTGGAGGAGGACAAATAAGAGGGCCAAAGGATGCAAGGAAGGGAAAAGGAGGGCATCTGCCAGGTCTAGTCTCGACCTCCCCTGCTCAGTGCAAATCGTAGGCAGGATCCTGAAGGAACCAAAGGAAGGTCTCTGAGATCCCAGGCAGGGACCTGCCTTCCACGGTGCCTGATGCCATATGCTTGGCACTTCGTGGGGTACAAAATGCAGCCACAGCCATTGTCTCATTCATGCCATAGGTGGGGAGAAGGACTAGAATGCCCATCCTAACTAGAGTGGGGGAAGGGGGTCTGGTTTCCTATCCCTTTGCCAGGTTTTCAGGGTCTCCCACCTTTTCAGAATCACAATAACCTAGAAAGCCTTTGTACTGCTGCACCACTAGACCAAGCAGCCTTCCCCACCCTCACCTTTATTTCCTTTCTCCATTCCTCTCTCCCCACCCCAGAGATGAGTCGCCAGTGCCAGGCCCTGCGGGAGGAGATGGAGACCTGCAGCAAGCAGCTGGAGGAAGAAGTGAGGAGCCTTCAGGGACAGCTGGGTAGGCTTCCCCTCCCTCCCAGCCCTTTCTTTCTAAGGGTTGTAACAACAGCCAGCATGTGAAGGGGTAAAGGGGAGAACTTGGAAGGCCCTTCTCTGGAAGGCTGCAGTCTGGGTTCTGGAATCACCATTGGCTCTCCACCACTAAGAACCAGAGCAGAGGGTTTGGGATGGCAAGAATCTCTCAGTTACAAGGAAAGAAGAGGTAGGTCTCTCACCCCATTTCCCCCTGCTTGGTCTCTCCAAATCAAGCCCTAACTCCACACCACTGCCATGGCTCTTGTGAATAAATCATATTCTCTTTAGTTTAGCTGATTTTTACAATGAAATGAAAATGTTAGACTTATTCACTTCTATATTTTCAGGTCCTAGCACCTGGTTTGTTTGCCAAACAAATAAGTGAAAATATTAAAAACAGGAAGCCTTTGTTTCTCTTCCCTCTTGCTTACAGAAAAATGTTGCAATATCTGAGTGTGACACTTGAGGTCTTTCACAACTTTGGCCTCAAAGTTTTCTTTTCCTAAAATATCTTCAGTTTAGCTGTGGATGTTCATGGAGCTGCTTATCTGTCATGCAGACCCTGGGTTCCTTTCCTAACCTTTGCCTTATCTCGAATTCAAAGTCATTCAATGTTTATCGGGCACCTCCTGTATACTAGGTACTTTGCCATCCATTATCATGTTTAAAGGTCACAGTGAGCCTATGAGGTATGTATCATTCTGTTTTTAAAGATGAAGACACCGAGGCTCAGAGAGAGACTTGCCCAAGGTTTCCTAAGTAGTGAGTAACAACCAGACTTTAGACCCCTTTCCTATCCCAAGCCACCACTCTCTATGACACCTCAATCAATGGACCTTCAGCTTTTACAGGGACTACAGGAAAGTTGATGACCCTGGGGGAGTCTGGAATGATCCCACTCAAGGTCCCCTTTCTAGATACCTTTGGAGACTCTGTTCAAGGGTAGAGCATCGCCATCCTGTTCTCTTTCATCCTCTGCCCCACCCCCAGAGACTTGCCAGAGGGAGTCTGAGGCTGCACGGGAAGAGGCTGAGCAAGCCCTCAGAGAGCGTGACCAGACCCTGGCTCAGCTTCGGGCCCATGTGGCTGACATGGAGGCCAAGTATGAGGAAATCTTACATGTAAGCATCACCCTGTGAAGCCCAGCCACCCCAGTGCCCAGCACTCCTCCATGCCACGACCCCGGGGTAAGGAGGGGAAGCGGCTCCAAGGGATGCTTCTTCAGCATAGTGTGTGCTGAAGGGCAGAGGCTAGAGGGTCGGGACAAGAATGTGCACCATGCTGTCTGCTTCATCCTGGGGCAGACAGGATACAACCGTGCCCACCAGCTCAGAATAAGAATTTCAAGGAAACCTTACAAACAAACCTGGGGCAACCCTCACCCCTGCTGTCTCTCTTCCTGGGAGCTGAAATCTTGGTGTCTGCAGGGCAGCCTGGACCAGCTCTTGGCTAAGCTGAGAACCATCAAGCCTCAATGGGATGGGGCTGTGCTGATGCTCCACGCCAGGCACAAGGAGCAGCTGCGCCAGTTTGGACTCAACCCCCTGGATCTTTGAGGCTGCCAGACTGTAGTCTCTGGGGTCCTCTGAGGCCCCAGCAATAAAGCTTCTTGACAGAACTCAACAGAGCTGTGGGCTGTGGCCTTTCGACAGAGAGGAATGGCTCTCATGGAGACATCTCAGTTCAGGGTTGACCCACTATCCTGGAGACTGAGGAGAGAAAAGAAATTTAACCAGGTCTCAATGCATCTCCTACAGAAACTAGGTCCCACCCCTTGAGCCTGGGGCCCTTTTACTGTGATTCTTCTGCAGTGTGAAGTAAGAGATCTTGTGTCTCCAGTGCTTCAGATCAGGAGGTGCATCAAAGACAATCTGGTGCATCCTTGAGTCCGCTGCCCCTCAGCCCCACCAACACAAACGCAGGCAGCCAGATTTATGGGGAATGGCCGTTTCTATAACAAATTCAACAGTGACCAGGCACCACCCTGACAATCCCAGAATGCCTACAGAGGGAAGGTATAGCTGGTTTCCAAATTCTTGCATTGCATTCAAAGATCCTGGAGTCATACATAGGGCAAGGCCCAGATGGCTACAATCCTCTGTCAGGGTGGGGAAGCTGCAGGCTAAAGGCCAAAAAAATATATATATATATATATCCTAGCTGGCCCCACAGCCCACAACTTCACCTTGGGGCACAGCTCTCCAACACTCCCTTATGACATCCTCTTGGGCCCCGGGCTCCCTCATGGGCCTATCTGAGACCTCTGACCACACCCTCTCTGGGAAGCACGTCATGGGAAGGGAGGGAGGCCCTGGGCAACCCTGTGATTGGTGGTCTCTGAGTCCTAGGGCTCCGGCCTTCTAGCTCAGAGAGAGCATCTCAGGCTGGAGAGTGAAGACAGGAAAGCCACGGGTTGATCTGCGCCAAGCAGGGACGCTTTACAGCAGTTCTGAGGCCAGAGCCCAGTCCTATGCAGAGACAGAAGGGAGAAGGTCATTCTAGGACCAGAAGAGTTCCTTTTCCCTGCCCTTCCCTGCCTGGAATGTCCAGGGATGGGGCTTGTGTCCCCACGGGTCCTTCTGTCCCCACCTACCATGATCCAACCTGAGTACCCCACACTGCACCCTGCAGCCCTCCTGCCCTCTCTGCCTTCTTTCTGGCTCCTCTCTGCCTTCTCTGGCTCCTCACTGTGGCACCTGTTTCTTCTCCCTCACCTCTCCAGAGCCTGGGGGAATCCAGGCTTCCCAGACCTGCCGGGACCTGGCTGCTAGCTTCAGGCAGAGGGGTGGCTCAGCCTTGGCCAGCTGCTGAAGCCTTTCCAGGTCATTCTCTTCACCCACAGGATCCCCGTTCACCTCCAGAATCATGTCTCCCGCTTGCAGCCCTGCCCTGGCAGCTGAGCCACCTGGAGTCACCTGGTGATGGGGGGGATGCAGAACATGGAACACCATGGAAAAGTTTGCTGGGCACTCTAAGGCTCTGGGGGGAAGGCAGAGGAAGACTGATCAGGAAGCAAGTGATGTAAAGGATCCAAGGTCCATGGGCATCAGTCACCTGGGAGACGAAGAGATGAGGCCACCTGGCCACACAGCTGAGTCGGAAGCCATAGCTGCCACCAGGCCCAGGGTACAGGATGCACTGGTGGGAGCCCAGAGGGCCAGGAGGCTCAGCTGTGTCTGCAAGTTGTGGGTCTCCAGTCTCAATCAGAGAGGCTGAGCAGGTGTCGTGGGGAGAGGCAGGAGCTCCTGTGCTCTCCAAAAAGAGGAGTGGGGACAGGCGAACCTGGGAGGAAGCAGGAAGAGCAAACCTGTTGTAGCTGAGCCCCACTCCACTCCTGCCCCGCCACACCCCTGCCCCACAGCGCGCACCATGCTGAAGAAGCGGTCAGCCTCAGGGTCGACGACAATCAGGGAGACATGGGAGCCCTGCGCCCGGATCCTGGACACTGTCTCCTCGTGGCCCAGCCCTTCCACGCTCTCCCCAGCCACAGCCACCAGCCGGTCCCCAGCCTGCATCCCAGCCTTCTCGGCTGGCTGTCCAGAGTCCACCTCCCGCAGGAACTGCCCTGGGACATAGATACCCTCACTGCTCCTCCTCAACTTACCCCGGTGCTGTCCCAGGCCCCTGGGGGCCCGACCCTGGGGGTGCAGGAGGAGGAGACCTGGGGCCAGGGCTCAGACAGGTATACCTCTTGTGTGCACTGAGAGGTGTGTATACGCTGTGTGCCCACCCCAACTCCCACCTTCCCTACCCACCCACAGGGCTCTCACTTACCAGGGTGACCGTCAAGGCCCTTCTCCTCCCGGAGCAGGAACCCGAAGCCCTGGGGCCCTTTCTCTAGGTGCAGATTGCGGGGCTTGGTGGGCAGTGCCCAGCCCTCTGCCAGGGGTGCAGCCAGGGGCATGCCCAGCTGACGACACTGTTCCTCCACCTCTGGCCCTGCCACCAGCAAGGTCACTTGCTTTCCACTCTGCCAAAGCTGTGGGGACCCAGCAGGGCATCTGCATCAACTACCAGGGTAGGGAGGGAAGAGGCAGGCAGCTCCTCCCCCGAGGCAGGAGAATGAGGCACTAAGCAGGGGGCTGGTGCACAGTGCAGAGGGAACAGTGGTGACAGGACGGAAGTAGGAGATCAGATCAGGAGAGTAGGTGCTGGGGAAGGAGTCTGCTTCCTGCGGCGGGGCCCAGGCCCAGACTGGAGGTGGGGGTGTGCGTGGGGAAACAGGCAGCGTACCTTCCTGGTGAGCTGTTTGTAAGTGAACTTGTCCACGCTGACCCCATTCACTTCCAGCAGTCGGGCACCAGGGGGCACCCCTGCCCGCTCAGCTGCTCCTCCAGTACTTAGCACCAACCAGAAAGGAGCCTGATTACCTGGAAGCGAGAAAAAAAAAAAGCAAGTTCCAGTCTGCTGCCTACCTAGAACAGGGACTGAGACCCCCTCCTCACCACCCATCCAAATCTCTAAGCTCACCGTGGGTGACACTGAAGCCAAAGCCACTCTCATCTTTCACTATGTGGCACAGCCGGGGCCGCACCCCCCGGCCTAGGGTAGGGCAGAGGTGGGCATTGTCCCCGTGCTGAGCTCGGGCCACATCATGCACATGCCCCGCCAAGACTGTCAGCAACACCCGAGGACCGCTGGCCCGGATGCGGCGTACCACCTATACACGTGGGGGAGACGTATGGGCTGGCCCCTCTTGCCAACCTCCAGGACCTCCCTGGAACCCATGTTCTTTGCCATGAGAACCAGCTCTCTAGATGCTCCCCCCAACCCTTCTTACCCAGGCACTCCTAAATGTGGGGGGAGCGAGGCTTGCACCCTGCCGCCATAGTGCCCAGGGAGGTACTCAGCCCACTTCTCTCCCTGAAGTGCTGTGGAATGCTCTCCTGTCCCACAAGGAGTCCTGGCCCAGCCTTACCACCGCATAGTCTTCATGTTCCACGACATCGTTGTTCACCCCCAGGATCCGGTCTCCTTCCTGGAGACCCTGGCGCTGGGCAGAGGTGCCTGGCTCCACCCTGCACACCACATGCCCAGCCCTGCCCCGCTCCTGCTGCAGGTGGAAGCCAAAACTCTTGCCTTCCTCTTTGCTCAGCAGACAGAAGCGAGGCCGCTCCAGGCTCCAGGGGTCTGGAGGGAGAGGTGAGCAGCAGAAAAGGGGGAGGAGAGAGGGCACAGCCCAATCACAGGCCCACCATGTGACTGGCAGACCCTGTGTCCTGACAGGGCACTGGGTGCTTCCACGCAGTCAGGTGTTGGGTAGTAGGGTGAACACTGTCAGAAGGAAACACCCAGCTCCTCCTATCTCCACACAGTCACTCCCAACCAAGGCTGTCATCAGAGGGAGACCGAGTGAGTGGTTGCCAAGGAGATGGGAGGCTGTATGGAGCTGCGGTGTCTCCAGGGAAAGGGAATGGTTGCCAGGGGGAGGGGGTTACCAGAGGGGTCTTGGTCTTCCGCCAAGGAGAGGACAGGATTATCAATGCCCAGCTTTGGGTTAAACTTAAACTTCCTGCAAGGAGGCAGAAGCAGCAGGTGGATACTGACAGCTGGACTTGGGTCCCAGGCTCTACTTAGGTGTGAATGGCAGTGCAGAGCTTCCCCGCCTCCGATCCCTTCCTCCCCTTGCCCCAACCCCAATGGCACTTACAGAGTTAACGAGGCTGCGTCTGGAAGATCTACTGGGCAAAGAAGTGGGTCAGAGGAGGAGAGGTATGTTCTTCCCCTGTCCTCTGCCCCCCCAAATGCCTCTTCCGTGGTCATAAACTGAAAAGACTTGGGGGGACCCCCAAACTCAGACCCCACTCCGTTTTGCTTTAAAGGGGTCTTGCTTCTCACTGACACACACACAGGATATTGTGTGCTCCCCTTCCCTCCCCTCCCTCTAAGTCTTAGGCACATAAATCTGAGCATATCTGTACAGGGTGTGGTGTAGACCAGGAAGACAGACATATCAACTCACTTCTCTTCTCCTAACTTCTATTTGCCTCAGGGCTTCAAGTCCCAACATCAAGTATGTCCTGGTCCCAAAGCCTCACCCTCCAAATTTGTTCCCTGACTGCCCCCAAGTCCCCTCCAGAGGATTTTTCTCGGCCTCCTACCTGCAGCTGCCTTCATAGCTGGATCAGCCACCCAGTGCTCAGAGGAGGGACAAGGTCCATCCCAACCAGCTCACCTACCCCCTCCCAAGTCCCGCCTTCTTGAAGACGCTGTCTTGGAAGCAATGGGGTAATGGTTAACGGGAGAGTGAGAGTCTTATCCTCTGGGCAAGCGTGCAGGTTCCTCCTGCCCCCATTCCTGGGCGCCAACTTTTTCCAGAGACCCAGCAGCTGACCCGGTTGCCCCTCTCCACAGAGAAAGGCAGATTGCTGGTCACTGTAATCCTAAGCCTGGGGGGGCTCAGTATGAAAAGGGTGATAGGAGCTCCATGGCCCAGCATGGCCAACCTCCACCCCAATGTCTTGTTCATGGGCCCCTCCAGCCCCCACTTCCTCTGAACCTAGTGCCTAAGAGCCACTTACAACAGAATGTGGTCAGTAGTTTAACCAGAATGACCAGGAACAGTGCCCTTTCTTAGAAGCACCAGGCAAGGAAGAGAAGGCCACAGTAGGGGGGAGACACAGGTTTTAATAGCAGCAAGTCAGGTGCATCTGCCCAGAGGCGCCACTGAGCCACTGGTACCACTGTGGTAAAGGGGACAGGAGGGCAAGGAGAAAGCACCAATGTGAGGCATCCTCAGTGTCCACAGGTGAGCACAGGGCAGGAGGGGAGGGCCCTCCAACACTTCTGAATGGTGACATCCCTAGCGTGGGAAGCGTGCCCTTTGGTGGCACAATCCTTGAGAGGACGAAGAGGCAAGATTGGTGGTGGTGCCACAGGGTAATTTGGCCACCCAAATGCCACATCCTTTGGTCCTTCTAGCTGAAGGGAGGGGAAGCATGTTCCACCTCCGAGCCTGAAGCATCAATTCACCATCATTGACCCCAGAAACGCCAGACTTGGGGGTACTGGTTGGACATGCCCCAGGAGGGCAATTGGCACAGCTGTGTCCATTCCTTTGCCTCTAGGCCTAAAGAGATCTTTCTAGAAGGGGTGGTGCAAGCCAGGAGGTCCCAGAGGGAAGGGTTTTGTAGCCAGTGGTCACACAGCTAGGTGCTTGCTGCCACCATCTCAGCTTCTAGGGCCTCCCAGCTGCTCCAGGAGGGCCCTGACCTCACCCTCCACTCGCAGCAGCTGGGCCTTGCGCCAAGGGTTAAGGGTGGCACCCCGGCTATCTTCCAGATCCCGCAGCAGCAGCTCCAGGTGGCGCCGGACCCGGGCCCGATCCCAGCTGTGGAGGTTCCGCTGGACTTCACCGAGGATCACGGACCAGTACTCAGACACTGCTGCCCCCTCTGTCAGCGACGCCACGACCCGAGCACCGCCTTCAGTGGCGCTCCCCAAGTCCCGCAGGACCTGGCGGCCCTCTGAGCTCAGCTCATTGAAGTAGAGACTGGCAGGAGAGAGAAAGTAGATGCCATTCAGCAGGACTCTGAGAAGGAGGACCCCAGGGTAGATGGCCAGAAGGTCAGGAGGGCTCACAACTCGCCTCCTGCCTGCAGGACACATGGGGTAAGTGTCTGCTGTAGGCCAGAGATGGAGGGTGGCGGCCACTGGGAGGTTGGCACTGACACTAGCACTTAGTGGGACCAGGGACAGTAGGCCCTGGGAAAAATGGTCATAGAGAAGGAATCAGGGCAGGGAAGGGCCAGTCACAGAGGGGGCAGGTTGGCTCAGAAGTGGGTTATAAGGATCCATCAAAAGCCAGGGATAGAGGACAGGCGTCAGGCCCAGGCCCAGACACACTCCCTAAGGTAGGAAGAGCACAGTGGAGAGGGAAGGAGACTGAAGGACTGGGACAAGGGGACCAGGGCCAGGACTCACTGTAGCAGTTCCAGGGAAGGGTGCTCCCGGGCAGCCCTGGCCAGGGCCAGGGCCGCCGTGTCGCCAGCACCATTGTAGGCCACGTTCAGCTCCTGCAGCTGCTGGTTGCGGTCCAGCTGGGCAGCCAGCAGCTCCAGCCCCTCGTCCCCAAGGCCCGTGTGCAGCAGGGACAGGTGTGTCAGCGAGGTGTTTCCCGCCAGCCCTTCCACCAGCAGGGCGACACCGGCTGCCGTCAGCGGGTTGTTGGACAGCCTGTGACCACAGGCAACTCAACATTAGGGGAGCCCATTGCAGAGGCCTCGCGCTGGGTGTTAGGACTTGGGCCAAAGGGGGCACAGCCCGGGGGCTGAACGGAGCTGGGACACAGAATGCAGGCCCAGGAGGAAGGGATGGAGAAACGGGGGTGTGGCGCCCCAGGAGGAGGAAGAGTGAGGGAAAGCTGGCTTCTCCTTCCCTCCTCTCCCTTCCTCCCTTCTCCGTTTCTCCCTGACTCCCTTCCTCCATGTCCCCTTCCTCCCTTCACTGTTGCTATTTCCCTTCTTCTGCCCCTCCCCAGCCTCTGCTTCTTCCTTCCTTTCCCCGACCCCCATCCTTTCCCCGCTTCTTCCTTTCTCCCTCCTCATTTGCCTTCTCTTATTCCAACTAGAACCCGGGAAGCCAGCCACCTGGGCTCCTGGCATATCAGTCAACGTTCAGGGAGCACCCACTGAGTGCCTGGCATCAGGGTCATCCTCATGAGCTGCAGGAGACTCCTCGGAGGGGATCAGTGGCACTGTTACCAGGCAACTGGTACCATTCACCCTCTCCTTCCGCCTACCCCTGACTGATTCTAGCCACATGAGAGGCTTTCTTAGCACCTATCACAGGTGGCATCTTTCCCCCTGCCCTGCTGCTTATAATGGATCCGGATGGGGCACGACAGGGCCTAGACGCCCCCTTGACTACACCACGGGTGGGCCTGTGCTAGGTATGCTGTGAGGCAGGGAGCTCACCCTTGACCTTAGCTGGCCACCAGGATGGCCAAATCCTCCCTCCTGCACCCCTCCCAGGGCACTCACCGCAGAGTGGTAATTTGGCACTGGTCATGCAACAGCAGATCTCGGAGGTCCCTGCAGGCCTCGGGGCCCAGGCTGTTGAGTTGCAAGCTGGAACAGAAGGTGGCCGGAGGGGAGGTGAGAAGGCAAGGAAGGATCCAGCATGGTGGGGGCCCGTGTACCATGCCCTTTCTCATCAGCCTGCCTCTTGCAATCCACACCTGCCCTCCCTTCTTCCATTGCTCCTGTCACCTCCACCCACACCAGACTTCTTCCTCCCATGCCCGGGTCCTTGGTACCTCTGGTTTCCCTTCTCTTCCCACCCCTACACCTCCAAGACTCTCCCTCTTTATGCCTGTGCATGAGGATGGGTCCTCACCCCAGCTTCCGGGCTCGCAGGAAGACGGGCATGAGTGTGCGCAGTCCAGCAGGGTCCAGCTGGCAGGAGGCCAAGTTCACCTCGTCCAGGGCATGCCTTCCACTTCCCAGCACAGCTGCCACCACTGTGCATTTGAGAGGGGTCATGCGCACACCCGCCAGGTTGAGCTGGCGTAGGGAGCTGAGCACCTCAGCCGAGAAGCGCTGGTTCTGGAACTCATAGTGGAAGAACAAGTGGTCAAGGAGCTCTGAGGGGGGCAGCACCTGCCGGCCCAGCTTGCCCAGCTTCTTCTTGATGGCCTGGGCATTCTCCACGGCATCCAGGTTCTTGATGGGGCAGCCGAGCTGAGCCAGCACGGCCCGGTTGTGGGCAGAGAGAAGTCCCCCCATGAATATGGGAAAGAGCTCAAAGACTTCATCCTCGGGGGGCTCATCCGGGTGGCGCCGGGGGCCCTCCACACCCAGGATACTGGCACCCATCTGGTCCAGAACGTCATCATTGTAGTAGTCTTCCTCTCGGAACATTTCCAGCACCATGGCCTGGGCTACCGCCTCCCGGCTCTTACTCACCACACGCCCAAACACTCGCGGAACCACCTGGGAAAGAAGCAGGGGAGCGTCACTGGGGCCTCGTGTACTTGTTCAGCCTTCAAGGCTCAGCCTAACGTACGCCCCTGTGACTGCTCCAGCCTCATAGTCTCCCCTTGAACTCACAACACAATTTGTCTGATCACACTACGCCCTGCTGCAACACCTTCCATGGCTCCCGACTGCCCATGTGGCAAACTCCAAACATTTAGCCTGGAATGTGAAACTTTTTATAATCTGACCCCAATCTGACTTCTCCAGGGTCATCTCTTAACCCTTATCTCATGCATTCCAGACTTTAGGAACTTCTTTCTTTTTCCCAAACACTCCTTACATTTTCAAGTCTAGGAGGTGGTGGGAAGAAATGAGCATATATCATGCATCTAGAATGGGACCAGACTAGGTGTTACAAACACATCACCACCTTCGACATCCTCATCATCATCATGGCAGCTACGATTGAAGTAGCTCCTGCTGCTTCAAGGCTCTGCATGACCTGGCCCCTGCCAACCAGGCGCCTTCATCACAAGTTTCTTGTCCCCCTTGCTATGCTCCTGCCCTTTCGGCTTCTCTCATCTTCTTGACAGTGCCAAGGTTTCTCCTCCTTCAAAGCCTCCACGATGCTGCTTCTTTCCAGGGTGTTCTTCCCCCAAGTTCTTCTCCTGGCTAATCCTATGGGGATCAGACTACATGCCCTTGCACAGAGAGGCTTTTCTGACACCTCAAAACCATATTCCTGGCCCATGCGTGGTGGTTCACGCCTGTAATCCTAGCACTCTGGGAGGCCGAGATGGGAGGATCACTTGAAGTCAGGAGTTCGAGACCAGCCTCAGCAAGAATGAGACCTATCTCTACTAAAAATAGAAAAAAATCAGCAATGCATGGTGGCACGTGGCATGGTGGCTGCTCAGGAGGCTGAAGCGGGAAGATCGCTTGAGTCCAGGAGTTTGAAGTTGCTGTGAGCTAGGCTGACGCCATGGCACTCTAAACCAGGCAACAGAGTGAGACTCTGTCTTAAAAAAAAAAAAAGAACAGATTCCCCCATTACACACCTTCATAGCACCTGAAACTTTGAAACTTTTCTTTCTAGGCATTTGCCATAATTTTCATTACACAGTTACACTGACATTTTTGTGTTCAGACTATAAGATCAGAAAGGGCAGAACCCTGCAGTTTTGTTAACTGACTTCCTCAGAATCCAACACACTGCCTGGCACACCACAGGCACTCAAGTATTTGACAAAGAAATGAACATTTCTGATATCTTCTCCCATCCCTGCAACGGTTCTGAAAGGAATGGAGGAAGGGTCCATTCTTCCAGCAATGAACCATAACACTGTCTTGTGGCACCTCTTCTAATGTCTGTGGGTTTTTTTCCCTTTTTATTACTATATGTGATGTTTCTGCCATGGAGGTGACAGTGCCCCTTCCCTAATGAGACCAGAAGATGTCACCCTGTGAAGCTGAGTCAATAGGATTGTGAAGAAATGGATGGGATCAGTCCTCTGCTATGGCACCCCCTGGTGCTAACAATTCTGGTGGGATTTCAAAATAACTGAGGGGCTTTCTGAATCCCACCAGGAGACCAGAGCAGTCCAGATACAGCAAGCACATCCTCAAGAGCAGCGGCTAAGACCTCCCTGTGTGAGGGGATGGTGTGAGAAGGGATGGGTTGCCTGAGACTTTTTCTGTTTGACAAACAATTAAATAACACTTACTGTGTGCCAGGCCCTCAGGATTAATTCATTTAATCCTCATATCAGGCCAATGACATAAGTTCTAGTATTATCCCCCATTTAACAGATAAGGAATGTGGGGCACAGAGAGGTTTAGTAACTTGTCCAAGGTCACACAGCTAGTAAGTAGAGGAACCTGGATTTGAACCCAGATGGCGGGTTACTGAATCCCTGGGTTACTGAATCCCTGGTTACTGGGTTACTGAATCCCTGTTCTTAACCCTTAGGCTCTGATGCCTATAAAAAGAAAACTTTGTTGAAATTCTGCCAGCACTGACCTCCAAGGAGGCTCTGCCTCCCCAGGACCAATTGCTGAAAGATTCCCAGAGACAACGAGGGTTACCTAGCAAGACACCACAGCTTAACAGAAACATCCCTCACACACCAGTATATTCTGGCAGAAAAAGCACAGGATTCAAAATCACAAAAACAAAGGTTTCTTTGTTTCTCTGAGCCTCAATTTTCTCATCTCTGAAAGGGATCATAGGCCGTGTGTGGTGGCTCACGCCTGTAATCCTAGCACTCTTGGAGGCCGAGGCAGGACGATCGCTCGAGGTCAGGAGTTCGAGACCAGCTGAGCAAGAGCGAGACCCCATCTCTACCAAAAATAGAAAGAAATTAATTGGCCAACTAAAAATATATAGAAAAAATTAGCCGGGCATGGTGGCACGTGCCTGTAGTCCCAGCTACTCGGGAGGCTGAGGCAGGAGGATCGCTTGAGCCTAGGAGTTTGAGGTTGCTGTGAGCTAGGCTGACACCATGGCACTCTAGCCCAGGAAACAGAGTGAGACTCTGTCTCAAAAAAAAAAAAAAGGTGGGGATCATAATAGTATTCCATTTCCAGGGTTGATGTGAAAAACAAAAGGAAGAACTTTGATAAGCACCTGGCAGACAACAAGAGAGTGGCTCCTTCCGTCCCTCAGGACTTAGTACATCCGCCCTGCCCAAAGCATAGTCCTCAGGTCTGCAGTCTGGTTTCTGGAGTGGACCTCCAGCCAGGATGCGCTGTCCTAAGCCAATTATCAATGCCATTCATCCTCCTGATATAAATGAATAAAATGGCATCTGCTTTATAAATCCGTCTCTGGTGATTCAGTTGGGATGAGTCATCACTCCCAGAACGCAATCACCTCTGGGGGAACAGACACAATTGAGTTTCTGGACCTGTGAAGCAGAGGATAGTCCCTGGACTATAGTGACCCTTGCCTCCCAGCAACAAAGACTAAGAGGAAAGATGCAAAAAAGAAACCATTCTTAGGAATCCACGTAGGTTTGTTTTTAAATCCCTGAGCCCTCAAATTTCCCTCCCAGTCTCCAAGCCTTCCGCAGCCTTGTGGCTTCTCTGTCCCCATTCCTTATGCCCCATTCCCACTAAAAGCCAGATTGCCCAGTGCTAGAACCAGAGCCAAGGAAAACATTCACACCCGTGTAGGAAGCTGTTGTTTCCTCTGGGAGAGGAGCAAGGGGTGAAGAGGCAGCCGGGGTGGGGGACAGCCTAGGGTCCTGCGGAGGGAACCCACGAGGGTGGGGCCTGAGCTGTTACCTTGAGCAGGTTGAAGAGCAGAGGCAGAGCCCGCAGAGGCAGCAGCTTGGCCATGATGCCCAGCACCAGGCTGACGTCCTCGCCCACACGGCCCACAAGCTCAGCCACTTCCTTGCCCACTCGCTGCAGGGTGGTCTTGCGCAAACCCAGCACGATGTAGAGGGCGGCCAGGTACTCCTGCATGGCGGGCACGGTGAACACAAAGGTGCCTGGGTGCCCTGGCTCCACGCACGGGGCCAGGAAAAACCTTAGGGCATCCCGGCGGAAAACGTGCAGCAGCTGAAACTCCTCTTCCGTCTTGATGCCAGCCTCCAGGCAGCCACGGACATCCTCTTCAGAGAAGTAGGTCTTGCGGGAGGACACCCCCTCGTAGGCCAACTTGCCCATGGTTCGGGCTGCATAGGCCATCAAGGACAGATTGGAGGTATCAGTGCTGTCCAGTGTCTCCCCACTGAAGTTGAGGCGCAGGAAGCTGGTATAGATGCTCGTAAGGGTCTGCCCTGCAGGCGTGGGAGCGTGCAGGAAGTGCAAGGTGGCACAGACAAGCCAGCAATAGGAGGGCAGGAAGCAGGCGGCAGCAATCTGGTGGTGCCCCTCCAGGTTCCGGGAGAGCATCTGCACCAGGTTGTCACACTGAGCTGGTGTGGCTGAGACACCTGCACCCCAACTTGCATGCCCACAGTCCGGCTGGCTGAGGCGGATTTGGAAGTAGAGCTTCTGCAGGTTGGTATCCGAGAAGCCGCAGATCTCACCATAGCGACCCACGTACTTACTGGGGATGCGGCCAATGGCAGAGGGCCGGGTGGTCACCAGAATGCTGGCCTGGGAAGAACATGGTTGAGGGTTAAGAAAGATTTAATTAAGTGTCCTGAATTTGTCTCAATCTCCAGGGGGCCCCCTGAAGACTGAGAGTCCAAAGATAAAGAGAATGATGAGTATAATAATTATAACTAGCAATTACTGAGCACCATTGTGATCCAGGGCACTGTGCTAAGAACTTTATATACAACATCTCATTCGACCGGTACAACTCAAGGAGAGAAAGAAACAGAAGTTTGGGGAAGTTAGTGACTTGCCCAGAGTCACACAGCTAGGAAGTGGAGGGGCCAGGGTTTGAACTAACCCAGGGCCTGTCCTCCTACCCAATAAACGTGGGCTGAAGACACAAAAACCCTTAGGGGGCAAGTCAAGGGGCAGCAGTGACAGGGTGGGCCAAGGGGCCACCCACCTCGGGCAGCATGTATTTGCGCAGCAAGTTGACAATGATGGCAGCTGGCACCTCTGGTTCCTCAGGGTCACTACAAAGCCCTGTGCCTGCCAGCCGGAAGTCGAGGTTGAGGCGCTCCAAGCCGTGGAGCACAAAGAGCATGCGGGACCCAGCAGCAGCCATCAGGGGCAGAACCTCCTTTAGGGGCGTGTAGCGCTGGGCCACAAGTTGGCACAAGGAAGCTGGGGCAGGGCCCAGGGATGACAGGTCCTCACAGGAGAAGGGGATGAGCAGCTTGAAGGCTGGCAGCCGCCCAAAACACCAGTCCAGGACCATCTTGCGCACCAGCGTGCTCTTGCCTGTGCCCACTTTGCCATATAGCACCACTGTCTGCACCGGGCGCCCATAGGCATCAGGGTCAAAGAGCTGAGACAGGGCCAGTGGGGGAAGCCCAGCAGGGGGCGGCTGATGCTCCAGGGACAGCTCCGCAGAGGGGCGAAGCAGCTCATCAGGAGTGCTCTCACGGATCACAGGGTCAACATGGACCGTGTCTAGTGCAAAGGTCGGGCCAAACTGGCGCTCCTCCCTGGGCAGCCGGCTGAACCACTCCACTAGGTTCCTGCGGTGCTGCTGAATAGCTTCTGGATGGGGAGGCAAGGGAAATGGGTCAGAGATGCAGGAGCTCAGGGCCAGACAAGGTGGTGGTCGGGTCAGGCTGGGGAATCAAGACACAGCACCCAGAGATGCTGGGGCCCAGAATAGTGCTGGGCACACAAGACACCCTCAGAAAATACAGACTGTCTAGAAAGTTTGGAACACCCATGGCAGAAAGGAGGAAGCTACCAGACAAGTAATGCCAAGCCTCAGATGACTAGTTTCCTGGTTATCTGTGTGCAGGGTTAACCTGACTGCCAGGCACAAATTTTGTTAAAGATAGGGATGGTATGTCTCTCCTAGCACTTTGCACATAGCAGGTGTGCATTGTGCGGGTGCTGCAGGAAGGGGTACATAGACCAACGGGAGGGAGGGAAAGAGGGAGGGCCCAGTGATGATGATGGCAATGGATCCTCTACACCTCCCTCATCGTGCTTCTCCTGTCAGCCCCCTCTCCCCACCCCACCCCTTCCTGCACCAGGATCCCAGCCAGTCGCTTTACCAGCAGCAGAGATGCTCCCGAACAGCTTTTCCATCCTCCCTGATGTGGGATCACTGTCCGCTGAGCTTCCATGGTGACGTACAAAGGCCCTGGGAGCAAGGAGAGGGGATGAGTCCCAGCCCGTGTGTACTGCTGGACTTCTGGCTTCCGGAGATAAAGGCCCAACACTGGACACCCAAGTCAGGAGCCTTGTCTGACTCTTACACGCTTCCCAGGGCCTGAGGGCTGCCCCCTAGCCCTCCAGCCCCCACTGCTGACTGCCTGCCTGGGACTCAGGCTGGACACTGCCAGACCCCACCCACTTCCCACACCCTCCACTAACGACTCTAACTTCCTCTCAGGCCAGGGAGCTGACTCTGTATCCTCCCACTCCCAGAAGACCAAGTCCCTCCCCCAGGGGGTCCAGCTAGTCCTGACCCTTCCCAGTCTGCTGTGCCAGATGCCATCCAAAGTATGACACCCAGGCCTCACCTAGGGGGCCCAAGGGGACGCTCCCCTTTAAAGGGCCAACTCCAGTGGATCAGGAAGGGGATACGTTCATCTACAGAGAGAAGGATGAAATAACATCTTCAGATCCCATCCACATTTTCCCACCAATATACAGACCCCACATCAACATCGAATCCTCCATTATTTGTGCTCCCATAGCAGCATGTACTGTCCCTTTGTAGCAGATATTATGCAATTTTATATTTCATTGTTTGATTATTTAACTCCTTCTCCCTCCATGAGAGGAGGGATCACACCTGGTTTTTTTTTTGAGACAGAGTCTCACTCTGTTGCCCGGACTAGAGTGAGTGCCGTGGTGTCAGTCTAGCTCACAGCAACCTCAAACTCCTGGGCTCGAGAAATCCTCCTGCCTCAGCCTCCCGAGTAGCTGGGACTACAGACATGTGCCACCATGCCCGGCTCATTTTTTTCTATATATTTTTTTTTTAGTTGGCCAATTAATTGCTTTCTATTTATAGTAGAGACGGGGTCTCGCTCTTGCTCAGGCTGGTTTCGAACTCCTGAGCTCCAGCGATCCACCCGCCTCGGCCTCCCAGAGAGCTAGGATTACAGGTGTGAGCCACCACGCCCAGCCCACACCTGGTTTTTTTACAATTATATACCTAGAACTTAACATGGGGTCTGCCACACAGCAGGCACTCTGTAAATATCCGTTGAATGCTAAATGAAATCAAACAAGTGTTCCTGGACTTATGTAGCTACAAGGGATGCTCAGAGATCATCTAGTCCAACTCTCTTGTTTTAGGATGGGAAAGAGGAAGTTCAAGGGGTGAAGTAACATACCCAAAGTCAACAGCTAGAGAACCACAGAGCTGGGTCTTAATGAATTTAGTGTCTGGCCCCTTGCTCTCATGGAGGTATCGTGTAGACACTGAAGAGGAAGGGAGAGAAACAGAATCCCCTGCTTTATACTCACCTGGTGGCTGGGGTGCTCTTCCCAGACCAGAAACCCAAGAGGCCCTGGACAAATGGTGACACCACCTCATCCTGGGAGGGAAAGTAGGGAGAGTCTGGGGGACTTAGCACCTTAGATCCTGCTTCCTGCAAGAAGAATAATGTGAATGGATCCCCACTACCACCACCCATCACCCCTCCCTCAGCCCTCCCCCATCCCTCCCCCATGCCAGCCAAGGAGGGGCTTTTCTCCCAGGAGAGGATCAGCCCTTCCTCAAATGTTGGCCCTGCTGAAGCCCCCGACTGGCTTTCAGCTCTTCTCCCTTTCCAAAACACCAGCTTGAGTGATCAATCCCATTTGATCTCCTGCCACCTCTTGCTTCTCTCTTGAGGCTTCACAAACACCTTTCCCTGAGTTCCAACCTCGAAAACTGCTTTATTTTAGGTGTCCTTTTTTTTCTTGGCTGTCAGCAACTCACATAGGAGTCCTGTGTTTATTTTCAGCAGCTTTTCTGAACCTAGATTTTCCAGTAATAATGACCCACTCCCCTCTGCCTTTGTTCCCTAGCTATCAGGTCCTTTTAGCTGATTATCATTTTATCTCTTCTGTGACTTGCATGTAAGCTGCCTTTGAGGCTGCCATAAATAATAAATAAATGAATGAGTGAACTTCCTACTTGACCTCTCCATATGGCTATCCTGCCACTGCTTCTAACTTCACCCATGTGAAACTGAACTCATCATTTTCCTCCCCTTTTAGTTACTTTGCTGCAAATCTCCCCACCCATATGCCTTAGGCTAGAAACTTGACCTCACTCTGTCCTCAAATCCTTCTTCCCCTGCTCCTTCAGGCAGCAGACACAGTCCCACCAACTCTTCCCACTGCTTTGCCCCCCAGTCCCTACCGCACCACCCCTTCTGCACCATACAGGACCCCCATCTCCTCCGTGGCCTCTGCCTTCAGTCTCGCCCTTCCAATCCCTCCTCCTGGGCACAAATCACCCTCCTAAAGTCTGTGGCTACTCACTGAGCCCAAACACAGAGCCCACACATGCTATTCTGAGTTTGCTCCCAGCCTGCGCTTCATTCCCCAGGCTTCTGGGATTCTCGCTCTCCCTGTCCTAAACTTGTTCATACCCTCTCCGGTTTGGAATGACCTTTCTCCTCTGTTAGAATCCCACCCAATGTTTTAAGAGCCTGCTCAAAGGCCTTTTGCCCTGAGAAGCCTTTCCTGAGCCATCCAAGCTCCCTTCAATAAAGCGTGCTTCTATTTGGGCCTGGTCTCCAGTGAGACCCGCACTTGAGTGTAGGGTACACTTCGGAGAATCGGCTGCACGGGCCACCTGCCTTAGCAGGCGGTGCTGACTGGGCTCAGGGCAGGAGTCCGGAGGCTGGGGAAGGGGCCCGGGAAACCTGAGAAAGCTCCGGGAAACTGGCTCGGGGTTAACATCAGGGCCACTGAGTCAAGATCTCCCAGGTCTCCGGGGCAGTGAGAAAATGAGGGGGCACTGCAGGAAAAGTACAGCGCGGTGTTCCCACGGGTCCGGAGCTCCCCACCAAACTCGGTCCCAAACGGCTCCCGGCCGCGGACTCCCAGCGGCGCTTGCCCAGCACCACCCCGGGGGCGGAGGGGCGACCGAGCCAGCTAGGCCTTTACCCGGGCGGGGCGGCGGGGCGGACGCCGGCGTCTCCCGCTGGCTCCCAGAGTCCCCGGCTCGCTGGGCGCGGCGCTTCCTGCCCGCCTCCGCCCGCCTGCGCGGAGCCCGGCCGGCCCTGGCAGCGCGCTGAAGAGGATCGGCCCGTGGGGTCCTGCGGGGAGGGAGCCCGTGCCCCAGAGCCGGCGCAGGGCGGGGACTCCTGCGCCACCCATCCCGCCAGGCCCCCGCCCCCTGCGCGGGCACAGCGCTGGGTCCGGGCCGTGCCGCCAGTACTGCCCTCTGCAGGCTCCCGAGCGCCGGTCACATCCGGTGACCTCACTAACCACTTGGCAAGCTGGTCTTGTTATGCCCATTTTACAGATGAAGAAACCGAAGCTCAGAAGGGTGAAATGACTTGTGCAGGTGACCGAATTAGCCAGTGGACATTCCAGAACAGGAATCCCCAGCCTGGGTCTTCCTGCCTCACCCCCAGGCCTTCCTGAGGCACCGGTCCCCATGACACCCTTCCCTCTGTCCCTCTCACCTTTGCAGCCTACTTCCAAGCAGAGACCTGAGCCTAAGGTCCCCTTGGGTCCTCCCGTCTGTACCTGCCCTTCTTCAGCCCCCAGACCTCTGTGTGTGGCCTCTGGTCAACGTTGTCAAGGAAGGAGTTAGAACGGGCCTGAGGGACAGCTCCTACCCTAACCTGCTCCTCCTGTCCAGCACCCAATCATGGCCTAACCCTGGGGCTGCTTCCGGGTCCTTAAAGCCCCCACCCTCATCCCTGTGTTTCCACACAGGGCACACCCAGGGCTCATGTGGCCCAGATGGAGGAGCCACCCACCACCCACAGCCAGGGCACGCCTCCATGTGCAAGCACAGGAGTGCTGTGTGCACAGAACAGAGGTGTGCAATAGGGAACTCACAGAGAGGCAGGCTCTCCAGCAGGGCTGAGAAGAGGGTGTAATGATCTCTGCCCTCCATCCAGACAAAGACAATGTTGATATTTCATTTTGACAATTCTTCTTTCATTGAACATGGGGAAATGGGTTAGTACTGTGCACCTCACCCCCTGGGCCAGGCCCAGCACTAGACCCTGGGCTGCCAACCAGAGCAAGGCATGCAGGGACCAGACCACAGCAGCTGCCCTCTGGTGGGACCAACTTCAGAGGCAAAGCTTAGGAAAGCCTGGAAGAGGAAGTTACTGCCTCTGGCCGAGGAGGCAACATTTGAACTGGGTATTAAAAAATAAGTCAGGCCTGGAACAGTGGCTCACACCTGTAATCCTAGCACTCTGGGAGGCCGAGGCGGGCGGATCGCTCCAGGTCAGGAGTTCGAGACAAGCCTGAGCAAAAGCGAGACCCTGTCTCTACTAAAACTAGAAAGAAATTAATTGGCCAACTAAAAA
>VBSM01001265.1:74175976-74201258 GCA_008086735.1 Cheirogaleus medius | reverse complement strand
TCCTCCCACCTCAGCCTCCCAGAGTGCTAGGATTACAGGTGTGAGCCACGGTGCTCCGCCCACTTTTATTAATAACGTATAATTTGACTGGCCTCTTGCAGACAGAAGTACTGTGAGTCATGCTGTGGGGATGTCCTCTGTGGTCTGACCTTAGGATGGCGCACCAGGTGCTTTAAGAATTACAGCATGGAAAACTGTCTTGGTTAACTCTGCCCTCCAGCACTTTGCACAGGCCCTGACACAGAGAAAGGTGATTGCATTAAAGAAGATGATCTCTGAGTCCAGGCATGTTGGCACTTAGGGAGAAAGGGCCCATTTCAAACAGTTGGATGAACATTTATGCCCCAACTCAGCAGGTTAATGGGACTGGTGGGACAAATAGCAGGTGGGTCACAGTTGCAAGAGGACAGTATCTTGCTCAAGTCATTTCTCCAAGCCTTGGTTTCCTTTTCCGTTAAAGGAGGAAATGATAGTACCCATCCTAGCAACCTCATGGGGGTGCTGCTGGAATTAAAAGAGATCTCTTTGCAAATATGTGAGCCACTTTACAAATGGTCTCTGTGCTTGAATGGCCCTTTCTGGCTCTGGAATGGCTGTTGGCCTTTGTTAACTACCGAGGGAAATTATAAATGTGTGAATTTAGGCGGATGCAGTGGCACACACCTGTAGTCCTAGCTACTCTGGAGGCTGAGGCAAGAGGATGCTTGGGCCCAGGAGTTCAAGGGTGCAGGGAGCTATGATTGTGCCACTGCACTCCATCCTGGGTGACAGAGTGAAACCCCATCTCTAAAATCAATAAATAAATATTAAAAAATAAAAATAGGGCCAGGTGCAGTAGCTTACACCTGTAATCCTAGCACTCTGGGAGGCTGAGGTGGGAGGATTTCTTGAGCTCAGGAGTTCAAGACCAGCCTGAGCAAGAGCGAGACCCCATGTCTACTACAAATAGAAAGAAATTGCCTGGACAACTAAAAATATATAGAAAAAATTAGCCGAGCATGGTGGCATGTGCCTGTAGTCCCAGCTACTCAGGAGGCTGAGGCAGAAGGATTGCTTGAGCCCAGGAGTTGGAGATTGCTGTGAGCTAGGCTGACGCCACGGCACTCTAGTCCAGGCAACAGAGTGAGACTCTGTCTCAATAAATAAATAAATAAATAAAAATAAAATAAAATAAATATGTTAGTTTATAAATGTTTAACCCTTTCAGGAATATTTGCATTTTAAAAGAGTAAAGATGAAAAATCATAAGAAAGCCTAATGGTGGGATTTCATGCCCTTTGACTTGTAAAAAGCCATCTACTGGCATCACTCCAGGGAGAAGGTGACACCCAGAGTGCCCCCTAAAATTAATTAAAATTTCAGGAGCTAGGACTCAGCCTTCTTCCCACTTCCCATTCCCACCTAGAACTCCCAGAAGAAAAGAAGTTAGTCTATCTCCAGGCAACCACTCACTGGACCCTAGTCTAGTCTATATGTCTTAGCTCTATATGTGGCACAACTAGGGTGTTCCAGGCCACTGGCAGGTTGATGCCAGTAGTTCTCTTCAGTCTCTAAGCTTCAGGCTTAGGAGAGAAGAGGGTGAAGCAATGTACTGTTTCTTGGGTCATCCTGCCAACAGCCCTCATGACCCTCTGGACACTTGCCTACCTCAAACCTCTGGCCACTAAACCATCTGCAGTCCTGTTGGGTGATGGCTTAGCCCTGGTAAGTGTGGCCCGGTGGGAAAGAAAAGAGGAAAGGTGGAGTACACCCATTGAAGTCCCTGCCATGCTCATCCTAGCGATGGGGCTCCAGGGTCCTTCCTGCTTCCCATTGCCCTTCGTGACCAGTAACACATCCCTCCCCTGTAGATAAAACCAAGGCCCAGTGATTCCTGAAAAGAGAGGCATGTATCACTTGGGCAAGAACACCCACATGCAGCATGCACAGCCACCGGTCTCCAGGCCTGGCTCCTCCTCCACTAGCCAGGGCTGTTGGGCAGGTTACTTAACCCGAGTCTCCGTGCTCTCATCTGCAAAATGAGTTGTCATAAGGGATATACAGGGTTGGCATGGGACTCCCTGGAGAAAATGAACATGAAGTATTTGTAGGATGTAAAGCATGACACAAACATTTCCTAAGCTACACATTCACTAGTTCAACATATACCCAGGACTTACCATCCCCTGCCACAGACTCCCCTAAGCTGACAGACATCCTGCTAAGTGCTTTGAAGACCCCCTCATGGCCAATGGCACCAGGTGGCAGACCCCCCCACATTTACACACTGCATACTGTATAAATATAGGTTTTATTAATAACGGGTGAAATCCCACAAATACAACTGGCATCTCTGTGTGATGGAAAGACCCTGTGGCAGGGTGAGGGCAGGTACAGAGGGATGTGTATAGGAATGAGGGGGGAAAAGAGGCCTGGGGGAGGGAAATCAGAAACAGAATGAGCCTGGACCCACCAGGAAAGCCACACATGCTCTGGGTGTGTCCGCCACCTGGTGTCCAGGGCATGCTGCTCTGATGCCCAGGGGCCACCTACTGATGGGAAGGGGAGGAAGGACATGGACAGGAATTTGAATGAGCAGCAAGCTGCTGGGGAAGTGGTAGGGGAGTGAGAATGCCAGTGTGGAGCACAAAAGGAGGGCTGTGGGGTGGCGGTGGCCAAGGCCAACTTATGCCCGTGCTTGTGCTTGTGTTGGGTCCTGAACTCCAGGGAGCTAGTGCCCTGTGCCACCCCTGGCTTAGGAGGGAGGGAAGACTGACGGGTAGACACCTGCAGATCCTGGAGACATCCTGGGCAGCACCAGCCTCATCCTCAGAGTCTCCAAAGTGGGATTCCCCAGGAGGAGGTTGGCATTGCCCTCCCCACAGCACCCCAACACTACACCACGACACCGTCACTCTTCCTCTGCACTGTAGGAGATGGTGAGCATGTAGGGCTGAGATTGCCTGTTCGCATATATATGTCCCTGTCACTCCAGAGAAGGAGGGAGCATCATGGGACCGAGCATCAGGAGCAGTGAGAAAGGAGGGTTGGATCTTCCCCCACTCACCCCCCAGAATAAAGTGCATTCTCCAGATCCAGTGGCAGGTGAGAGAGGAACACAGACACTATTGCAGAGGTGCCACCAGGCCCTACCCCCCACCAAAGGTGATGGGGAGGTGGGAGGGAGCATCCTAAAGCCCCAGGCCTCTCTAATCCCCAGGATTGAGAGTGGTGACCCAGACAGAAAATCCAGCTTCTGTCCCAGTAGATTGTCCAAATCAGCCAGAGTCAGGGGGTGGGGAGAAGGAGAGGAGGAGGAAGAGACTTCCAGAGTCCTTCCCTGCTCCACTCCTTGTCCATAATGGGACTTACAGGGGACCTCACCAGGGCCCAGCCCTGGAACTCCAACCTTATAGCAGCCCAGTTTACAAACACTTGTGTAGTGGGGACCCCCAGAGGGGGCCACTTTGGTCAGTTGTAAGTGGGATCCTGGAGAGCCTGGGGCTCCCAGGCAGACAACAGAGGAGGGTGCCATGGGCAAGGAGGGTGGCAGCCTCCCAGTGGTCTTTGCATGCAGGTGTTGGAGAGAGTAGGGAGGAAGCTACAAATAGCATCAATTTGGGAAGACTCCTAGACATGGTGGGGAGGGCTGGTGTCCCCCCTCCCAGGGCCCAGGCTGGAAGCACAGTCCATCAGCCAGCCTGTGGAGGACCGAGGGAGGGGAGGGCAGCTACACCAGCAACCAGTGCCCAAGTCTACAAGGTTAAAACAGTCCCAAAGGGCTGGGGGCGGGGGTTTCCTGCTGCGGGGGCTGGGGCGCAGGCCAGGGGCAAGGTCTATCTCTCTGACTTGACCCGGTAACGGAGCACAAGGTATACCAGCAGCCGCAGGGCCAGGAAGAAGATGCCCAAGACCAGGAAGTCCAGGTAGAGCTTGGCATCCTCCACATCCAGCGCTCGGAGGATGCTCTGTGGCTCCCGGAACGGGCAGCGTTCCTCTAAGCATGTCAGGTCTCCCCGCTCCATGCCATAGATCGTCAGGATCACACCCTCAAAGCCATACCTAGGCAGGCACAGACATCAGAACAGGATCCAGAGCACAGGGTCCCCGCTTCCTGGGTAAATCACCAGAGCCTAGCTGCAATGCTGTCACTCCTGGGGGCCTGCCAGGGTGCCCCTACCCAAAAAATAATAGTGTAGCCACCAGACTTGGCATAACTCAGGAACACCCAGGCACAGGCTCCTGCAGGGAGGAGCAGGGGTAAATGGGGAGGGAGGGGCACTGACCTGACATAGGAGAGGTAGGAGCTCCATTGCAGGTAAGTGGGGATGGTCTTGAAGCTGACAAAGAAGCCGGAGAACAAGAGGACAGGGATGGCGGTAACGGGGCCCACAAAGGTGGCCACCTAGAGGGGAAGGGAGGGGGCCGGACCATCATAGGGGTGACCGGGACAGACCCAGGACTTGGGGGGCCCCAGAACTTCCTAGTAGGTCCATCCCACCCCTTATGCTAGCCCCTGTTTCCTCCCACAAGACCTCACCCCTGCCTTGGGAATCCCCACGTGCCAGCTCTCCCACCTGCAGGGAGTTGGAGGCAGCTCCAATCAGCAGTCCCAGAGATTGGGCCACCAAAGCAGTGGCGGTGGCCAGGGCTGAGAAGAGCAGGAAGCGGCTGGTCTCAGCTGGCTGGCCTGTCATCCAGTACACGATGCTGCAGTATACCACTGGGCACACCACCTGGGGAGTGACCACAGCCAGGCAGTGGACTTCACACCAGGGGCAAAGTGGCCGAGACCCTCCGCTGCACCAGGATCATGTTCTAGAGGCATGAGCCTCTAGAACACCTATTCCCAGAGTGCCCATGCCTATACTGACTGCACACTCTTGCTCATGCTGTCCCCCAGATTGACACATGTGCCCTGACCTCACTCATCTTCCTGTTCCACCTCTTCTACTGGGCCCACTCTGACCAGTTCAGGCACAGTGACTTCTCCTTCCTTTGAGCTCCTGAAATCCTTCCCATCCGGACCAGCTTATTCCTTATATTGTTAATTAATTAACTCTCCATAGGAGAATGTTTTGTTCCCCCTATGAGAATATCAACTCCTGGGGGGCAGAGACTGAGCCCACTACATACAGTTGTTCCCTGCACAAGGGCGTCCAATCAAGAGACAACCAGAGGCCAAGATCCAGCCTGTGCTTTTTTCACTAAGCCAAGCACAGTCACAGTGCAGTGTCCACCCTGACGAAGGGCACCTTTTTCTAATTTGTACAAAGGTGCCCTATGGATTACTGGTGGCCCTGGTGCTTGGAACAGGATGGTGGTGGCAGTAACAACAAAAGCCAGTTCACATTTATTTGGTATTAGTATATGCCAAGCACTACTCTAAGTACTTTACGTGTATTAACTCATTTAATGCTCACAAACAATCCTGAGGTAGATACTAATGTCATTCCATTTTATAGATGGTGACACTGAAGCAAATAGATTAGGTGACTTGCCCAACATCTTGCAGCTAGCAAGTAGCAGCTAGGTTCCAGAGCCTACACTATTGTCTACTGCCTCTGATAAGATTTATAGAGTCATTTGTAGGGTTATTACTTTCATCATTTTCTGTTTGTTCCCATGAAAACATAAGTCCTACAAGGTCAGTCTAGTTCGCTGCTACATCCCTAAGGGCCTGGTTCAGAGCCTGGTGGGTGGTGAATACTCACCACCTATTTCCTAAGTGAGTAGGAGGAAAAGAATAGGAGGAAAGTGACAAGGTTGAGGGAGGCAGGCAAGCAAGGAGGGAGGGAGCAAGGCAAGGTGGCAGCAGTGGGCAGGTAGGAGGAAAAGACTCACCTGAAAGGGCACATCAGCCATGGTCTTGGCCAGGTAATACGCTTTGAGGCTGTACCAGTAGTTGAGGTGCTCCCTCATGAAGACTGCCATCTCTAAGGGGACTGAGGACACAGGCTGATTAGAAGCAGCTGGGAGCCCCCTGGCGCCCTGCCCCATACTCCAGCACCCACGCCCACACCCATGCCCCATGCCCAGGGCAGCTCAGCTCACAGGTGAGCACAGTTGGCATAAGGGCAGCGAACATGAGGAACAGCATGGAGAAGAAGAGGCAGCCGGTGTTGTTGAAGACCTTGCTGGCATCGTCGCCAATATGCAGGTAGAGGAGACCGATGAGCACACCGATCAACACGTGGGACATGAACCGCAGGTGAGTTAGGACCTGTGGGAGGGGGCATCACCAGGAGAGGGGACGTGTCACAGGCCAGGGATGGGTAGTCCACAGTGGGGCAGGAACTCAGAGCTGCCCTCCCTGGCACATAGATGCATCGTGGTGGGGAGCTGTGGAGGAAGGGTCCCCATTCCCACCCCAGCCTCTGGGATCCTACAGCCCACAAGACCAGGCCCATGCCAGCCTCCTCTGCCCCAACTTGGCACCTCACCGTGTCCCTGAGGATGGACAAGAAGGTCCTCTTGAAGAGGATGCAGAACTGCGTGAGGGTGCTGGTGGCAAAGGTGTGGCTTTCAATGGGATCCACTTCCTGGGAAGAAGAAATGATCAGGGAGCCCATCCCACCACCCACAGCCCACCCACCTCAATGAATGAGAAGACCCCTGAGCCCTTCCCCAGGGCAGGGGTCCTCTGGCTCTACAGGAGAATCCTCCGTCGTGGAGTTGTGTACCTGGAAGCTGAGCTTAGGGGTGTGAATCGGAGCAAGATTCAGAGAGAGACGCAAGGTGTGGGCCAAAAACTTGGGAGGGAGGAGACGGAAAGGAAGTCATGGACACCCCTGGTGGCCAATAGTAGATCAGTCACTTTTTTTTTTTTTTTTTTTTTGAGACAGAGTGTCACTCTGTTGCCCCGCCTAGAGTGCCCTGGCATCAGCCTAGCTCACAGCAACCTCCAACTCCTGGGCTCAAGTGATCCTCCTGCCTCAGCCTCCTGAGTAGCTGGGACTACAGGCATGCACCACCATGCCCGGCTAATTTTTTCTATATATATTTAGTCGGCCAATTAATTTCTCTCTATGTTTAGTAGAGATGGAGTCTCGCTCTTGCTCAGGCTGGTTTCGAACTCCTGACCTTGAGCGATCTGCCCACCTTGGCCTCCCAGAGTGCTAGGATTACAGGCGTGAGCCACCGCACCTGGCCAGATCAGTCACTTCTTTAATCTTTTGGAAGACATTAACCCTAATGGTATAATTCTTTTATACCACTCATTTCACAATAATATTATTTAATAATGATAATGACAACAATAACAATAATAACTAACCTTTCTGATCTTCAAGGGTCACAGTATCTCATTTAAGGAAAAGGACTGGCACTGGGCAAACACCTGCTGTACCAGCTACAGTGCTGAGAGCTTTACGTGATTATCTAGTCCCCCCAGTAACCCTGTGAGGTAGTATCATCATCTCCAAGTTAGAGATGACAGTAAGCCACACTGGCCACTAGGCCAGGGACAGCATTGGTCTTGCTTAGCAGATGGGCACTGTGCCAGCCCTGAGGACAACACACTATAGATGCTCAACAAGAATTTGCTGAATGAATAAGTGAGTGAGGAAACTGAAGTTCAAAAAGGTTAAGTAACGTGCCTAAAGTCACACAGCTGCTAACAGTAGGCCGATCCCAAGTCCTAGGTTCTTCCTAGTGCCCCAAAACTGCGATGCCTCCGGGGAACGGCCTCTTTGGCAAGGCAGTCATTGTCCATGGTTCGGTCTCCCCTCCCCCACTCTGCCTTCTCTGCCCTCTTCACCCCTACTCACCGGAGGGCAAGGGGGGCAGGGGGCAGGGACCTCATTCTTCTCAGGGCTGCTCTTCTTCTCAGCCATGGTGCACAGCCCATTCTGCACAGCCCTAAACAGCATGGGGTTCAGGTCTCCATACTCGCCAGAGGCCACCTCGATGACTGGGAGACACAGACCAGAGTGCTCAGCTAAGATTCACCCTTACTTCCCAAGGACACGTCAGCCCCTCCTTGGGTATGTGACAAAGGCAGGTGACAGTGACATCTCTGCCTGCAGAAGGCCTGAGTGCAGGACCTGAGCCCCAGGTTTGGCCACCTCTGCATCCCAGCCCCTGCCAACAGCCCCCACTCACTGAAGTCAGCTGGGTTGTGGTAGGTGGGGCAGTGCAAGCCAAGCCCCTTCAGATAGGGGATCAGGTTGGTGACCACGCCTTTGAAGATGCACTGACCCTGGCTCAGGATGTAGAGCTGCAGCAGAAAGACAAGGGTGAGGAAGACGCTCCCAACAGGCCAGGCAGGGACCCGCCAGCACCTCTACCAACCCCCAATCTTCTTTGAGGCCTGGAGGCACTCACCTTGTCAAACATTTCAAAGAGCTTGGCACTGGGCTGGTGGATGGTGCAGATGATGGTACGGCCCCCCTGCGCCAGGGACTTCATGAGGGACACCACTTGGAAACAAGAGGCGCTGTCCAGACCGCTGTCCAGAGAGATGCCACCAGGGGGCCCGGTGAGATGGGTGGGGCCAAGAGAAGGGAGTGTTGGGGTGGGGCAGTTGCCATGAAGGGGATGGAGCTGGCATGAAGAGGTCACTCTGGCCACCCCTCGCCCCATCCTCCAGTATCCTGTATGGTCCAGCCACTTAGGGGTACCCAGAAGTCCAGAGCACTATTCAGTTTTAAAAGCATATTTATATATTTATTTATTTTGAGATAGTATCTCACTCTGTCACCCAGGCTAGAGTGCAGTGGCACACTCATAGCTCACTGTAACCTCAAATTCCTGGACTCAAGTGATCCTCTGGCTTTAGCCTCCTGAGTAGCTGTGACTACAGGCGTGTGCCACCACACCCAGCTAATTTTTCTTATTTTTTGTAGAGATGGGGTCTCCCTAAGTTGCCCAGGCTGGTCTCAAACTCCTGGCCTCAAGTGATCCTCCCACCTCAGCCTCCCAAAATGCTGGGATTGCAGGCATGAGCCATTGCACCCGGCCTAACAAGCATATATTAAGCACCTGTTGTATACCAGGCACTGGGATTAAAATGATGCATAAATAAGACATAGACTCTGGTCTGGAGGGATAGACAAGTGCACAGATGATTTTAGGTAACGTGGAAAGTGCTGTAGCTACATGGGTGAGACAGGGAGGATTCAGCTCCGCTGTAGCAGGGTGTTGGAGGGTAGTCAGGGAAGGTTTCTGAGTGAGCCTAGAAGGAGTAAGAGCCAAGCTAGGTGAATGTGGAAGAGGAGGCATGGAGGTGAAGGGCACTCCAGAAGAAGACACAGCATGGGCAAAGCTTAGAGGCATGAACATGTGGCTTGACCAGGGAATTACAAGCAACTCCGTATTATTAGAGCATAAAATACAAGACAGGAGGCTGGTGAAGTAGATTCAGACCAGGACCTTGTAAGTCACCTGACTTTATTCTGCGGAATGAGAATCATTGCATGTTTTTAAGAAAGGGAATGAGTACAGCCAGACTTGTCTTTTCAAAAATTCACCCTGGCTGCTCTTGGGAAGAAGGATTGGCTGGGAGACACTGGAGACGAGATCAAGTCTGCTGGTGATGTCCTAAATTTAAGCACTGGCACTAGCCAGGGGACAGGGAGAATCTGAGAGACATCAAAAGGGGGTAGAATCAACAGGGTTTGGTGGCTGGTGGCTGTGGGGGACAGGAGAGGGAGCATGAATCAAAGAAGACATGCAGGTCTCTGCCTGGGGGAAGGATGGGGCTTGGCAAGGATGCAGATGAGGAGTAAGCCCTTATCGCGGCCCCAGGAGGCTGCACACAGAGGCTCTGGCTCCCAGTCATGGAGAAGATGCAGTCTCCAGCCCTGGCTCAGGGCCAAGGGGAGAGGGGGGTTCTCCCAGTAGGAGAGACGGGGGAGAGCTACCTGGTGGGCTCATCAAAGAACATGACGGGTGGGTTGTTGACCAGCTCCAGGGCGATGGCCAGGCGCTTCCTCTGCCCGCCGGAGAGCAGGGCTGTCCTCGTGTGGGAGCAGGACATCAGGCCCAGTGCTGTCAGGATCTCTGTCACCTGGCCCCACCCCCACCCACCCCAGGTCAGCTTCAGTGTCTCTGCTTCCCCAGGCACCACCCCAACTTCAAAAAGCATCTCCCTCAAGTCCCTTGTCCCTGGCTTGGCCGCCACTCTCCAACCCCCAGCTCAGGGCCCCAGAACTCAACAGCATCATGAGGGCAGCCATTCAGTGTCTCCCCTTTCGCACTCACCAGCTCCTTCTTCACCTCTTGCTTCTCGCTCAACTTCAGGTTAGCAGAGACCTGGGGCCCAGAGAGTAGGCAAGAAGGGTATGTGTGTGGGGGGCACTATCTTGACCCCCAGCCAATGGGGAGGGTGGGACCATCAGACAGCAGGGGGCTGCTGGGAGGAAGGGATGGCCATCCAGCCCTCACCATCATGGCTTCCAACACTGTGAGGTGTGGCAGCAGCATGTCATCCTGCATGATGTAGCAGGACATCTTGCGGAAGGTCCTCAGGTCCCTCGGCCGCCCGTTGACCAGGATCTGCCCCTTCATTCCACACTCTCTACAGGGACATTGGTTGGGGATGGGGTTCAAAGCGACTTCCAAAAGCTCCCATACTGCCCCAGGGACCCTTCTTCCTGGGTCCTGCCCCCTTTCCACCCCAGCCTCCTTCTCACCTGTATCCTGCTAAGATGTTCATGAACGTGGACTTGCCAGCCCCTGAGGGGCCCATGATGCCAATCAGCTCCCGTCGGCGGAATTTACCTGAGAGGCACTTAAGAAGGGTCTTATAACCTGTAGCAAGGGAGGGAGGGATTTTTGGTCAGGGCTATGACAAACAGAGGCACCCCCCAAAGTCTTAGGGGCAGCCATGGCTAGCAGTGAAATAGGCAGTCCTTACTCTGTGTGACTGGTTAGGATGGAGGAGCAACCCGCAGAGCCCCAACAATAACCCATCCCTCTCATCCTGTCCCTTTAGAAATAACCACTACTAATTTCAAAGTACCAAGGCCAGGTGCGGTGGCTCACACCTGTAATCCTATCACTCTGGGAGGCCAAGGGGGGCGGATTGCTCAAGGTCAGGAGTTCGAAATCAGCCTGAGCAAGAGTGAGACCCTGTCTCTACCAAAAATAAAAAGAAATTAATTGGCCAACTAAAAATATATATAGAAAAAATTAGCCAGGCATGGTGGCACATGCCTGTAGTCCCAGCTACTCAGGAGGCTGAGGCAGAAGGATTGCTTGAGCCCAGGAGTTGGAGGTTGCTGTGAGCTAGGCTGACGCCACAGCACTCTAGCCTGGGCAACAGAGTGAGACTCTGTCTCAAAAAAGAAAACCAAAGTACCAGAGGTGACAATCCTTTTCTGAAGGCCATGGGACAACCCATACATCTCATGGATGGGTGTGGAGAGAGGATCAAGGTTATAGAAGACCCTGATCCTCTTCTGTAATCACAGCAATCACTGTCACCCCCTCCAGGAAAACCTTCCCACTAATCAGGCCCGAGCTGGCTGACTGTCCTCTGTGTCCCCATAGCACTTCTCATATGCCAGCATATTTGTTACTCGATGTGCCTGTCATTTGCCCCGCTCCCCCAGCCTCTTAGACAGTGAACTCCTTGGGGGCAGGGTCTGTGTCTTACTCATCTTTGTAACCTCAGCAGACTTTCTGGCATGTAGTAGATGCTCAGTAAGTGTTTTATGGGTGTGTGTTCTCAGAGCTTTTGGCTCATTCTGAAAAAGCCTCCTTCTTTGTGCTCTCTCTGCCCACCAGGCTTGTCTCTACAGCCCCTAACATGGCCCAGTAAAATCTCACCTTTCATTCATTCATTGGGAGGCAGCATATGCATTTAGAGCACCGGTTTGGAGTCAGGTGGATCTGGGTTCAAATTCTGGCTCCACACTTACCAGCTGTGTGACCTCAGGCAAGTTGCTTAACCCCTCTGAGCTCCAGGTCCCTCATCTGTAAAATGAGGATGATAGTACCTATCTCATAGGGTTGTTGTAAAGATTCAATGAGATAATATATGTAAAGCATATGACACAGTGCTTGGCATATAGAGTGCATTTAAAAAGTGACATTTTATTATTAATTCCATTTGACAAATGCTTATTGATATCTACTATACACCAAGCTCTGTCCCAAACACTGGACAAAAAAATGAGGAAGACACAGTTTCTGCCCTCAAGAAGGTTACAGTCTAGGTAAGATAGACAAGAAAACATCTATGATCTGAAGAAAAATAAAATAAGGCTTGTAACAGAAGTACAGATAATGTGCCATGAGAATACAGAAAATGGAATCGATGGGGGTGGAGGGGCAAAGGGGGAAATCAGGAGTGGCTTCATGGAAGAGGTAGCATTTGAGCTAAGCCTTGAAAGATGATCAGGATTCCAAAAGGCAGAGGGAAGGCAGGGGCCCTCCAGGCTTTGTGAGGAAAAGCTCTGTGATACAAAAGCATCTATCTATCTATCTATCTATCTATCTATCTATCTATCTATCTATCTATCACAATCCAGGAACAGCGGGCAGAGCGTACATGGAGTTACCTGGCGAGACATGGGAGTAGAGAGGAAGGCCGAAGCCAATGAGGAGGGCATTGTCTGCTGTTTTTGCAGACCTGCCTTGGTAAGGGAGAGACACCAATCCCTCACCTAGCACTTTGCTTACTGCCACCCTCTGCCGACCCCCAAAGAGCCTGATTCCCTCCCTACTCTACCTCCTTAGCAGAGACAGTGAAGGGATGCCATCTTTACCCTCCCTGCACCACACCTAGGACTGTGCTCTGGACCCAGCTGTCCCTCTGGACACTTCCTGTCAGAAGGGGGAGCAGCTCCTGCCCACAGCCAGGTCCTGATCATACCAACTGCCTGGACGGTGCTTTATGGTTTACAAAGCTTGACACCTCAGCTGCTCCTCTGACAACATGGATGAGGCAACTGGGGCTCAGGGACATCCAATGACTCATCCAGGGCCACACATAAAGTTCTTTCCTGAGGAAGGGGAAGCCATGAGCTCCAACCCCCTCCTCAGTGCTCCTCCCTGCCAATCAGAAAAATGTCTGGTGCTGCACTCCAGCTTGTGTCTTTCAGAGCCACTCACAGGAAGTGATCTCGTTTGCAGGAGAAGAAACTGTCGATGACGAACCTTCCCCTCAATTACTCTCAGCCAAGTATTTGTGCCTTAACACAAATATCATCTCACGCTTGCTTTTCACAGATATTGTCCAATTGAGCTTCCCAACAAGCCTGTGTGGTGGGTATTCTCATCATCCCTGTTTACAGATGAGGGAAGCGAGGCCAGAGAGGGTAAGCAGCCTGCCCAAGGTCACGCAGCTTACAAGCAACTGGGAACCCATGACTTCCGACGTACAACTGCTTAGCACGAAAGGGGCCTGCCAGGACTTTTGGCTGGAGAGGCACCAGTATTCTAGTCCTGCAACGGTCAGTAACTCTTTTGCAATTTTGTCAAGCCGTTTAATCTTTAGGGCTTACCAATTCCTCATCTAGAAAAGAAAGATAGTAATATCTCCTTCTAAGGACTTAATAGGGTTATTGTGAATATTAAATGAGATCATTAATAATAATTAATAGGTAGGTGTTTTGAAAAATAAGAAACACCATATATAATTAGGGGAGGCTGATGACAAATCTTTACCTGGGAAAAGACAGAACTCTCCCCTCTCCACCTCCCTTGCTCTTTTTCCTTTCTGCCTATCCCTAATTGCTTTGTGTCCTCTGGAGAAGGGGAGTGGGATTCAACAGAAAAGAGAAGGCAGAGAGGGGAGGGTAGAGGGCAGAGAAAGAGGCAAGGGATGAAAGAGATGGCAAAATGGCCAGTAGAGCAGAATGGGGCTGGCAAGGTCACAAGGAGGGAAGGACCCAGTCAGGGGTGCCAAGGGGTGCGGCTGGTAAGCTGAAGCAACCATTGAGCTGGCCCATCTGCCCACTTTTCTTTTTTATCTTTGTTTCTCCTTAAAGTTATGAGGAAATGAGAGGGATAAGGAAATAACATTTTGCCCAGAGCTGGTCTCAAGACCTAGAGAGGCTGCTTAGAGATAGGGCGCTGGGCAGGGAGCCCGGATGCCTCCGTTTCCATTGGCCCTGTGACCTTTTGGTCACTCCTGGGAATGAGGGTGGAGAATGCAGAGACAACTCATGCTCAGCCCTGCTCTGAGGCACCCCAAATCTATTTCTGAAACCTCAGAGAACAATGTCCCAGCCCCACCCCTGGCCCACACCCTGGCTCTGGGAAACAGCCCCGGCTTCTCTGTTGCCAGCTCAAGCTGTCCAAGACAGGGCATGCAGAGGATGGTCAGGGTCCAGGGAAATCGTCCTGACAGGAGGGAAAGGGCAGGAGATGGGACTGTTGTACCAGGGAAGTTAAAAGAGAGGAAAGGATAATGTATAGGAAGCTGAGAAACCAGACGTCTTGTTCCAGCTCTGCTACCTATTAGCTGTGTGACATCAGTCAAGTCGCTGAACTTCCCTAGGTCTCAGTTTCCTTATTAGTAACATGGAGATGACATCTATCCTGCCCAACCTCCACCCTCCCTGCTTTGGAGGACTGTGGCAAGAATGGAGTAAGTTGACAGGAATGAGAACATCTTTAAAACCAGGTCCAGGGGTATTGGTAAGCCCTGCAGACACAGCCCCCCACTTTCTCATACTAGCCCTCACAGGCAGGAATCCTCCACAAAAATAAAGCAGGAAAACTCAGCAAGGACCACGCAAGGACCAAAGGCCATAGGTCTCTTCAGAAGAGAAAGCTTCAATACCCAAATGAACCTAGTGTCCCACAGTGCTCACAGGTGTGGAGAGCACGGATCCTGGCACCTCAGCTCTATGCACAGTGAGAGAGGGGCTGGGGTCAGATGTTAGTGTCCCACAGAACCCTCTGGGGCAGGACTTGCTGGACAGGGGACACCGGGCCTCCTGCTCCTGGAGAGGCAACTCAAGAGGGCCCATAGCTCCCTACCCCTTTTGCGCCAGCAGGGCCCCTCCCGCACGGAATAGGACAGCTCCACGAACTCGATGTCCACGGATGAGCGCTTAGGTAGGTGGGAGAAGCGCTGGGCTTCGGTGATGTGGTTCTCCACCTTCTTCAGGTGCGTGGTCAGCACAGGGGGCTCCGCCCCGTCCTCCAGCACCACAGCCATGGCCACAGCCCCCGGCCCTAGTCCACAGCCCCCGGCCTCCAGCGCCTTCTCCGCCATCACGCCGCCCGCCTGCAGGGAGAAGGCCTGCTCAGTTCGGGGCAGACCCCGAGTCTCGGCGCAAAGCTCCGTTGTGTTCTAATGCTGCCCGCGCCCCACTCCCCGCCTCCTTAGGGTAGATCGGAGACTGTTAGCACCCCACTCGCCGCGGCTTGGGCATCTGCCCCCCACCCCCAAACACAGCAATGCTCAGTCCCGACCTCTGCTCGGTCCCGGGCAGCCCCAGCCCCAGCCCGGCCCCAGCCGGGCCCCTGGAAGCCTTCACCCACTTCTTCCTCCCTGAGGCGCCTCTAATCTCCTTACCCCGCAGGCTAGCAGCCCCTGGGGACTGGAGGGATGGGGGGCGGGGGAGAAGAGGCTGCCAGCTAGAAGGTCAGGTTGGCAGGGTGAGAGCAGGGTGGGCCGGGGAAGGCGGAGAAGAGAAGGCTCTGGGCCTCCAGCTGCGTCCCCCTCCCCATCTCTGGGCTTCACGCGGAGGCCAGCCCCTCCCGCCCGCGCCCCGGGCCCGCGCGCCCCAGGCGCTCCGCGAAGACAGGCGCACCACCCAGGCTCAAAGCCCCCACGCTCGACTAAGCCCCCATGACGGGCTCAACCCTCCGCCCCATCTCCCGCATGCCTAGTCACCTTGACGCGCCCCTGGGCCGGTGCGGGCCCGGATGCTTAGCACGGCCAGCGGCCGGGGATGGAGAGTCAGGGCTCTCCTTACCTGCCTCGGGCTGCGGCACCCGCGTCCCGGCTCCCGGTCCCGGTGGCCCGGGCCGGGGCGGGGCCAGGACAGGACGAGAGGCGAGGAGAGGCGAGCCTCCTGTCACAGGAGATGACACGGTTGGGGAGGGGTTGGTCGAGGTCGCGCCTCGACTCCTCTTGGTTGGGCACACCCGGTTCCCTGAGCCGGTCCCCGGCGAGGTGTCCTCCGAGCCCGCCGGGCGACTGCGCTCTTCTCCAAGCTACTGCTAGCGGGTCCTGCTGCTCTTAAAGGGCCCGCGCCGCCCCGTAGCCCGCGGGGGGCAAGGATGGCAAAGACAAGAGCAGCGCCCGTGGGGCGGGGGCCTGAGGGCGTGCAGTCGTGGACCCAGGACTGGGGGTTGGCGGGGAACCGCTGACTTGGTTGCGCCGAAGAAAGGAGAGCTGGAGTCACTCAGTGGGGACAGGCCCCTGGAAGACAGACAAGACAGTGATATGTGTGTGGGGGGTAGTGGGGCTCAGATTCCGTCACTCTCAAGGGATTGCGAAGCTGTCATTCGGTCTGAACACACACACCCAACAATTTCCCTCAGTTCTACCCCTTGAGCTCAGGCCTCCTACCACAAATTTCCAAACTGGGTACAAAGGCTTTCAAAAAAGCAAGAGTCTTGGGACATAAGAACATCCTCCCCCTCCACATTCACATTTTCCTTCTCTAAGAGTGAGGGCATTATTTAAGAAGGGACAAGGGGCATGAGTTAAGAAGGGACAGAGGGCAGCAACTTTGGGAGAGCTTGTAGGCAGCTCCAAGGTTAAAGTGGCTGCTCCGACTGTGGAAATCTTTATTCACCCAGCCAGATTCAGGCCTTCAAGGCAGGCACACGCGGACCCTGGAGGCACCTGTGTGCCAAGGCAAGCACAGACACTGCCTTTGACCTCTTCTCATACACCTGTGCATTCTCTCCCTTGCCCCATACACCTTCAAACGTAGATTCCCAAGAGCACGTCTGGGGCTTTCCCCTGCTCTCCCCCTTTCTTGGGCAACTCCTCTTGGCCCCTGCCCATCCCAGCCACTATGTCTTCAAGGGGTAAGTAGGTTAGCTAGCCAAGACACGTGACCTGAGCTTTTAAGTTCCCACCTGTCACATGGCAGAGATGGATGGGAGGGGAGGCTGCTGAGGCTGCTGGTGCAGCTGCCACCTCAAGGCTTCTCCTTACTGCGGCAGCTGAAAGGTTACTAGCAGTCAAACCTCTCCCCCGCTTCCTCCCCCCTCGCTGCCTCTCCACAGCTCTGTAAGCTGGCGGCCCCTGGAGGACATCTCCAGGCCCCACCCTGTAACTGAGAGTTTTATGTGGGTTTTGGATCCAGCCTTTCCCTCCACCCCATGCCCCACATCACCACAATTCCTCAGGACCAACCATCCCATTCTCCAGAAGGATCCTCCATTCTCCACGTTAATCTCCAAGACACTACTGTGGACTGTCCCATCCTCCAACAGGTGCATTTATTGAGCAACTACTATGTACCAGGCATTATGTCATTTAATCCTCATAATGTCCCTATGAGGCAGGTTTTACAACCCCCGTAGAGATCAAGAAACTGAGGCACAGGGAGGTTAAGTAATATGCCCAAGTGGCATGTCTAGTTAGTAGCAGAGCAGGTATTGAACCCCAAAGGCCCTGCTTTTACCCATTCTGCTAATTGAACCTCTCAGAACCTTACTCTCAAATGGACTATCTCCCTCCATTTTCTAGACAGGTTCTTCACCTTCCTGAGTTAGCCTCCATCTATCTCTTAACACCACCCCACTCCATTCCTTGACATGCAATTTTCCAATTCCCAGGTAAGTTTCCTCCCCTTTCTTGAACACACCATTGCTCATTCCCCATCTTCTGACACCAACATTTCCAAGGCGTCTATCAGCTTTCCATCCTGTGGGATTCATATCCCATGCCCTGGAACAGTGGTCCTCACCCTTAGCTGAGAGTTAGGCTCTCAAGTTAGCCTCTGTCCAGGGGCTATCAAAAGATGATCAGGTACCACTCCAGACCAATTCATTCTGGATATCTAGGGGTAGGACCCAGGCATTAGTATTTTTAGAAGTTCCACAAATAATCCCACTGGGCAGGCAAATTTGAGAGCCACTGTCCTAGATGAACCTTCCATTCCCTGGGTTAGAACCTCTGCCATGCACCCATTCCCCATCAAAGGCCCTTCCCTTCCCTGGAACCGGTTCCTCCATTCTCTAGAACACCCTCTCTCCATTTTGTGAGTAAATCTTCCATGTCTTGATTGAAATCAGATCTGCATTCTAACCTTGGCACTATCTTATTAGTTCTGTACTCTTAAGCAAATGTTTCCACTTCTCTGAGCCTCATCTGTGTAACAAGGATGATAAAAAATGTCATATATCTGCCTCCAAAGGTTCTTATGAGTTTCAAGTATCCACGTGCTTAGTAATAGATGATTATTTGTTATTCTCAAGAATAGATCACACATACTTACACTTCAGGTCACACCATGGTTCAAGCTCATTTGCTTCCCCTGGAAAATCTCCCATTTCCTTGGCAAAGGAGGGGGATCTCTATTTATAGAATGCCTACTATGTGCTAGGCACCCAACCTACAGATATGATTAATCTCTGAGTAAAGGGCTAGGTCTATTTCACCCCTGCATTCCTAGAATTTGTACACAGAAAATGCACTCAATAAATATCCATTGACTGAACAGTTTAACCAGTCCTCGCAAAAACTTTGAGTTTAGCATTATCTTCCCATGTTTCAGATAAGGAAACTGAGGCCCAGAAAAGTTAAGTACAAATACAAAGTCCTACAGCTAGTGTGATGGATCCAGGGATTCAAATCTAGGTCTTAGTGATTCTAAACTATGGTTTTATCTACTACGACAAACTTCTTCATTCTTTAATATTGTCACCTTCCCATTTTATAAAGCAGATCTATCTCCTTCCCCTGAATGGACCTTTCTCATTCTAAGATAAAGAACCTTTCCAACCTTTCAGAGGTGTACTAGGACAGACCCTCTCCATTCTAGAGAGACTCCACACTCCCACCACATATCCCCCAAGACGGACCTTTGATTCCTGAGCACACACACTTCTAACTCCTAGAATAGACCTCATAACTCAAGAATAGTGGTTCTCAAACTTTAGCTCACATTTGAATCATCTGGAGAGCTTATTAAAACACAGATTGCTGGGCTCCACTCCCAGAGTTTCTGATTCAGTATCTGGGGTGGAGCCAGGGAATTTACATTTCTGTAATACTAATAAGTTCCCACATGATGCTGATGCTGCTAGTCCAAGGACCACTTTGAGAAGCATTGTTTGAATGAACCTTCTTTCCTTAATCTAGACCTCATCTTCCCCAAAACAAACTCCCTATTTCCCACTACAGGCTTTCCCTCAGTTCCCAGATGGACCCTCCCACTTTCCCCAAGTAGACCTCCTCCCATTCCTTGAGGTTGATCATCCCCTTTCTCTAGGATCCTCCCAACTCCCACCCCAGACTCCCTCACCCCTACTGCCGAGACACAGCCTCCATCCAGGGCAGGTTCCTTGGACCCAGACATGTAAGTGTTGATGATAATTGGTTTAAGAGGAGCAAGGCAGAAGCAGAAAATTCCTGTCTCAGCTTAGTACCAGGAGCTAATCTAACCGACACAGGCTGCTCTGGGCAGGGATTTATGGGAGAAGCAGTTGGTAAGCAGCTTTGTGGGCCTATGAAAAAACGAGGGTTAGTTAGCAGGGTCCATGAGAGCTGAAAGGAATTGGACTGGGACTTTGGAACTGACCCAGTTCTGCTTCCACCGTTCCAGGTCCCTTGCCCACCATGACAGTCTTTCATTTCTGGATAGAATGATTTTAAAGTGTGTTTGCCAATGAAAGGACCCTCTGCTGGCCACTTGGGGAGATGCAGCCCAGGATTAAGAAGGAGGGGTGGATAAAGAGGAGACTGATAGAGCCCTCTCCATCCAAACTCCTTCATGGTTTCTGCTGGTATATGGCAGCAAAGCCTGCCATCCCTTCTGTGGCTCCTGAAGGCAGGCAGTGAAGATGGGCACAGGCACCAGAGTAGGGCTATGGAGGGTACCTACCAATTCCTTTCCTGATCTCTCAGAGACTAGGCAGAGTCCCTGCTGTTGCTTTAAAAAAAAAAAATCTTTATCGTTTTAAATTTATAAGAATATAAAAAAATAAAACTAATAAAAATAATATAAAACAAAAGCAATTTTGAAATATATTTTAAACGTGCAATATTTATCTATCCCTCTCTCTCCTGCTATGTAGTGCCATTTCATTTGATAAGAAGAAAGTGAGGGGTTCTCCAAAGCTGCAGAATGCCGGGGTTCTCTGCCCGAGTCTCTGTCTCTCTCTTTGTTTTTTCCTTACCTTAGAACTTGAACTCCAACAATACCCTTTGGCTGTATCTTTTGGGTGGGACAGGCCTCAGACGTGTGTCTGCCCAGCTTTTCTCTGGGGCCATTTCCTCTGAGGGCTGAGAATATATGGAAATAAACAAATTCGGTTTCTCCTACGATACTTTCACAACACACTTCTGACACCAGATGTGGGGGGGGGGGTTTCCCACACATCAAGCAAACAATCAGTTCTTCCATGGACACCAACTGGGTGTCCTCTAATTCAATTCAGTTACCACACTACCTACCTGGAGATAGCGTCTGATCCCACAGGTTGAGAGCTCAGTCCCACAAGACTGCCCCTACTTCCAATGCCAGTCTCAAACTCCAGCTTGTTTTACCTGTGCTTCTGACCGACCAGTTACAAATTGGGGCTCCCATGACCCCTTCATTGGGTTTGATTAATTTGCTAGAGCGGCTCACAGAACTCAGGGAAACACTTTACTTACATTTACTAGTTTATCATAAAGGATATTATAAAGAATACAGACAAAGAGATGCATAGGGCAAGGAATGTAGGAAGGGGCACAGAGCTTCCATGTTCTCTCCAGGCACCCTCAAGGAACCTCCATGTGTTCAGTTGTTCAGAAGCTCTCTGAACTCTGTCCTTTTGGGTTTTTATGAAGGCTTCATTACATAGGCATAATTGATTAAATCATTGGCCATTGGTGATAAACTTAACCTTTAGCCCCTCTCCCCTCCCTGGAAGTTGGGGGGGCAGGAGTTGCTGAAAGTCCCAACCCTCTAAGCCTGTCTTGGTCTTTCCAATGACAAGCCCCCATCCTGAAGCTACCTAGGGGCTGCCAGCCCGCACTCAACTCATCAGCACACAAAAAGACACCATCACTTTGAAGATTCCAAGGATTTTAGGAGTTATATGCCAGCAAATAAGGATAAAGACCAAATATTGTGCATATAAACAATCATCCCTCAGTATCTATGGGGGACTGGTTCCAGGACCCTCCTCAGACACCAAAATGCACAGATGCTCAAGTCCCTTGTGTAAAATGGCATAGTATGTACATATAACCTATGCACAGCCTCTGGTATACTTTAAATCATCTCTAGATTCCTTGTCCTACCTAATATAATGCTATGTAATAATGGTTGCTATATATTTACATAGCTAAATGTTATGTAAATAGTTGTTACAAAGTATTGCTTAGGGAATAGTGACAAGAAAAAAAATCTGTACATTTCAGCAGAGATGCAACCACCCATATTTTTTCTATTTTTTTTGTTGTTGTTGTTTTTGGGTTGGTAGAATATTGTGGCTTGATTACAATCGATTTTAAATTATATGTGCACATCAACCAAATCCAAGCACATTTTTGTGACTCAGAACATTGTTTTTAACCCAATACAGTGCTCTGTTCAAATTTATATTTGCATTATCACCACACAGGATAATAATTTTATTTTTAATGTTGGACTTTTTATCTGAATTTACAGTACTATTGATGATTTAAGATGCTTCAGGTTCGATGGAAGGAACTTGCAAATTGTTTTTTAATTTTATGACTTGAATTTAAAAAGCCAGTCTTTATTAGAGGTAAATAATTTTTCTTTGAAATTTTCAGTGACATTGATATACATCTATTGATGAAATCAACATACTAAGAATTACCACATTACTTTTCACATATGTACAAAAACAAACACAAAACCTTGAAATTAAAACTGAAAGAAATGGGCCGGGCGCCATGGCTCACGCCTGTAATCCTAGCACTCTGGGAGACCGAGGCGGGTGGATAGCTCACGGTCAGGAGTTCGAAACTAGCCTGACCAAGAGCGAGACCCCCGTCTCTACTAAAAATAGAAAGAAATTAATTGGCCAACTAAAAATATATAGAAAAAATTAGCCGGGCATGGTGGCGCATGCCTGTAGTCCCAGCTACTCGGGAGGCTGAGGCAGGAGGATCGCTTGAGCCCAGGAGCTTGAGGTTGCTGTGAGCTAGGCTGACGCCATGGCACTCACTCTAGCCTGGGCAACAAAGTAAGACTCTGTCTCAAAAAAAAAAAAAAAGAAAAAAAGAAAAAATGTTTAAATAATTTTTCTTTTAGAAAAGATCGTGCTTCTTAGAATCAGACAGAAACTCAGCTTATTCAGCCACAACTAAGAAAGTGTAATCTTCAGCTTCCATCTTCTTTTAAAATCTACATATCCTTGAAGTAGAGGGAGAGGTTTCTTCAGCAGATTTGTGTCTTCTGGTTTTCATGTTAGTGAAATCAATACTGTTTCCATGGAGGATGGTGAATGTCAACAAGCATTTTGTTCAAGTGGCATGTTTATCATCAGTTTTTGATAAACTGCAATTCAGTGCATAATTTTTCATTAAATATGTACTTTCAATTTTTAGCTCATTGATACAGAGTTATTGTCTTCAGTTCTTAAATAAAGGCATACTCAAAGATTTCTTTCCATATTTTTTCTGAATACTCTCAGTCCAAGGTTGGTTGAATCCATGGATGTGGAACCCACAGATAGGGAGGGCTGACTGTATTTCATGGTATCACAGGGCCCACCTCACTAGTGGTTGGGGTGGAAAGGCACTACTAGTGGGTGTTCAAAATGCCTTATTTCCCTTGGTCTCTTGTACTCTAAAGACCAGTCTCCATTCAGCATCCCACTTCCCTGTGAACATACTCTGAACCCTGAATAGCTCCATTTAAAAATGTCCCCTTTTTGGGAACACTCGTACACTGTTGGTGGGAATGTAAATTAGCACAGCCACTATGGAAAACAGTATGGAGGTTCCTCAAAAAACTAAAAATAGATCTACCATATGATCCAGCCATCTCACTGCTGGGTATATATCCAAAAGAAAGGAAATCAGTATATCAAAGAAATATCTGCATTCCCATGTTTACTATAGCACTATTCACAATAGCCAAGATATGGAATCAGCCTGTGTCCATCAGTGAATGAATGGATAAAGAAAATGTAGTACATATAGAATATTATTTATCTATAAAAAAGAATAAAATTGTGTCATTTGCAGCAACATAGATGGAACTGGAGGACATTAAGTGAAATAAGCCAGGCCACAGAAAGACAAATATCGTATATCCTCACTCATACATGGGAGCTCAAAAAGTTGATCTCATAAAGGTAGAGAGTGGAATTATGCTTACCAGAGGCTAGGAAGGGTAGTGGGGTGTGGTGGGGGATGAAGGTGTTGGTTAATGGATATAAAAATAAATAGGAGTAAGTTCTAGTGTTCAATAGCACAGTAGAAGCTACCTAGGGGCTTCCAGCCCTCTAGTAAACTCATCAGCACACAAACAGACACTATCACTTTGAAGACAGACTATATTCTATGTAGTCACCCTAGCACAGTAGGGTGACTATAGTAAACAATAATTTATTATATATTTCAAAATAGCTAAAAGAGGATTTGGAATGTTCTCAACACAAGGAAATGATAAATGTTTGAGGTGATGGATATCCTAATTGTCCTGATTTGCTCATTACACACTGTATGCATGTGGCAGAATATCACATGTACCCCATAAATATGTACATTATCTATCAATTTTTTTTTTTTTTTTTTTTTTGAGTTGGAGTCTCACTTTCTTGCCCGGGCTAGAATGCCATGGCATCAGCCTAGCTCACAGCAACCTCAAACTCCTGGGCTCAAGCAATCCTTCTGCCTCAGCCTCCCGAGTAGCTGGGACTACAGGCATGTGCCACCATGACCAGCTAATTTTTTCTATATATTTTTAGTTGGCCAATTAATTTCTTTCTATTTTTAGTAGAGACAGGGCCTCACTCTTGCTCAGGCTGGTTTCAAACTCCTGACCTTGAGCAATCCTCCCGCCTGGACCTCTCAGAGTGCTAGGATTACAGGTGTGAGCCACCACGCCTCGGCCTATCTATCAATTTTAAAAATCCCTTTTCTGACCACAACCTTCCCTTTCTGCCCACTAATCTTCAGAGAGCGTCACTGGAACCTCCACAGTGCTCTAACTACTGTACTACCTTCCAGGTGCCCAGCCCCTCCTTGTCCGGCCTGGACTCCATGCTGCCTCTCCAGATGCTCTAATTGCCTTGCTCCTTGGCCCCGTGCAATCCATATCCTGGCTGTCCAGCCATCATTGTGGTTCCACACAGTGGTTCTGTTTTCTGCTTTTGTTCTAGGGTTGCTCATATCTGCTACATAAAAATTGTATGGTTGTATTGAAGTTGCCACCGCCTGATCTTTGGTCTTCAACCTCGGCTTGGTCATCAGCTGACCTATTAACTCCTGCATCTGTTAATAGCATTTCTAAAATTTGACAATTCTTATAAATCTCCTTAATCCAACAGATTATCCTTCAATAACTTTAATCCCTACTTTATCAAGAAAATAGAAACCACCAGGAATGAAATTCCTCTCACACCTCCTATGAATTAAATCCACATCAACTCTCCTCTACTCAAAGGAAGGGGTATCTCCATTCCTTTCCAAGTTTTATTTATCTACTTGTCCTCTATATTCCTTCCCACCCAAAATCTAGGGGTCTCACTCTATCAGATGTCCCCTTTCCTTTATTTTTGAAATCTCTGTCTTTGGCTTCTTCCCCTTGGCGTACAAATAAACTCTGGTCTTGTCCCCTTAGGAAATTAGCCTTAAGCTCCATGCATGAGGGCAGGGACATCCCCATTCCTTTCCAAGTTTCATCTACTTACTTGTCCTCCATATTCCTTCCCAGCCAAGAAATCCAAGCTATTTAGTACAATATGAAAAAGTTTTCACCATCTTCTCTATCATTCCCTCCCAGCCTTAACTCTCTCTGCTACTGTACATGTGCACATGAAATGGGTATGTTCCTCAGTTGATTCCTGATCTTGAGCAAAATTCATTTAACATTTATCGAGTGGCCATATTCACTAGGTCATAATTTTACAGAAATGAAAATTTTATTCCTCATGACAATTTATTTCTCCCTCATATTGGAAAGTCAAAAATAGTATTTTGTTCTCCTTTTTAGTTGGCACATTCCTTTTTTTTTTTTTTTTTTTTTTT
>VBSM01001265.1:74110984-74121419 GCA_008086735.1 Cheirogaleus medius | reverse complement strand
TGCTGTGAGCTAGGCTGACGCCACGGCACTCTAGCTCAGGGAACAGAGTGAGACCCTGTCTCAAAAAAAAAAAAATAAGAGGTAATCATCAGCTCAATTGCATTCTGGTCATATCATATTTGACCCTAAAATTCCCTTTCCAACAAGTTATCTTGTCCTTTCATTTGAAGCATCACAGTTCCTGCAGAACAAAAGAACAGTTCCTGGTAGAGTTCAAGCCCCTACCCAAGCATGGGTTTTAGCTATCCGGCTGTCTATCCCTGCACTCAGAGCTGTATCCCAAAGTGCCTCCAGACTGACCGAATATACTGCTGGACAGCCCCATCATGGTTGCCCTTGCTGTAGAGATGGTCTCCATACTGCATGAAGATCTGGGCCAGCCCATCACTGTCCAGATGTTGGCTCTTGGCCAAGTTAATTGCCATCTCAAATAGGTTTTTCTTAAACAGCATCTAGAAGGGGAGAGAGATCAGAAAATTGGTAGAAGCAGTCCTGAGAAAAAACCTGCCCCAATGTGCCCATAAAACACAAGCCAGATGGTCCTGGAATTCCTATCTGCCTAGATCCTAGATGGAACAAGACCTCCCCGATACCAAGACCATAACACATCTCATAAGGTCTCGGCAAACAAAGTGAACCCTGAGAGTGGGCTCAAGTTCCCGGCCATTACTTCCCTCTACAGCCTCATCCCAGGCCATTTACCTTGTAATCCTACCCTAAGGAAGCTGAGAAAGGTTGTAACCCAAAGGCTGTAACCCTGGCCAAGGTGACTTGGGGAACCTGTTCCTGCAGCTGCTTCTAGGTGCCTGTGGCCATCTCTGGGAACCTGGTGGCCTTGCCTCCAGTTTGGTCTGTGTGTCCTTCTCCTGCAGTGCGTGGACCCGCCCATCCCGCGTCAGCACGTACAGGGAGCCCCACTCAGCAAGCACATCCACTATATCCTCAAAGACGGCACTATAGGCTATGAACTTGTTGCACAGGTCATAGATATTGAGAATCTGCTTGTCGGAGCTCTGTGAGTCCCTGCTGGTAAACTCTGACCTGTGTAGGAAAGAAAAAGCACCAGATATTTGGACCACGTCTATCTCAGCTCCCCTTTATTTTCCTTCCCATGGCAATTTGGTGCTGCCATTCCACCCAGCACAAATGACCTATTTGGCCCCTCTAGCAGCTCTTCCCATAACATGCAGTACTGTGCTGGCAGTTGTAGAAAGAGAACATATTGACCTGCTGTTAGCTTTTAGGATCCTATAATTCATCCAGGCAAGAGATTAGAAAATTAAGTACATTATGTTCATCTAACAAATAATCATCTAATGCCTGGCATTTAAAAGTCACTGTGCTTAAAAAACAATGAAAACAAACCAACATGTACTTAACAGGGAGTACATTCATCATGAAGAAGACCGCACCTTCCCCTTTCAAGTAGCTCTGATAAAACAAAAACAAAAAACTGTCCTGCACTTCCCAATTTCTCCACTACTCAATCCCTTATTACTCTGCCCAACTTATTTTCACTGAAGAGAAAAAAAAAACAAAAAAACAACCCAACACCATGTCCAAATTCCCTGGAGCTTTCTAGTATAGTAGGGTTACTCAGCAAACGTCTGCAGCAAAAACACACATTTTTTCAAAAAACATTATAACTCAGTCTAGGCATAAGCACAATCTACGTAAAACCAAAGTAGGAGATTGGCAGGATCCAGGCATTAGGATTTTAAACTCAGGTTAACTCTGGGAAGAAGTCCAGCCCTCTCCCTTTCCCTTCTCCCCATCGTCCTTACTTGGGAGAAACCTTCCGGTCACGGGAGACAATGACAAGGTAGCCTCTAAACCAGTGGGCAATAAGCTTATGGCCCTCAAAGGCGAAGCAGGGCCCACGTTCATCAGGCTGGTACAAGTAGACACACTCATCCCCGGCCACAATGAACTGCAGGTCCTGAGAAGGGTCACTTAGGGCTGAGCAGTGCAGGCCACAACCATGGGTGTCCAACTCCACACGAGGGTAGTCCTTTCCAGAAACTATATAGGACTGCCAGAAGTAAGAAAGGGGTTAACAGGCTCTCTTTGAGGAGGTAGCACCTAAGCCTTCACAAGGGTATTCCCATCTCCACATTGGCTCTCTCTTTTCCCTCTTAGCATTCTAAGACTTTTATTTTGGCTTCTTCATTAACTATCACCCGTCTATTAAATATGTATGCACAGACCACATTTTCTTTCTCTGTATCACTACCTAGTACAGAAATTCTGCAAGAAATGCAATAATCTTTTACCATTTTCTCAAAAGAGTATTTCCTGAGAGAGTAAGCTGTTATAAATTAGGAACATCAGGAACCAGAGGTAAAAGAACTTGTCCAGTGTCACTTAACAGTTAGTTAGAAAAAAAACCAATTCACATATTTTTACTGCAAGCCCAGAGTTCTTTTCCTAAGTCTAACTTTTCCTAGTCTCCTAAGTGAAGAAATAAAATATTAAGCTGGGCAAATGGTTCAAGCTATATGACAAAAATTTTAAGAATCCTACCTCTCCTGTCAATTCCTTACCCTAGCCCCCTGAGCAATGGAGAAACCCTTCCTGCCTGTCTCTAAGAGTAGAGACCTTGATCATACCTGGACATTCTCTGTTGTCACAACAAACAAGTGAGTGGTCTTTCCTGCTTGGCGAAAGGCCAGGCCAGTAACAGGATAGTTGCCCTTGTGCAAAATCTGGGTCTTGCTATGCCGGTCCCGGGTGATGTCTCCTTTGTTTAATGTAACACTGCCATCTGTGAAACCTGTAGGAGAACAAGAAACAGCAATTCAGTGAGGCTGAAAAGATCAGAAGGTGAAGAGGAGAAAAAAGACCATTTGAGGCACTCAGAAATGACAAGTTTTCTCCTCATACTCAACTTCTCTAATGGTTAGCCTCAATATCGGTAATCAATGATTTGTTTTCAAAGAACAAAATTAAATGCCTTTCCATTCCAAACTTTAATATCTCAAAGGCCTTCAGGGGGCTCATGAAAACAATGATGATGAGCTACACAAGCAACTCTGAAAAAAACCTTAAAGAATCTGGTAGTGTTAGCTTTGACTTCATTCTGCTTACCTATGGCCATAAAGTTGAGATTTTCGTGTACAGTCAAACAAGACACTACAGTTGGCTCTGTCCCCGGGATGGCAGGGAAAATTCGAGTGCAGAGTGGATTGCCACCATCTCTTTTCTCCAAGTTCCAGATCTTCACCTGTGGACAGACCTCAGAAGTGTGAATGCTAGTCACCCTCCCACCAAAAAAAAAATAATTCCCAGGCTTCTGGATCTTTCCTGTTTTCTTTCTGGGACTCACCAGGGGGTTGATGCCCTCTTCATCTTCCCCAACAGATGCCAGAATATTGTGTTGCTTCAGTTGGTACAGGTGTGTCACACGTAGTTTGTAGGCTTGGAAGCCTGTAAGCTGTAGGGAGCGTGGCAAGAACCAGATCTGGCCTTCCATATGTACAGGGTAGTCAAGGAGCCTCCTTTTCAAGGAGAGATACTTATATTTAGACCAAAACCTAGATGACAATTACATGCATATAGCTCTTTAAAATATTCAAGGATTTTTCCACAAGTCATCTCGTCGGACTCCTTATCTTAGAATGAGTGAAAGAGGTCAGAGTTTAGTGGTAGCAACAAGAAGAAAGCATCAAACTCCTGGTTACATTTACTTCCTCGTCCACAACACTGGGCAGGGGAGATAAAGGCACCTTACATATTCATCCTTTTAAGCCAACTTGCGATCAGGTTTTTTGGACAAATAACCTTACCAAACTGGCATTTACACCGCCTTCTACAGATAAGGAAATTAAAGCCCAGAGAGGCTATATGACTTGCTCAGGATTGCTTAGTTGACGAGTTAGAGAATGGACTTCTTTTTTCCCTCAGACCACAGAAAAGCTCTTGGCGCCCATCTAAAGTAAAGTGGTGCGCAGCGCGAACCCCTCTGATGGACAGATTTCACCCTAGCTGCATCTCTTCAAGGATCCCGGGAGGGAAGAGGCAGCTCCAGAGGAAGGATATCTCCAAAGACCAGGCTCCCTCGGCCCGAGTCGCAGACAGTGATGCCAGGGGGCAGGCAAAGGAACTTGGAAGCAGCGGATCCAGAAGCAGGTGCGGTCCCGGGAGCGGCCCCATCACTGCTCAGCGGCTCCTTCACCAGCTCCTTGTCGAAGAAAACGAAGCGCCGCCACTGCAGGTAGGCCGCCATCTTGGCTGAAAGCCCCGCCTCCGGCGGTGAAATCACGTGAGCCGAGCGGTTGATCACGTGACCAGCAGCTTCCGGGAGCATGCGTGCACCGGGCGCTTTTGAGTCGGGATGACAGCTTCCCGCTGCTGGGAGAGTGGGCGGGTCTGCGCGCGGTTGCCCTAGCTACGCAGTGTGCGAATTTGCCAGATCTTACTGTAACTGCGCTGGCTGAAATGCTTAAGAGCTGAAACCTTCACCTGTTGGAACATCATTTTCCTGCTCTATAAAATGTGCAGGCACTAATGATCAAGATGAGAGGTGTCACGCGCTTTGTAGATTGTAACCCTCTGTGCCTAAGTGAGTTATGTTTTGACCTCACAGGACTATTTGAGAGCATAAACGAAACTGTATGTGAAACCAGTTTTTCAGCTGTAGAAGAGGAGAAATAAAATTAGAAGTTTATGTCTGGCACCAGACACAGATTGTGAACCATAATCAATGTTATATTTGTTTTTGTGTCCCCTTGTATGAGCTTGTGACACCTAATAGACACTCTAAATGTGTTTCTTAAGACCCTGGACTTTCTCTCCCTTTCATAGTGGCAGGTGTTAGACAGAAGCAGAAGAGAGTAAAAGCCTGGAAGCGACAGCTTTAAGAGCTGAGTGATTTACCTAGTGGAAAGTGTCCCAGATACTACATAGCCACTCTCCACTCCCAACTCTCGCTAAACCAGCTTTGTGTACAAGCAGGAGCTGTCCTCGTGGGCAGCTGTAGGTTTACTATTTGTGTGCCACAAGGACCTATGTGCAGTAGTGACATAGAATCATTTTGAGACAGACATATGAAAAAGTGGCCATGTGGTGAGTAATTGTGAAGTCTAATTTTGCACAATCCCCAACTTTTTATTTTAGAGTATTTGACTCTTTGTTCCCACCAGCCTGAGTTCCATGAGAGCAAGGACTTGTTGACCATGAACTAGGTCTAGCAAAGCCTGGGAGATGTCCCACATCTCCTGGGTGCAGGAATGAATGTGGTTGAATCCTTTTACCCCCTCCTCTCCTCAATCTGGTTTACAGGGCAGGTAGCTTCCATGTGTCTGAAGAGATAAATGACAGAAGGAAACTCTCTAGCCACCACCACACACACAGATTTTCTGACCTCCAGCTCAGTTTTTTGTCCTCTTTGTCACACAGGTATTGAAACTGTTTCAAGATCCCAACTTATCTCTTTCCCCCTGGGCGCAGGGCTGGTGGCCAGCGGGGGTCAAAAAAGAAAGAAAAGATCCCAACTCATGGGCAGAAACAGAAATGGAAAGTAGATTGAACTCACTTTCCCCTACTGAGCATAGTCTATACTACTCATTAGAATTTTGAGATAGTATGTTAACATGTCAGTTGTTAAGACTGTGACGAATGTAAGTTAAAAGAAGCAATTTGAAAGCAGAGATGTGAAGAGCAGATAGAGTGTATATTTGTTGGTTGCTTCTCCTGCTGTCCAATGTCAGAGGCTCGGAGTCTTCCTCTGATGTCTGAATCTGGCTCTGCCTGTGCCCAGTGGGTCCTCTTATTGATGGGGGATGCAAAGGCAGACATTGGCTTGCCAGGGCAATCAATAGCACCTTTTTGGACTTACTACCTTCCTTTCTTTTTTCCTTTTAACAAATATATATTGCACACCCCCTACTCCTAGAATTGTATCAAGTGCCCAGAATATAAATGAACAAGACATGGTCCTTGACCACCACCCTAGGGACATAAAAAGGACTGACAGTAACTAGCCCTTAATTTCATGGGACAAATTATAGCTAACAAAATGCTTTCACTTTTCATGGACTCTGCATAGCAACCATCTGCAGAAGAGGTATCATTATCCCTGATGAGAACAGTCTCAAAGAGGTTAAAGTGAATCTGTCCAGGCAAAAACTTCAAAGTGCTTTGGAAATAAAATGAGTTCTTCAGCCCCCTAACCTCTAATTAGACAGTTTGCTGGAGTGTGAAACTTGATTACACTTGTCAGAACATACACCAGGGTTTGTCTTTTTTTTTTTTGAGACAGAGTCTCACTCTGTTGCCCGGGCTAGAGTGCTGTGGCATCAGCCTAGCTCACAGCAACCTCACACTCCCAAGCTCAAGCGATCCTCCTCCCTCAGCCTCCCGAGTAGCTGGAACTACAGGCATGCACCACCATGCGTGGTTAATTTTTTCTATATATTTTTAGTTGGTCAATTAATTTCTTTCTATTTTTAATAGAGATGGGGTCTCGCTCTTGCTCAGCTGGTCTCGAACTCCTGACCTCGAGCGATCCTCCCACCTCGGCCTCCCAGAGTGCTAGGATTACAGGCGTGAGCCACTGAGCCCAGCCCAGGGTTTGTCTTTTAGTTATACTTGTCTGAATCCAGGAACTTCCGTACAGTGAGGAACATAAGCAGATAAACTACACAGAAAACGACTGTGTGTACAAATTCCCTTACAGTTCTGCATACTGAGAACTTGAGTTCTGAAGGGACGAAAGATAAAAATACAATACAAGTCTTTATTTTGAAATTAAAGAGGTTGCAACTGACAATCGAGAATGCAAGAACTGTCTTGCAATTCCCTCTCTTTTCCCCTTCAGCAAACTGCTGCAGATGATGTAAAACAAATCATAGTCATTGGAATAAAAAAGGAAAACTTCTTGTTCCAAATGTAAATTTTTCTTTTCTTTTCTTTTTATAAGATGAGGTCTCACTAGATTGCCCACACTGATCTTGAAATCCTGGTTTCAAGCAATCCTCCTGGCTCAGTCTCCCAAAGTACTGGGATTTCAGGCACGAGCCACTGCACCCAGCCCAAACTTTTATTTTGTATCAGGTTTTTTCATCTGGCTCTCTGGGTAAAAAATATTTTCTAGACTACTGAAAAGTCTAGGTTTTTCTCTTAGTCCCTCCCTCAAAGAGCTAGTAGCAGTTTCTACTTAGGAGCAAGAAAGTCAACATAAACATATAGATCTTGAAGTGCAAAAGAGCCCAGGACTCCAAAGCTACCATGAAATAGGAAAAAGAAGCAATTGGCTAATTATTGATTGTGAAAATCTGGCATACAAAAGGGAAAGTAAATTCCCCATCACCTTGGCAAAGTACTTGATTAAGCTATTAATACTGCAATAGCCCCATCTTTTTTTTTTTTTTTTTTTTTTGAGACAGAGTCTCACTCTGTTGCCCAGGCTAGAGTGAGTGCCGTGGCGTCAGCCTTGCTCACAGCAACCTCAAACTCCTGGGCTCGAGCAATCCTCCTGCCTCAGCCTCCCGAGTAGCTGGGACTACAGGCATGCGCCACCATGCCTAGCTAAATTTTTCTATGTATTTTTAGTTGGCCAATTAATTGGTTTCTATTTATAGTAGAGACGGGGTCTCGCTCTTGCTCAGGCTGGTTTCGAACTCCTGAGCTCGAGCTATCCGCCCGCCTTGGCCTCCCAGAGAGCTAGGATTACAGGAGTGAGCCACGGCGCCCGGCCTGCCCCATCTTTTAGTCTTACTTCCTCTAGGCTAATAAAGATAAGTAGTTAACTAATATATACCTGGTGGTTTGTATGTCCCAAGTACTGTGCTGAGTACTTTACCTTCTTTAATTTTTTTTTAGAGACAAGATCTTGATCTGTTGACCAGGTTAGAGTACAGTGGCTCGATCATAGCTCACTGCAACCTCCAATTCCTGAGCTCAAGCAATCCTCTTGCCTTATCCCAAGAAGCTGGGACTACTGGCACACCACCATACCCAGGTCATTTTTTAATTTTTTTATAGACATGGGGTCTCACTGTGTTGCCCAGGATGGTCTCGAACTCCTGGGCTCAAGCAATCCTTCTGCCTCAGCCTCCCAGAGTTCTGGGATTACAGGTGTGAACCACATGCCTGGCCTCTTTAATTTTTACCTCAACCCTGTGTGAGGCACATACCAATATGTCTCTTTTAATGGTGAGAAAATTGAAGCTCAGGAAAGCTAAGCAACTTTCCTAGAGTTACACAGGTAGGAAGTAGTAGAGTTCCCAGGAAAACCCTGATCTGTCAACCCCCAAAAGTCCTGTATTCTGGATGCTCAATTTAATTACTTTTTTGAAATAATTTTTTGTAGAGACCTCCCACCTTGGCCTCCCAAAATGCTAGGATTACAGGTGTGAGCCAGCACACCCACCCTCATTACTTTTTAAGAACTCATTCATAAATTTGAGTGATTGTTCTGTGAAGTCACAGAATTCAAGAACCCTAAAAATCTTGCTTTCCCTTCTTGACACAATCTCTATCTCAGTACAAACTGGGAAAGTTTCCCAATCCATGGTCTCTTCGTCTCCCCCTACATCCTATTCAAATCCATAGTACCAAGACTTTTAAAATGAGTTCATATTGTAGTGTCATTAAGGACACAGGGCTATCATTCACTGCTGTTGGGGAATGTATATCAGTAACCCCTTCTGGAAGGTAATTTGGCAATATGTATTTTTTTTGAGATAGAGTCTTACTCTGTTGCCCAGGCTAGAGTGCCGTAGCATCAGCCCAGCTCACAGCAACCTCAAACTCCTGGGCTCAAGCGATCCTCCTGCCTCAGTCTCCCAAGTAGCTGGGACTACAGACATGCGCCACCATGTCTGGCTAATTTTTTCTATATATATATTTTTAGTTGTCCAGCTAATTTATTTCTACTTTTAGTAGAGATGGGGTCTCGCTCTTACTCAGCTGGTCTTGAACTTCTGATCTCAAAACATCCTCCTGCCTCAGCCTCCCAGACTGCTAGGATGACAGGCGTGAAACATGCCTAGCCAAAAATTTTTATTGAAGAATAACAACACACAGAAAAGTTTTACACTATGGCCCTCGGAAATCCCACTAACTAACTGGACACACCCATTGCAGCCAGCAATAAGAACATTGCCAGCACCCCAGAAACTTGCCTCATGTCCTGTTCTAAACACTGCCTCCCCACAAGGGTAAGCACCATCCTGATTTCTGTCACAATAGCTTAGTTTTTCCTGCTTTTAAACTTGATATAAGTGAAATCATACAGTATGTACTCTACCTTCTTTCACTCAATATTATATTTGTAGAATGCACTTAAGTTGTCCCGTGTAATAATAGATGATTCATTCTGATTTCTGTATAGAATTCCATTGTGTGAATCTACCACAATTCATTTATCCCTCCAGCTGTTGGTGGGAATTTGGGTAATTTTCAATTTGGGGCTGTTATGAATAAAGCTGTTACCAACAGTCTCTTGGTGAACATACATAGGCATTTGTTAGGTATAAACCTAAGAATGGGGTTGCTCGGTGACAATTTTTACAACTTCTCCCGGCCCAGGATGAAAGTTGGTCAACACTGCCCTCAGCCCATCATGTAGTTATTCTGGACAAGAACTAGTGAATTCACCCGCCTAGGTCAATCTAAATCATGGGTTTTACATGAAAATGTTCCCATTGTTCTACAACTTGTTCTTGTGAAATACTATTCTGTCTGGTCAGAGAGCAAAACAGGTGACTCCCCAGAGCACTTGCACCTGTTGCACCTCCCAGGGGGACAGATACCAAGGCTGAGAACTGCAGCTGCAGTAAACCATGCTCCCACCAGGAGTATTCTGGGGTTGGGAGCTCTCTTCGGAGCAGGGTAGACTGACTTTCTTAGTCTCCCAGTCTGAAGTCATCCAATATGTTTTTAATAAGTACATGAAACCATGAACATATTTATTTTCCAACAGATTGTGATTTCTCTGAGGATAAGGACAAACTCATACCCACCTCTGGATTCCTAGCACCTAGCACAGTCCTTGCGTATCACAGCAGCCCAATAAATGTTAAAATGCATACTCTCTGTTTGAAATGGATGGGAAGAATCTACTGGATAATTGGCCAAAAGTAGAGTCAGTTACCGAGAAACAAAATCTTTCTCTGTGGAATTGAACTGAAAACTTATATATCCACCATTATGGCTAAACAAACCCCATGCTATGGAATGTTTTACAGCAGTAAACAAGAAAGTGAGTCACACTGACATGGAAAATGCTCCATAATTTATTATTATTTTAAAAAAACCACATTGCAAACAATAATCGTATAACATTTTATGGTTTAAAAAATAGATAAAAGCTACTTTTTTTTTTTTAGAGATGGGGTCTCACTGTGTTGCCCAGGTTGGAGTGCAGTGGCACAATCATAGCTCATTGTAACCTCCAACTCCTGGGCTCAAGTGATCCTCCTGCCTCAGCCTC
>VBSM01001265.1:74072107-74093308 GCA_008086735.1 Cheirogaleus medius | reverse complement strand
CGGGAGGCTGAGGCAGGATTGCTTGAGCCCAGGAGTTTGAGGTTGCTGTGAGCTGAGCTGAGCTGAGGCCACGGCACTCTAGCCCAGGCAACAGAGCAAGACTCTGTCTCAAAAAAAACCACCCACAATGAGATACCAATCATACCAACCACACCTACTAGGATGGCTATAATTAAAATAAATAAATAAAAGGAAAACTAAAGGCTGGGTGCAGTGGCTCATGCCTATACTCCCAGCACTTTGGAAGGATCTTTTGAGGCCAGGAGTTCGAGACCAGCCTGAGAGACTGTGAGACTCCATGTCTACAAAAAATAGAAAAATTAGCTGGGCATGGTAGCTTGTGCCTGTAGTTCCAGCTACTCGGGAGGCTGAGGCAAGAGGATGGCTTGAGCCCAGGAATTTAAGGTTACAGTGAGCTATGATGACACCACTGCACTCTAACCGAGGCAACAGAGAAAGACCCTGTCTCAGGGGGAAAAAAAAAGGCTGGGCGAAATGGCTCACACCTGTAATCACTCTGGGAGGCCGAGTCAGGAGGATCACTTGAGCTCAGGAGGTCGAGACAAGCCTGAGCAAGAGTGAGACCCCATCTCCACTAAAAATAGAAAAGTAAGTCATGGTGGCACACACCTGTAGTCCCAGGAAGGATTGTTTGAGCCCAGAAGTTTGAGGTTGCTGTGAGCTAGGCAAAGTATCATTAATAAGAGTAAGGTTAGGAATTATGTATGTCAAGTACAAGTTCATTGGGAGGCATAGATGAGCAATTGATTTACAGAGAAGGTGAGTTCGATTTTGGGGATTTAGGCAAATATCTATGGATAAATTGAAATAAGGCCTTGTAAGGTGGGTCTCATAATGTTCTATGTCTTCATAAGTAGAAGCTAAAGTCATTCTAGCCATCGGAGGTAAGCATGAGGTATATTCAGGAATAGTAGAGAAGTTATATGTTCAGTTGAAAGAAGGAAAGGAGGGTTTCATCTTATCTCGTAGGCCTGAGGGGTTTTACAGTTTTGACATCTCTGGTAGTTGTTATTACTAGGTTGGAACCAAAAGTTATGTCCCTTGAAGGGGTAAGACTGCCGGGGTGGGGGACAAACACTAGCCCCCAAATAGCATGTTTGGGTCCAATTGGTAGTGACGTTGTGGGGTTTAGGAAAGTATATGCTATGAAAAGAGATTCGGGTATTACAACCCAAACGTGGTTAGTAGTCAGCTGGAAAGTGTGATTGTCAGCCAGGGAGCCATCAGAAAACTGTTATGACAAAAGGGCCCGGGCAAGATGGAACAGGAATAGCGAGCAACAGGCCCATTTTGTGGCCAAATATTAGTGCATATCCAACAATTTGTGTAGGATCGAGAAGGGTCCATAGTTTTAAGAAGTTGGAGGGCCTCTTGGATTGTAGGTAAATAGGGATGTTGCATAACATCCGTGATGGGGGTTTATGGAAAGTAAGATTATTATTATTAAGATTCCCAACATGGGCAGAGATAGGGTGGGCCTGGTACATAAGCTGGGCTGTGGCGACATTCATAGAGCCATAGGAAAAGTATAAAGAGGATGCCAGGCATGGTGGCTCACGCCTGTAATCCTAGCACTCTGGGAGGCCGAGGTGGGCAGATCGCCAAGGTCAGGAGTTCGAAACCAGAGCGAGACCCCATCTCTACTGAAAATAGAAAGAAATTAATCGGCCAACTAAAAATATATAGAAAAAATTAGCCAGGCATGGTTGGCACATGCCTCTAGTCCCAGCTACTCAGGAGGCTGAGGCAGAAGGATAGCTTGTGCCGAGGAGCTTGAGGTTGCTGTGAGCTAGGCTGACACCACAGCACTCTAGCCAGGGCTCTCAAAAAAATAAAAGAGTCATGATTAAATACACAAGGGAGATTTGGTTATTTTTGTGGCACACAATTAGCATATATAATTATTATTGATAATATAATATCAAGGCATATTATTATAGAATTTTAGGAATCTCATACAGTTTTGGAACAGATATTTATAATATATTTATACAAATATAAGCCAAAGAAAAAGTTAAATACCATCTTATGTTTGACATTGTATTCCTGTACAGTTTAACTGTACAGAAATTTGACACCGTACAGTTTAACATACCAGTAAGCCTAATACGTTTTTCTTAGACTTTTAATGGCTCTATTATTAAAAGCTAGTTTGAGGTTAAAAGGACTGAATTTAGAATTTTATTTTTGGAAAGCCTGTCAAACATTACAGGTCTAAAACATTTGTTTTAATAGATTCATGAGTCACTATAAAACAATGGCCTTCACTTAACCAAGAGTGATAGTCATCAGAAGACTTTAAAAACAATGCATGGCCGGTTGACTAGCTACTCTGGGAGGCCGAGGCGGGCTGATCGTTGGAGCTCAGGAGTTCGAGACCAGCCTGAGCAAAAGCGAGACTCCATCTCTACTAAAAATAGAAAGAAATTAATTGGCCAACTAAAATATATAGAAAAAATTAGCCAGGCATGGTGGCACATGCCTGAGGTCCCAGCTACTCAGGAGGCTGAGACAGAAGGATTGCTCGAGCCCAGGAGTGTGAGGTTGCTGTGAGCTAGGCTGAGGCCACGGCTCTCTAGCCTGAGCAACAGAGTGAGACTCTGTCTCAAAAAAATTTGGTAACTTAGCAACCATAGTTTTAAGCAGGCAAAAAGAAAATAGAGAGAGACAGTTTAATAAACTCTATTAATAAACTTCATGGCATCAGCCTAGCTCACAGCAACCTCAAACTCCTGGGCTCAAGCGATCCTTTTATTGCTGAATCAGCAGCAATAGAATTTGAGTGGTAGAATAGCATTATGATTAAGAGATCAATTCTTGGGCAAAGTTTCATTTAATGCAATGTTGCCCATGATGGCAACTAGGAAAAAGAAAAGGATATTATAGGGATGGTCATATGTCGAAAATAGAACCAGTCTGAGGAGGTGTCCCCAGCTCAGATGACCTTTGGAATTCTTACCAGACATCAAGCATCCCTGAAATCTGACTCACACTGTGACCTAGAGATCTTCCCCCAAAGCCAGGAGTCCCTGACTGTGAGTGAAGATTGATGGGGGCAGGAGGCATAAGCCCTCCAAGCACGTGCCTCCTGGAAAAGTGTGATTAGGAAGTGTCCTTCCCTGGCACCCTCCCAAGTGGTAGACCCAGCACCAGCTTTCCCATCCTAGACCAAACCAAAAAGCTACCATTCTCAACCTTCAGTATGTGACTACTCTCAGAGCCCAAGAGACTCACCAGATTCTGAATGAGAGCACTGAGAATGAAGTCCTGGGAGCTGTGTAGCAGAGGGGGGAGCAGTCTAGAGACAGAAGCAGAAAAGTGAGCTCCTCGTATGGAGGCAGAGAAGTGACTCCGTTTTCCCACGACAGAGATAGACAATTGAAGTCCCTGTGACTTTGCTTCCCTGTGTGGGCCTCCATATGTAAGGATGGAAAGCTCACTAGGTGCTCATGCCATGGTGGAGAAAGATTTCTCACACAGAGATTAGGATATATAAAAGTAAAGAGTTTATTTATTTTCCTGAGAAAGAAAGAAAGAAAGAGGGAGACAGAGAGAGAGAAAGAGAGAGAAAGAGAGAGAAAAGGAGGGAGTGGCCATGGCACTCAGAGGAAGGAAGGAAGTGCTGGACCATGAGGCCAAGCAGCTCACTGTTTTTAAAGGGTAAATGTTTTTTTATTGCTGCTTCTGAAGACTGATAATAGAAGAGGCTGCAAAGCTATTGCTTTGTTATTTTTTCCTCTGTGAGGCCAACTTTATCAAAGTCCTTGGACTCTGGTTTTAGCAGGAAATGAGGCAGAGAGTTGGAGTGGGTAGCTCGCACCCCTGTTGTCCACTTAGGGCTCTTCAAGACTGAAAAATAAAACCGTTAGAGATGATGAGTTAGCTCACAGGTGGTTTTTTGTTGTTGTTCTTTTGGGTTTTTGATTTTGAGACAGAGTCTTGCTCTGTCACCCTGGCTAGAGAGCTGTGGTGTCATCATAGCTCATTGCAACCTCTGACTCCTGGGCTCGGGCGATCCTCCTACCTCAGCCTTACAAGTAGCTGGGACTACTGGTGCACACCAGATGCCCAGCTATTTTTTTTCTCTTTTTAGTAGAGATGGGGTCTTGCTCTTACTCATGCTGGTTTCAAACTCCTGACCTCAAGCAATCCACCCACCTCAGCCTCCCAGAGTGCTAGTAAGAGCCACCACACCTGGCTAGAGGTGTTTTAAATAAACAAAGGGGGTAGTTGTGAGTATTCCTTCAAAGGAGCAATTGTATGTTGTGAGTTTATTTCCCTTACTTTCCGTTTTGATAGTTTATTTTCCTGTTATATCGGTTATTAGTAAGGCCAACTTTCACCTTTGTCGATAGCTTATGTCCCAACCTGTTGATGTTCAGTTGGCTGCTGTTTTCTGCCCTTACATAGTAACAAGGGCAAGCAATGGGTTGCCCAAGGTAATGCTGAGAGACAGTGAGTTGCAGACCTAAAAACTCTTTCCTGCCCTATCTCCTATCCACAGTGCATGGCTCCTCGCCACTCTGGGCTGCCTTCTACCACCCTCCACCCCTACTCTAACACACCTGTTTTCCAGGAATGTCTCCATGTTTTGATGTTAATTTGACAGGCTCATCACCCTCTTTCCTACTTCTGACTCTGGACTTGGGTTGGAGCTGAAAGCCAGCAGCCCATGCTATTTACATCTTGTCAGAATTATCTGTGTTATTATTATTTATTATTATTTATTTATTTATTTAACAGATAAATGTAGACTTCCCAAAAGAAGGCCTCAAAAAATTGGTTTAAGGCTCAGAGTTGTTCCTCTCCACAGAAATCTTTAGTAAAAGGCAAATGATTTATGTGATCTGAAGAGAAACCAGAGTATGATATATATGTATATTTTTGAGACAGAGTCTCACTCTGTTGCCCGGGCTAGAGTGCCATGGCATCAGCTTAGCTCACAGCAACCTCAGACTCCTGAGCTCAAGCAATCCTCCTGCCTCAGCCTCCAGAGTAGCTGGGACTACAGGCATGTGCTACCATGCCCGGCTAATTTTTTCTATATGTTTTTAGTTGAGCAATTAATTTGTTTCCATTTTTAGTAGAGATAGGGTCTTGCTCTTGCTCAGGCTGGTCTTGAACTCCTGACCTCGAGCAATCCTCCCGCCTCAGCCTCCCAGAGTGCTAGGATTACAGGCATGAGCCACCGTGGCCCATGATTATACATTGAATAGAAAAAAATCCATGAATCCTCACTGATACTAATCTTTTTTAAACGGGAATGGTGAGGGGAACAAGCTCTTTCCAGAAGAATGCCAGCTCGTAAATACAGAAGGAATGATAGAATGAGAAAAGTCCCTGTTTTGCGACCACAATATTAATAAATGGTTCAGGCAAGAATCATCAATGAATGCTAAAACCTTTGAGTTTAGATTGTTGACACAGGATATTTACAGAGTATCAAAGTATCATGCCATAAGTTACTAATTACAAAGAGGAAAAAGTATCTTTACAGTATACAAGTAAGGTGGACACCATTTTAAGCAAACTTATCACATGCCTCCTGAGATACACTCAGCAGGACATAGAATCATTTACATAATATTTCTACCAAAATTGTTTAACCTGATCCTTATGATTGCAAGAACAATCAGACAAATCCATATTGAGGGACATTCTGCAAAACAACTGACCTGAATCTTGAAAAATATTAAACTCATAAAAAATATTTTAAAACCAGATTATAAGAAAATAAAGAGTTATGGTAATTACATGAAATGATAATCCTTGGTTGGATTCTGGATTGTTAAAAAGCTCTAAATTACATCTTTGGAAAAATTGGAGACATTTAAATATGGACTATATGTTAGCAAATACATTTCTTTGAGCATAATTGTATTGTGATTATATAGGAGAATATTCTTCTTGGGGCAATACAGGCAGAAATATATAGGAGTGAGGCTGGGCACGGTGGCTCACACCTGTAATCCTAGCATTCTGGGAGGCCGAGGAGGGAGGATTGCTCGAGGTCAGGAGTTCAAGACCAGCCTGAGAAAGAACGAGACTCCGTCTCTACTAAAATTAGAAAGAAATTATCTAGACAACTAAAAATATACATATATATATACATATTAAAAAATTAGCCGGGCATGGTGGCACATGCCTGTAGTCCCAGCTACTTAGGAGGCTGAGGTAGAAGGATTGCTTGAGCCCAGGAGTTTAAGGATGCTGTGAGCTAGGCTGATGCCACAGCACCTTAGCCCGGGCAACAGAGTGAGAAAGAAGAAAGAAAGAAAAGAAAGAAAGAGAGAGAGAGAGAGAGAGAGAGAGAAAGAAAGAAAGAAAAAGAAATAGGAGTGAAGTTTTATGATGTCTGCAACTAACTTTCAGATGGTTCAATAACAAATACAAATGTATAGTTATACAGAGAGATTAGGCAAACATGACAAAATGCTAACATTTGTTGAGAGGTGAAGAGTATCTTTACAACTTTTTTGTAGGTTTGAACATTTCCAAAATAAAATGATAGGACTGTTAATCTGTGTGGTGGTTTGCAGAACTGTTAAAAGTAAAAATTCAATGTTAAAAAATCATCAAGCTGTACATTTAAGATTCATGCACTTTTTGTACTTTATTGTGTATATGTTAAACCTTACAAATAAAAGGAGGGGGGGCGGGACTTAATGGCTCCCTACTCCGACATCAGCAGGGATTCTTTGTCCTGGTTTGCTTTTGGAGAAACTCAGCTACCTGGTCCTCTGACCCACCTCCGCTGAAAGCACAGTGCCCGGTACACACGAGACTCCTGCGCAGTAGATACCTGTTGAATTAATTAAGCTTCAGCCACAATGTCGTCCCATTTTATCTCATCTTCACTTGCTCCCTTCCTTGACCACCTTCCCTAGTGTGAAACATCTTTGCTTCCATTTTGGAACATTTACAATTCCTTCAGGCATTCTCCCCTGGGATCAGTGAAAGCCGTGGTTGTTGAGAACTCTTATCTAAATTTTCTGAGCTCTTATCTAAATCATCCTGTCAAGTCCTACCAGAGGACTATGATGTTGGTAAGAAACTGGAGCTCACAGAGATTAGCCAAGGTCACACTGTTAGAACGTAGCGGGTCCAGGATTAGAATTTGAGGTTTACTCCGGGACCCGTCCTTTAAACACTCTGGCTATATTGGTTTATCTCTGTCCCCCTATAGTCTGACCACAGTTAAATTTTCAATTGTGCTTACTGAGGACTGCATTAATTTCTCACAGAAAATTCTGTGTTCTTTTACAAGACCTTTTCCAGACTGTGAACAACTCGGGAACAATTATGACGTCAGTATTCCGTGTGTGTTTGGTAGTAGAAGGCACTCAATAAAAATTGGTTTGTTGAATGCACCCAGTAAGGAGTGAACATGTCACGTCCAGCCACTAAGGGGCGCTGTCCTCGTCCAAGGAGCCGCGCGACCCGCAGGATTTAAGACTACATCCCTGGGGGGCGGGACTCCGCTCGCGGGCGCAAGAGGGAGGTGACCCGGCCCCCACCCTCGCGCATGCGCAGCGTCCGCCGGTTTGCCCCGCCCCGCCCCAGTCGGGCTCCCGCCTCCATTCAGGTAGGGGGAGGTTTGGGGATAGGGGCTTTACCTAGGGCGGGGCTGGAGGGGGAGTGTCAGGCCTTGGGGCTCTATTGTTCGCGAACCCCAACTTCCGATGCAACCTGGAGCCGTTTCTGCAGCTGCAGGGGGGTCTGGGTCTGGGGGCCACCGAGACGCTGCCCGTGACCAGCACATGCCACCTCCTTTATATCGCGCCAGTCCTGTGGTCTCTGCAGCTTCTGAACCCCTGGCCTTCGTGCTTCCCAGCCCCAGAGTCGGGTGTCTTGGGTAGCTTGAGGACACGGAGGCTGGGCAGGCGCCAAGATCCCAAGCCTGCCGCCCGGCGCTACCCTGCTAGGCTGAGCCACTGGGTGCCAGAAGCCAGGGGCCTCCGGGAGACTACATGCGGTCGCCCGCTCCACTTGCGCCTACGCCTTCTGCTCCAGTTGCTTTCCAATTGAGCGGAAAAGCCGGGGGCATGTTGCCGGGGCCCTGGGAAGCTGGACGGTTCGGCACTGCAGCCCGAAGCCCGCCTCTGCACTTTCCCGCCCACAGGCCGCCCAGTCGCTCTGGCTGCGGCCCCTGGTTGGACACCAGACCTTGCAGCCCCCAGACAGCCAGATGTAAGCCCAGACTGACGTCGCAGGGTAATGGGGACTCAGAGGCAGCTCTGTGTGGCCCCATCGGGATCTCAGCACTTAGTGGGGCTTTCTGTGTGACATTGGAACCCGAAGTGGGGAGTGGTTCCCCCTAGCTTGCAATTCTGCCACTATAGGAAACAGTTACATTCGTTGTGTGCTGAGCATTGGCAGTTACAGGGGTGAGGTCAGCTCTAGAAGGCTTGAAAGTGGGGTGGTTGAAGTATTGTCTAATAGAGTGTGGGTGTGTATATGTAGAAACTAACGTAGTACAAAGTGCAGTGCCTGGCAACTAGTAAGCTCTTAATAAACCTTCCATGAATGAATGAGAAGGTTTGGCGACTGAGGGAGCAGGGCTTGAGAGGGCAGCTCTGCTCATCCCACCCCTGCCTCCTCTGGGCCCATGCAGACAAAAGTAATTAGGTTGAGGCTTTAATCACAGCTAGTTTCTCAGGGGCAGACCTGGAAGAGAAGGGAAAGGCAGAAATCCTGGGGACATAAGGTGCTGGCCTTGCTCACAGGCCTGCCTCCCTCTGAGACCCCTTCCACCCCCCACAGTTTGGTTCTCAGTAATCTCCTGTTTTCTTGTCTCCCTCAGGACACTGGGTTCCCTAGGAGCCGCCCCAGGCTTAATGATTGTCCAGAAGGTGGCTATAAAGGGAGCCTGGGAGGCTGGGTGGAGGAGGGAACGAAGGAAAACCTAACTCAGCAGATCTGGACGCTGTGAGAGCTGCAAGCAAGAGCTGTGGGTTGGAGACTCTGTGTTCCAGCTCGTAAGGCCTGCTTTTTTCTACCATGGCGGCCCAAGGCTATGGCTATTATCGGGCTGTGATCTTCTCGGCCATGTTTGGGGGCTACAGCCTGTACTACTTCAACCGCAAGACTTTCTCCTTTGTCATGCCATTATTGGTGGAGGAGATCTCTCTGGACAAGGATGATTTGGGTAAGCCTTGGATAAGGGCAGGGTGATGGGCCAAGGGACACAAAACCAGGAGGAAACTATTGGGTGTTTACGGCTGTGTGTTGTGTACAGGTGTGGAGTGTGTGTGGCGTGTCTACACAGCAGAGGCCGGGGGACAGTCTGTATGTGTAGGGTGAAGAGGCTCTGAGATGCATGTACATGGGTGTGTGCAGGTGAAGGCTAACAAAGGTGGCTTATCTGATGTGTGTGCATGTGCACGCCTGTCACCCGTGTGCCCTGAGAGGCACTGTTTATTCTGAGTGTGTTTGGGTGGGTTCTGAGCATGGTTTTCACACCTGTATGAGTGCACACTGAAGCTGCAGGGTGAGTGCTGGCTACTGACACTGTGACTACTGGGGACTGGGAAGCTGGCACAGTGACTTCATGTCTTCTGGCATGCTACCCTTCAAGAGAGACAAGGTCCCTGACTCCAATCCTGAACCCTTCGCCCCATGTTCAGAGGTGGGGCAACAGAACTGCTAGAAGCCCTGGATTGGCACCTAGGGTGAGGTAGGAAAGCAGGCATATGCAAATGCTAGGGAGGGGAGCTGCCATGTCCTGCTCCCTTCTTGTCCCCCAACAGCCACAGCTGAGAACTCATCAGCCTGGGGCCAGTGCTGATGGTGAGGCAGGAGAGGGAGCAGGTGTACAAGGCCCTATGAATGTTAGGATTGCCATCGCAGGCTCTTCCTGTTCCTCTGGGAAGGAACCTGACTCAACCTGCCAGGCACCCCTACACATCTGACCTCATGCCTTCCTCTACCCCTCCCGTGCTTTTGCACTGGCCCTCAGTCCCCAGGTGTCCTGTTCACTGCTCCCCTCTCCTGCAGGGCTCATCACCAGCAGCCAGTCAGCAGCCTATGCCATCAGCAAGTTTGTGAGCGGGGTGCTGTCTGACCAGATGAGTGCTCGCTGGCTCTTCTCTTCTGGGCTGCTCCTGGTTGGCCTGGTCAACATAGTCTTTTCCTGGAGCTCCACAGTACCTGTCTTTGCTGCTCTCTGGTTCCTTAATGGCCTGGCCCAGGGGCTGGGCTGGCCCCCATGTGGGAAGGTCTTGCGGAAGGTGAGTATTTCAAAGAGCCTGTTTGGACTGGCATAGACTAGGCGATGGATGCCTAGTGAGCATGTGGGAGCACCCCTTCTTACCCGCCACCTCCACCCCCAACCCATAGCAGGTTGCTCAGGAGTTCCCGGTCAGCTCCTATTGCTTGTCAAGATATTTTAGGAGTCTGAGAGTGGTGGGATCAGGTGGCAGACGAGGGAATTGCCCTGCCAAGTAGAAGTGCCCTCTCTCTCATCCCTGTAATGTGAGCTTCTGGGACTGCTTCACCTGATCCCCACCCTCACCATGACATGGGTGCTAGGCTGGGTACCTACTTTGTCCCCCTGCTGCCCCACAGTGGTTTGAGCCATCTCAGTTTGGCACTTGGTGGGCCATTCTGTCAACCAGCATGAACCTGGCTGGAGGGCTGGGCCCTATCCTGGCAACCATCCTTGCCCAGAGCTACAGCTGGCGCAGCACGCTGGCCCTGTCTGGGGCACTGTGTGTGGCTGTCTCCTTCCTCTGTCTCCTGCTCATCCACAATGAACCTGCTGATGTTGGACTCCGCAATCTGGACCCCACCCCTTCCAAGAGCAAGAAGGGTGAGCCCCCACCTAAGTCGACCACTGGAGCACCTTCATTCATCATTCATTGGGCAGATTTTTGTTGAGGGCTAGCTGTATGCCTGGTTCTATGCTAGCCAGTGGATGTAGGGGAAGGAACGGGGAGGGTGGGAGGGGAGTAAACAAAACTCCATCCCAAGAGGCAGTTAAGTACCAGACAAGTGGCAGGGCCAAGTGTTGTGACTCATGTTATACCCCACAACAGCACCGACTTCCCTGTCCTAGATAGCGTCCCAAGCGTAAGTGGCACTTGGGTGCCCTCCTCCATCCACCCTGGTCCTCAGTTTCTTTTTCATTCATTGAGGCTTGCAGCAGAGTGGGGGAGAGGAGAGCAGGGGGGTGAGGGGATACTCTTCATGCTGATCCTGGCTGTGCTGATGAACTCTGCCCCTGTGGCTGGTTAATGAATGGTGGGTGGGGGCTCAGGTGGGGGCAGGGCAGCAAGGGCAGAGCCTGAGGACTGGCTTCTTCCCATCTCCAGGCTCCACGAAGGAGGAGAGCACCCTACAGGAGCTGCTGCTGTCCCCCTACCTGTGGGTGCTCTCCACTGGCTACCTTGTAGTGTTTGGAGTAAAGACATGCTGTACTGACTGGGGCCAGTTCTTCCTTATCCAGGAGAAAGGACAGTCGGCCCTTGTGGGTAAGATGAGTGTTGGGACAGGGTGGGTGTAAGGAGCAGGAAGGAACCAATGCAGGGGATGTGAAAGTCAGGCTTTATCCCTTTAGAGAGAAAGGCTGCTTCCATTTATGTAACTCTTTATTCTTCTCTGAGGCCAGGCACTACTCAGGCCAGTCACCCTTGGGGACCCTATACCTCTCTGGGTTTAAGCCACTGTGGGACAACCCCAAAGTGTAATACCCTTCCATCCTTCCCTTCCCACCACAACTCCCCACTGCAGGTAGCTCTTACATGAGTGCCCTGGAGGTTGGGGGCCTTGTAGGCAGCATCGCCGCTGGCTACCTATCAGACCGGGCCATGGCAAAGGTGAGTGGGCAGAAGGGACAGGAAGGAGAAGGGTCCCTTTGAATCTTCCCAGCATGGCTAGGACAGGCACTGGAGAGATGGGAGTCCTGGGGCACAGGCAGGTTGGCATATGCTAGTTCAGAATGGGTGAGGTGGGTATGATTCCAGGCTACTCTTAGCTTTCCTGGGGCTGTGGAGGTGAGGCTCTTGCAGGAAGAGTTTTAAGTGATGTCAAGGAGAACAAGGAGAACCAGAATTCCTCTCAGCCTAGCTGTAGCCTTCTCCACAGCCCCAGGAAAACTAGGGCGGGAACAGACTAGATGCAGCTCCCCAGCACGTGTCCCAGGCCTGCCCCAGGGTGGAGGAAGGGATGTTGTGGAGTTTGGCCTCAGAACATAATGGGCAGGTCCCAGGGCCTCCCAGAGCTGCCCAGAGCCAAGAACTGTGGTGGGGTTGCCAAAGACCTGTCAGCAGAGGCCCTGCTGTGTCAGAGTCCAGGGGTGGGGGTTCTCTGCCCTGTTCTGAGGGCCTGACATTGCTGGGACTGTCTCCATAGGCGGGACTGTCCATCTACGGGAACCCTCGCCATGGCCTGCTGCTGTTCATGATGGCTGGCATGACAGTGTCTATGTACCTCTTCCGGGTAACGGTGTCCAGTGACTCCCCCAAGGTAATTAAGGATGGCTGGCCCATGGCAGAGCACAGGAGGGAAAGCAAGAGCTGCTGACTCCCTCTCCCTGGCTCCAGCCTGGGCCAGTCCTTTCTCTCCCTCTCACATTTTCCTTTTCAGTTGATTGTACTACAGTTCCTCTCCTGTTTCTCGGTTCTCCTCCTCCACTCTCGGCCTGGTTTTCTTCTCTTCCCTGTGCTCCTCTAGGATGTTGCTTTCTGGACTCCGGCTCTTCACCCTCTTGCTGAGCTTACAGGCTTTACGGAGCATGAGGTGCCTTAAAGATATCTCTGGTTTTTCTCCTGGTCTGTCTCACCTTTGTCCTACCCCCTCTGCCTTGCCCCTAGGCAGTCCAGCTTGCATAAATTCTGAGGATAGCACTAACTCAGAAGACTTCTGTGCCTCCTTCCCCTGCCCACCTAGGCCCTTGGGTTGGTTCAGTGTGGAATCTACTACTGTAGCCCCATGCTGTCAGTGTGTTGGGGAGTTGGGTGAGGAAGGCCACTTAATGTCCTTTTACTACTATTGTTTCTTCCTGGGGACCAAGCATTGTTCTCTTCTCTGGCAGGGGTGGGTAGGTAGATAGGCTTTCTGACTCGGAGTGCCACTCCACATTGCTTTTGCAGCTTTGGATCCTGGTGCTGGGAGCTGTGTTTGGTTTCTCCTCTTATGGTCCTATTGCCTTGTTTGGAGTCATAGCCAATGAGAGTGCCCCTCCCAACTTGTGTGGCACCTCCCATGCTATTGTGGGACTTATGGCCAATGGTAAGTGATACCTTCTAGAATGTCTACTTCACTCCCACTTGTGCCTTGCACATAGGCCAGTTAGAGGCCAGAGCAAGCACCACTGGCTCCAGCCTCAAAACGGCTCAGGTTCTTCCCTTCTCCCTCACAGTGGGCGGCTTTCTTGCTGGGTTGCCCTTCAGCACCATTGCCAAGCATTACAGCTGGAGCACAGCCTTCTGGGTGGCCGAAGTCATTTGTGCAGCCAGCACGGCTGCCTTCTTCCTCCTGCGAAACATCCGAACCAAGATGGGCAGGGTGCCCAAGAAGGCTGAATGAAGAATGAGGCTCTGGAGTACCATCCCACCTGGCTGTCCCCTTGCGCACTGTGGGGGAAGGGAGGGGGCTGCTCAGCTAGCACTGAACTTTCTTTCCCTTTCTGCACCTTCTCCCTTGCCCTGGTGGTGCTGGAAGTTAGTAGTGGCTAATGAGGTCCCAGCTCCCCATCCTATGCTCTATTTAAAAGATAACTTTTGTTCTTGGACTCCATTAGCTCCTATTTCCTGCCTTTAGACAAATAGGAAACTTCTGCAGTCAGGGAGTCTCCTGTACCCTTCTTCCTTTCCTGGGCCCTGTCCTGTCCCCATCCTACCTCATCCCCACCTGAGGTGAGGCTGTCCCTGCAGTTACAAGACACTGATGGCCCGTGATTTCTGCTCTGCCGTAAGTCCTCTCAGCAGTGGGCAATTGCTATTGCCAATACCTCAGACTCCAGGGGAAGAGAGGAGGCCATTACTCTAATACCCTGGGCACAGTTGGGGGGCATGGGTGGGAGGGTAAGATGACTTGTTATAGAAGATTAAAACTAGATTTGATACTAAACACTGTCAGTGATCCATTCTTTCAAAGGGGTACTATAAGCCAGAGACAGCTTTCTTGGGAAATACTACAAGACCTGCTCTTTCTACTCCAAAAGGAAAGGACTTCATTTCCCTGGAATGGGCAAACTAATGTGTAGATAGACTTTTTTAAGTTCATGCCTCCTCTGCCTTCAACTGAACACTGTATAGTTGAATGATCAATTCAGAGATGAAGCTATTGGGTGTTGGACAGGTTAAATAACTTGATGGAGGGAAGCAGTATAACAGTGGTTCAATGAATGTACAGTCAGAAAGCCTGGGTTCAAACTCAGGCTGTCAGTAACCAGCTTGAAGACTTTGAAGCAGAGAGTTTGCACCTTGCTAAATCTTGTCTGTAACAGGATGTACCCTCTGGGGTTAGGGTAAAGATTAAGTGAGATAGAGCAGTAAAGCCTGGCTCTAAGTACTTGATAAATGTTCCACAAAACCATCATTACCACCACCCCAAGACCCCAGGAAATCAGCAGCAATTCTGGGACTAGACATTCAAAGTCTTATGTTCATTTATTTTTATATTTTATTTTTCTGAGACAGTCTTGCTCTGTTTGTTACCCCAGCTAGAGTGCAGTGGCGTCATCATAGCTCACAGCAACCTCAAACTCCTGGGCTCAAGCAATCTTCCTGCCTCAGCCTCACAAATAGTTGGGACTACAGATGTGTACCATGAAGCCCCGCTAGTTTTTCTATTTTTTAGTAGAGACAGGGTCTTGCTCTTGCTCAGTCTGGTCTCAAATTTCAGAGCTCAAGCAACTCTTCCACCTTGGCCTCCCAGAGCGCTGGGACTACAGGCATGAGCCACCACGCCCAGACTTTTTTTTTTTTGAGGCAGGGCCTTGCTATATTGCCCGGGCTGGAATACAGTGGCACAATCACAGCTCACTACAACCTTGAACTCATGGGCTTTATGTTCATTTATTTAATGAACACATACTTGTTGCATTTTCCACTAGATCATAATATCATCTTTCTAGAATTCTCTAACCATTTCTGTCTCCCTGTGCCTTTCCCTGAGAACCATCAATTAGGATAGCAAACACTGGGATCAAAGGAATATTTATTACATCATTTATGGACCTACCTCCTCCATAAATAAATCTGTACACAGTTGGAAAGTAGGACCATGATATATACAGAAGGAAAGAGCATGGTGTTAAGGCTCAGGGATCAGTACATGTTATCAGGCTCAGCATTCATTTTCAAGTGCGCTAACAAGGCTGCTGGGATCTCCATCAGAGTAGAAACAGCAGGACCGCTGCTGTGGGAACTCTCAGAATTTGGGGGTCCAAGTTTGGCCTATGATCCAGGTCCAAAAGTCCCAGCCTTCTCTGCTACCTCCAGGGCAAGCTTCAGGTTCTGGTCAAAGAGTTCACACCTAAGCCAGGCCCAAGAGACAATAAGAAAAAACTGTTAGGCCTGAGCCTATCTCCCCACTGAAGCCAGGGGAAACTTTGCTTGAGGGACATGAATCCCAGAACCCGAAGGAAAGTCTGGGCTTTATTTACAAGTAAATAAAGGGCTACTCACTGTTGTCTTATTTACAAGTAATATTCTATTACACTTCAAATGACTGTGGGCAAAGCACACAGGGAGGGGCAAGGAGGCTTTGACCAGTATCTGGGGAATGGGGCCACTTACCTGATGGGCATCTCCAGGGAGTAGAATGGATTCTTGAGGGCAAAGTCTGAGTAAATCTCATAAATCTTTCGGAGAAGGGAATCTATTCCAGCTTGCCTAGGATCTGCCAGTACCACGAACTTGATCCCTGTACAGAGACCAGGAATGGTAACTGAAGGCTCAGAATGCCGCAAATAATGTCATCTTGTTATTTGTACAGCATTTTCAACTTCACAAAACAGTTTCATTAGCCCATTTTTTATTTTATCCTTATTGCTACATAATGCAGAAAGGGACGATTTTGTTTTTTTTTTTCTTTTTTATTTATTTTTTTCCATCTTGTAATGGGGGTACAAATATTGTTTGGGTGAAAGGGACGATTTTGAATCTAGATGAGACTAGAGATGTTAGAGAAGTGAAGCGACTTTACCACGTCACCCAGCAGATGGAGACTAGGCTTTAAGTTCTAGCTCTGCCACTTATTTCCTATTTTGGAGTCCCTCAGCACAAACAATAGGGACAAACTCAGGCAGTTTTAAATAGTCTAAGGGAGTGAAGCAATGACATTCTTGATCCAAAGGCCATTTCCACTTGGCTTTCAAATTTCATTTTGGAACACCACTTTCCAAAATGTGTGCAATGTGAAATGCGTTGAGTTTTATCTGAACACAGATAACTAGTGCTGAGCATGCTGGTGACGTGGACAAAATCAGCTTCAGAGTAAATATTGGCTTTGTATTCAACAAATAGATGTGTCTGTAGAACTGTCCCAGCAAAAGCCAACACCACCCCCCTCCTTGTTCACTAAAGCTGTCTTTGCTCAATCCCTTCCCCCAACCTGCCCCACTGCATCCCTCTGGCCTATCTGGAGATGCATACCTGTCAGTGTCTGGAAGCAGTGCAGTTTGAATGTGTCTGTCTCTAGCATCTCAATGCCTGAGCTTCCCTGTTCAGGAGACAGCTGGGAACCGATGGCAAAGAGCCTATATGCAAAGAAGGCAAAGTTGGGACTGTACCCCACTGCTGTAAGGGAGGAGTGCCTCATAAGCTTTTCCACTGAAATGACACTATTTGCTGAGGAGTTCACATCACAGCCTGGGACAATAAGGAAAGGTAGTGTGAGCTGTTTGGCAGCAGTGTCAGCATTTCTTTTAAATCCATTTGAATTCTGCATTTATTTTACATTACATACTTTACTATAGGGCATTTTACATGGAAAAGTTTGGGTAAATGGAGCTGGCTGTGGTGCCTGTAATCCCAGCCACTTGGGAGGCTGGCGTGGGAGGATCCCTTGAAACCAGGAGTTCCAGATCGGCCAGTGCATTAGTGAGACCCTCTTTATATATTATAAATTTTTTTTTTTTTTGAGACAGAGTCTCACTCTGTTCCCTGGGCTAGAGTGCCGTGGAGTCAGCCTAGCTCACAGCAACCTCAAACTCCTGGGCTCGAGCGATCCTTCTGCCTCAGCCTCCCGAGTAGCTGGGACTACAGGCATGTGCCACCATGCCCGGCTAATTTTTTCTATATATTTTTAGTTGGCCGATTAATTTCTTTCTATTTTTAGTAGAGATGGGGTCTCGCTCTGGTTTCGAACTCCTGACCTTGAGCGATCCGCCCACCTCGGCCTCCCAGAGTGCTAGGATTACAGGCATGAGCCACCACGCCTGGCCCCCTCTTTATATATTATAAATAAACCCAACTTTGGATAAAATGAACACTCTGGGAATAAGTGCCATGCTTATTTAGCTCCTAAATGTAGGCCAGCACATCTCATATCATAGTTGGCAGCAGAAAAAACTCTTTAAAGATCTTGTAGTTCTTCACTAAGAGCAAGACCTTTGGGTAAAAAGTAAAAAATAGAAGCTGACTTTAAGCATCACTTTAAGTGATCACATCACTGCCAGTATTACCTAAAACCTAGACACACTGGATCAGTCGTTTTTCTTTTAATAACACAAGAACTGACGACTTAAGAGGAAAAAGAGAAAGATAAGCACTGCAGCTCAGGAGACCGGGGACTTACGAGTGGAACATGGAGGCTAGCATGAGCTTCTCATTAGAGGTGAGGCGGGGTCGGCCGAATCGAATGGACACCGGGTAATTAGCAGGGTTACCCAGATACTCCAGCACCTCTTTCCCGTCGGCTGTGTACTTGCCGTTCACGTCCATGCCATTGATGGCCAGCACTGCATGGCCCACTGCAGGGGTGAAGCTAAGAGTCAGCGAAGCTCCAGCTCCGGGGATTCCGCCGAGGGGACAAGAGACCCAGCCTGACTCCCATACCTCCCCAGCCCCGCACCTACACACCAGCCCACATCGCAGCACCGGGGCCCGCCCCCGAGGCCCGAGCTTAGCCCACCCCGGATGCCGTCGCGCTGGCCAAAAGCAACCAGCACACGCTCATCGTGTAGCTTGAGCAGAAGATCCAGCGGGTAACTGAAAGTTTTCTCAGCCTCAGCCCGTGGCGCGTAGCTGTCCAGCTGGTAAATCAGGCCGCCAGCTTTGTTCACCACATACACACTAAAAATCGCCATTGTTGCAGCCGCCAGCGGGACGCTCGGATTCTGCCCCGCCCCGGAACCGCACTCACAGTCCCCGCCCCCACCCCACCCCACCTCTCTCCTCCCAGCCCCGCCGCGTCACCACCTGTGGCGCTTGCGCACTTGGAGCGACAGGCTTGGTCGTTAGTAATGCCAAAAAGGTAGATGTTGGGACCAGGTAAATTGCTTTTCCTGTCTCAGTTCCGGAAGACAGCGCTATAGTACTGCTTCACAACTAGCGGCAAAGTGCAACAAGCAGGGGGCAGTGTTTAGGAGGCACGGCTTGGGAGTTGCAGTCCACTTCCTCCTTCCCTCTGGCTAGAGAGCCAATTCTTCGCCAGAGAACGTTCTGCGCGTGGTTCCGCCCCTTGCCCCGGAAGTACTCACGGCGGGCGGAGATTTCTGGGCTTGTTCGTGAGCAGCGTTTCCTTTTTGTCCGACATCTTAACGAGGCTGCGGTAGCTGTAGCCCTTCTCCAAGCTTCGCGATGGTGAGCGTCGGGGGCTCGACTTGGCGGGGTTCTGAGAGCCGGGCGATGCTAGGGCTCAGTGGAGGCAGCATGGGCGGGAGCGCTCCTTAGACTGCTGGGCTGGGTCTCTGGGCGGGCGCGGGTGTTACTACCTACACTCTTCACACATGTGCTTTGGTAGTGGCGTTTGCGGGGCTGGGGCTGAGTGTATCAGGGGAGCTCGGGATTACTTTATGATCGGACTGCATTCCCCCTCAATTCCTACAGCCGCCCAAGGACGACAAGAAGAAGAAAGATGCCGGAAAGTCGGCCAAGAAAGACAAAGACCCAGTGAACAAATCTGGGGGCAAGGCCAAAAAGAAGGTAGGAGTGAATCTCTCTCTAAGAGTGAGGGAGACTGGGGGTGCCCTCCCCTCGCCTTTTAGTATAGCAAGTGGCTTTTTGGGTTGTGGGTTCTCGAATCAGAGATTATTAGAGTCTAACCTTCCGTCGTCATCTTTTTGTGTACTCTCTGTGGGATCAGAATTTAGCCTTTTTTTTCTAATTTGAAGGATGAGATAGTATGTATTAAGGTTATGGAAATGAAACAAGTGTGTATAAAGTGTTTGCTCCAGTGTTTAGCACGTTATTTTTAACAGATCCTGTGGGGCTTGGGCCATATTCCAAAGCCCCAAAGGTGTATCGCTTGTTTTTGTAATCTATAATTTATTTTTGACAACGGGAGCGATTTCTCTGACACAAGATTGTTGGGAGGGAAAGGGTGCTTCTGCCAGGAATACTAACTTGTTTTGTTTGGTGAGCAGAAGTGGTCCAAAGGCAAAGTTCGGGACAAGCTCAACAACTTAGTCTTATTTGACAAAGCTACATATGACAAACTCTGTAAGGAAGTCCCCAACTATAAGCTTATAACCCCAGCTGTGGTCTCTGAGAGACTGAAGATTCGAGGTTCCCTGGCCAGGGCAGCCCTTCAGGAGCTCCTTAGTAAAGGTGAGGAGTGTGTTGTATTGCTGTGCTTTTGCAGGTTAAATTGTCTTTACCATGTTAGCAATCTTAAGTGCTTTTACAGGAAAAGCGGTTGGAATTTTTTTTAAAAAGGTATATAGCCTGACCATTGGGTGTTAGTGATATGATTCTAATGTTTTATTCCTGGGATAAGTTTCTTAGTAGGGTTCTTAAGCCACTTTTGTGCCATGGATCTCCTATGGTAGTTTAGTGAATAGTGAAGCCCAAGGATCCTTTATGACTCAAGTGAATAAAAGCACAGAATTGCAGAGGCAACAATATTTTTTAAATAATTTCAAGAAATTACAGTAATTTCGAAAATGTTTAAGTTTTAAAATGGTGAAATAACTTTTGTTGATGTGTTACATTTAGAAATTGATAGTGGGTCTAATTACCATGATTTCACATTAATGAAGACTATAGTGACTGATAGTTAAAGTTATAGCAAAATGCTAGATTGTGGTTACTACAAGAGCACATGATGGGCCCATAATTTAAAGGGTGAGTGAAGACAGATAATCATAAAAAACTCTAGATGTATCTACCCTGTCACCAAACTGAAAGCATACTGAAAACCTATCCTTTCTCCCTAGGACTTATCAAGCTGGTTTCAAAGCACAGAGCTCAAGTAATTTACACCAGAAATACCAAGGGTGGAGATGCCCCAGCTGCTGGTGAAGATGCATGAACAGGTGAGCAAGAACCCAGGGACTCACGGTGTAGGAAGTACATGTCCCTTTTACAAGTCTTTATAGTTCTGATTCTCTTTTTAATTTTTTTACAGGTCAAACCAACTGTATATTTGGAAAAATAAAACTTTATTAAATCGAATGAATGGGTACGTCTGTTTCCTAAGAAAGGCAATTACAAAGGATTTGGTGGAAGGAATAGTAGTGGGCATGGATGTGTAGACTTTGCTTGGAGACTTATGGGCAACAATTAGCTTTTTTCTTTGTATGACTGATGTTTGTTCCTTGCTGCTGCTTCAGTTTTGAATTGATGCCTAAAAGGAGATGAAGGGTTAATAGGACAAAGGGTGAGATCTCCAAAGGGGTGGCAGGTTGGAGACCTGGCACTGGACCCATACCTGGACTGCCAGCGGCGTCCGTTATTCCAGACTCGGCCAAAAGAGGGTAACCAGCCTGCACTGGTGCTGGAGCTGTGGTCAAAATTGGCTCCAACTCGGTCAGGGGGCAGTTTCTTCAATTTCTGTTTCTCCTCTGTGCAATGATAAGAAAACAGTTTTGAGAATGAAGATTACTACTAAAGAATTTTCTGCCCATCTTGAATTAGTTTACTTACTTTCTTTAAGAAATTCTTCATAGGAAGGTCCTATTTGTTGGTTCTCAGAGATGTGTTCCTCATCTTGGACCATCCAGGGAGGTGTGGCACCTGAGAAAAGAAGACCCAATAATAAGAAATTAAGGTGTTTTTTGTTTTTTTTTTT
>VBSM01001265.1:74034214-74045711 GCA_008086735.1 Cheirogaleus medius | reverse complement strand
AAGCAGTACATTTTAAGTTATTTATTTATTTATTTATTTATTTTAGAGCTAGGGTCTCACTATGTTGCCCAGTCTGGTCTTGACCTCCTGGGCTCAAGTGATCCTCCCATCTCAGCCTCCTGAGTAGCTGAGACTACAGATGCGTGCCACCATGCCTGGCTATATTATGTATATTTGACCACAATAAGAACATGTTTATATCAGTAATTCCCAAACTTTGCTGCGTATTGGAATCTGCTAGGAATAGTTAAAAAAATACTAATGCTTGGCTCCCACCATTCATCCTAATGCATGGTATGGGGTGTGACCTGGTCATCAGGATTATTTAAAGCCCCTTAGATGATACTAACATGCAGCATAATTGGGTTCCTGTCCATTGCTCTTCCTATAACACAAGAAGGTTGGATTTCAAACCTCCCTGGGCTGGTACAGTTAGGGTGAGAGGAAGCACTGCCCAGACTCTTCTCTCCGTGGGGCACATTCTCCCTGGCTCTCTCTCCTGACTTCAGGCCTCGGTTCCTGTGGGCCCACCCAGACTAAAAAAGAGCCACTCCTCTCTCCCATTGTCCACAGCACATGTAACATTTTGTATTTAATTGTTCACATTTTGGGGGCCTCTATCTCTTCTACTAAGTCCCATGTTAATTGCATGAGGGAGGAACAATGTCTTTTCAGTTTACCCCTAGCTCCTTCAGTGGCACCTGGCACATGGTAAGTGTGCAGTGTTTGTGTGATGGGGAAGATGGTTGTCCTCCGTTTCCATTGCCTCCCTTTCTCAGGCTCTTGGGTTACTCTAGGAAGGGGTCATCAAAGCCATTGTTCCAGCATCTTCTACCTCCTTACTCTGTGAATCATTTCTGATTGTTTTTACGTAATTTTTGGCACTTTCCTAGCCCCTCCTTTTCAGGGGCTTCTTCGTTCATTGGTACGTTTGTTTGTTCACTTACTCAACAGGTATTTACTGAGAACCTACTGGGTCCCAGGCGCTGTGAAGCAAAGCAGCTACTCTCAGGGAACTTACAGACTGATAGAGAGACAACCGGATAATCACACAAACACGTAGTTATTATTGATTTATAAGCCATTGTAATGCAGTGAAAGACAGGATAGGGGAACCCAAGCTAATGGGAGGCAATGGAGGTCAGGAAAGGCTTCCCTGGAGAAGGGATAGTGAGCTAACTGTGCAAATAGGGGTGGAGAGGGTGGGGGCAGTCACAAAAGCTGTCAGGGCATTCGGAATAGTCTGTGCTAAGGCCCTTAGGCAAGAGGGAACGCAGGACATTGAACTTGGTAAGAGCTGAGGAACAGTTAGGGGTTAGGTCAGGCCTGGCCTTGAAGGTCTTTACCCTAAGAGCAACACAAAGCTCCCTGATCCTTACAAGGAATATATATTGGAGAGGACAAAAGTAAATGAGGGTGACCACTCCTGCCCTTTCCCCTCTGTGCCTGCACATTCCTGTCCCCCCCTGCCAGGGTGCTTCCACTTCTGCTTTCACCCTCCCAGAGTCCCGTTAGCCTATTCTCTCCCCCGCACCCCCGGCCATGTCCTGTTGTTGGGCCTCACCCTGGTGGCCCTGTGTTTGTCTTTTACCAGACAGAGCCTCTCTTCTTTTCCCTAGCACTTCCCCTTGCTCTGCCAGCCCCCCACCCCTAGGCTCTCAGGCCTTCCGGCGCTCACAAGGGGCACGGGCCCCAGCTTCTGCCCCCATTCCCAGACCCCTGGTTGGATGGCCTGCTGTGTGCTGTAGAGGGTGCAAAACCCACAGCCCAAGTATGGGTCTGAGAAGTCTGGCTTCTGGGTTCTTACCTCATCTGGCCCCTGCCTGCCTCATGGGAAAAGCAACTCTGGCCTATGGGGCAGAAAGGGGACCAGGAGCACCCGCAGCCAGGACATAGATTCTATAGGTTTGAGACACAGTGGAACCCACTGAGGTGAAACACACACAGTAGATATGGCGTCAGCCTTTATTGTAGAGACTTACTTCACTGAAGGAGGGGTGGATTGTTAAGGGGGGCCGGAGTTAAGTGGTAAAATGAGAAAAGTCAACTTTGGTAGCAGTGGGGTGAAGGGAATAATAGGGAGTGTTGGAAGGTGAGTCATTGGGGCCAGGAGGGGGACAGAGGGAGGAAGGGGCTCAGGGGAGGGGGGCAGGGAGGGAGAGGTGAGGGCACCAAAGGAGCCAAAGGCCAGTGACTGAGGCCTGGGAGGAGGTGGGCTGGGGAGGAAAATGGACAGTGCCCTGGACTTTCTGGAGGAGCCCACTGCCCCATGTGGGCCTCCTCACTTTCGGGCACCCAGTGCCAGGGCGATGATGAGGCCCAGAACCAGCAGAAACATGGCAACCGAGAGCAGCACTGTGATGACCACCATGCCCCCTGTTCGGGCCATTCCCAGCCCAATGGACTCCATATTTCTTCCTGTCAAAAGAGAGAGAGGGGAAGCCTTTGTGGGCAGGAGGGGCTCCTAGCCTACCCAAGGCTCACGTCCTAGCCCTTATCCAACCAACCACCCATTCAACCAACCAACCAACAAGCCAACCAATCACCCAGCCAACTATCTAACCAACCAACCAGCCAACCAATCAACCATCCAACCATCCACTGACATATCTAAACATCCATCAAGTAAACTTTTATGAAGCATCTCCTATGTCAATCACTGAGGATTCAGCAGGGCACATCCCTACCCATGAGGAGCCTTTAGTTTGGGAGTACAGCAAATGAGTCAACAGGTAGTTGCCATGCCAAGTCCTCAGTGCTAGGATAGAGGTAAGCAAAGGTGCCAAGGGGGCACAGGGAGGCACAGCTAACCCAGACTGGGAAATGAGGTGTGAGGGTTTTGTGGACGCTGAGATGTGAAAGGGAGTGGGAGTGTTACTTACGAGGAAGAGTGGACATTGGGATCTCTCTGCTGGACTCAGTGGATGTCCCCTTCTTCACTAGGTAGGAAATGCTGTTGTGGTGGGGAAACAGAGAGAGAACCCTCAGTGAGTATCTGGGACTTAGGGGAAGAGGGCTCCAGCCCCCCATATGTGCACTCCTCCAAGAGGGGCCCAGTTCTTACTCCATTTAGCTGAGCCTCACTCTCTCCCCATGCTGACCATAACCCCCCGACCAGCTTCTCTTCCTGCACCCCCATCCCACAGGTGCCCCAGGCCTGGACTGGGTACCTACTAGTATTTGGTTCCTGGCACGAGGTTTGTCACCTGGTAGGCACTGAGCCGAGTGACTGTGAAGCCAGCCCCGCTGTCCACCACACTCACCAGCTCCCTGCGCCCACGGCATGGAGGCACCACGAAGCTGGACTTCACCACTGGGCAGGGAATTGGGGGTGAAAGGCAGGGTCAAGTTTCTGGAGGCCCCAAGGAGAAGGGGCATCTTCTGGCCCCAGGAGAGGGGTTGACGGGAAGGCATGAATGGGGGAAGGGATGCTGGGGATGTCCTGGGAAGAGGTCTCTGGGGACTTGGGGAATACTTTGGGAGAGGGTAGCAGACCTTTGCTGTCATTGGCCCTCCGCACCATCAGTGTGGCGTTGCCTCCTGTAAGATGACAGGGGGGCAAGGCAACTAGCAGGCTCTCCGTTAGCGCCGGGGACAGCAGACCAGAGAGGCTTGAGATGTTGAAGTCTGCTGTGAGGCCAAGAGGGGGCTCAGGTGGGCATCAACCCCACTCCTGGCCATCAGATCTGGCCCTGCTCCCCTGAGGCTATTGCTAGGGATGCACTTTGTAGTGTGTGGGCAGAACAGCCGGGCCTCTACTAGTGTGACCACCAGGTGGCAGGCTTGGGCTGCAGAAGCTGCACACTCCACCAAGCGGCCCGGAGCCAGACCCTGGATGCCAGGAGCCGGGCAGCGCCCAACCTTACCCCTACCCGCAGCCTTGGATCCTTGCCCACAGCTCTCTGCCTCCTGCGTCTGGAATAAGACCAGAAGTGTGCCCTGGGCCCAGTGTCTGATGCCTGGTCAGTGCCATCACCAGCCCCAACTCCCAACTATCCAAACCAGTTCCTCTTTGAGAATCCTGGAAGGCATGGTGCCCCCTGCCCAGGCCCCCAAGCACCTCCCCACCCCTGCCAGAGATGGCGGAGACCTGCAGCTCCAGGGGCCAAGACAGCCAGCAGAATCAGGATCAAGGGCGCGGTGTGGATGGGCAGCAGGGATGCCATGCTGGGCTGGGAGCTGGAGCAGGTGCTGGCAGGCCAGGGCTTCCTGAGGCAGGTGAGGCCCTGCCCCTGGGGTGGCTGATTTTGTCCTGGGGCTGGGAGGGGCTGGAGGGGAATCCAGTCCAACCTGCCCCTTGGGCCCTATAGCCTCAAAGGAGGAGGGGGCAGACAGGTTTTTCAGGATGGGGAGCTGGCCTTCAGGCCAGGAGGGGGGATGCCCTGGCTGGATCCTGGTGGCTTAGCCAGCTGCAGGGGCAGAGTAACTAAGATGATGGTAGAAATCACCCCTTCTTCTGCGACTCCCACGTGTAAGGCACGGTGTTCCTGTGTACACATGCTTCTGGAGCTTGGCTTGTAGGGGACTGCTTTCCCAGGTGGTGGGGGTCTTCCCAGGAAGCTCCTGAAAGGGCCTTGGCTGGGTAAGAATGGGAGAGAAAGACACTGGCAGTAGAGGTAGGGGCAGCAGAGCAAGGGGTTCTGTTCTTGGTGAGGACTGAGGCCCACGTACTGCCACTCTGAGAGAGGCAGGGGTGCCAGGAAGCATGCAGGGCTTCAGATTCCCCTGGACGGTGGGGACAAGGAAGGACAGGGAAGACTTCCAGATAGACCAGAGAGGTGGACACTGACCCAGGCCAGCGGGGGTGGGGGTGGTCACAGTCGGCCTTGGGCAGCAACCATTTGTTGAACTGAGCATGAAGATGAGAAAGAGACCTGGTGAAAGAAAATGAAAAAGAGACACGACTTTTCTAATTGCACCTTGACCTCAGGCTCCATTAGAGAGAAGTGGAGGAGTTCTGAGCAGAGGGGGAGGGGAGATGAGGAGTCAGTTCCTATCTTGGGCACCGGGCAGGGGCCTTGTGTGCTCCAACACACTTAGTGCTACAGCCATCGTGGGTGGTAGATGTCATTGGCACCCTTGTGTGGAAGTGGAAACTGAGACTTAGACAGAGTCACCTGTGGAAAGCAGAGGTCGGGAGAGGATGCAGAACACTACAGAGGCTGAGCGTTCCACAGAGACTGTTGCTGCACATCTCTTTGCTCCATGAACCATTCTGTCTCACCCCTCCCAGAGAAGGGCCAGGGTCCTGGCAGGAAAGTGAGGGAGGTTGTGTCCTTACCCCCAGGGTGAGAAGGGTAGGCTCAAAGTTTGGGGTGTGAGTAGGGAATGACAGTAAGGACAAAACTCATGGGCCCAAACAGAGGGTAGGAGGGTCTTAGGCCAGTGTTTCTCCAAATTTAATGTGCAAATTTAATCACCAGGGATCTTGTTAAGATGCAGTTTCTGATGCAGTGGGTCTGAGGTGAAACCTGAAATTCTGCATTTCTAATGTGCTTCCGGGGACGATGATGCTGCTGGTCTGAGAGGCCCCCACCTGGAGCTGCTCCCATCACTGGATCCGCTTCCATGGAGATGGGGCAGGTGTTTTTCCCCAGTCTGCCAGGACAGGCTGCCTTTGGGTGAAGAATTAGCTTCTGTGTTTCCTGCACCTTGGCTTTTGTCCCCTTTTAGACCATATCCTACAAACTCAAAGACAATCTTTTGCACATTAAGGAGAACTTGGGAGAGAGGGAACAGAATTAATGGTGGAATGCCAGGGCAAGGGCATCTTCCTGGAACTCCCCAAATCCCATCACCCACCCCTCAGGATGTTTACACTTGGACTTGAGAGGTCTCTCTCCCCATTTCAGTCACAACCTGGAAGCAAAAAGGAGGAGAGTTTATTGCAGGGTGGGTTGCACTGGATCTACTCTTCAGCCCCCATCCCTATCTCAAATTATGAAAGGGACAGAGTAGGGAAGTGGAGGGAAAATCTCTGATCAGATTTTAAAGGCATAAGAGGGCCCTGTGCCTTTAAGCCCTCCTTTCTCCTTCCAATCCCCCCCACCTTCCCACCCCGGCCCTCCCCAGGTTTCTGGAGGAGCAGAGAGTTGCGTCTTCTCCCTGCCCTGCCGAGCTGCTCACTGGCTGCTCTGGAGGCTGTGCTTTGCGGTCTCCATGGAAACTATTAGTTGCTAAGCAACTGGAGCATCATCTGTGCTGAGCTCTCGCATCTAATTATCCCATCACAGCGGCTGAGAAGGGTTTGGGGAACTGAGAGGAGGGGGAGGCCAAGAGCAGGAGCAAGAGGATAACTCTTTTAGCAGAGCAGATTCATTGACAATGCTGAAGTCATTTAAAGCCACAGCACCCTGTTCCTCTGGAGGATTTCCCAGTGGCTTGGAGTAAGGGAACCAGGGCTACTTATGCCTAAAGTCTCTCTGTTGGACCCACTCTTTCTAGACTATCTCCTTGGATTCTTAATTCCAAACTCTCTCAAATTCCCTCCCTTGTCTCCTTTCTTCCAAATCACCTATTCAAGCCAACAGACATTTATTGAGTACCAAGTATGTCCTTAGAACTGTACAAGGCACCAAGGATACAAAGGTAAAATAAGTTTCTGCTCTCAAGGAACTCCTAATAGCTCTATCCTGCCCAGCCTAGAAGACTATTTCCCAAAACAAAACTCCTCTTTCTGGACTATGGTACTTTTTAAAATTTCCCTTGAACTATGGTAGTTCTACACCCAGGAGACCTGGGTCTGTCTGACATGCCCATGGTTCTCTTCCTACAATGCCACTCTTCTGCCTCCCAGCCAATTAGAAAAGCATGTCCATTTGGCTCCATGGGCACATGAGCCTCTCATGGCAACTACTGTCCTTCTGTTGATAAGATGCCATATGACATTAGGTAGATCACTTTTTTTTTTTTTTTGAGACAGAGTCTGACTCTGTCATCCCAGCTAGAATGCAGTGGCATGATCGTAGCTCACTGCAACCTTGAACTCCTGGGCTTATGTGATCCTTCTGCCTCAGTTTCCTGAGTAGCTGGGACTGCAGGCATGCGCCACCATGCCTGCCCAATTTTTTCTATTTTTAGTAGAGATGGGGTCTTGCTCTTGCTGAGGCTGGTCTCCTGACCTCAAGAGATCCTCCTGCCTCAGCGTCCCTGGGTGCTAGGATTACAGGTGTGAGCCACCTTGCCTGGCCAGGTAGGTCACTTTGAACCTCAATGTTCTCATCTTTAAAATGGAAAGACTCATTCCTTCATTACTCAGAAGATCTAACAAGATATAGCAGGTATAAAAATGCTTTAAAATAAAGGTGCAGAAGATCATTGCTGGAGATCAGTGCTGGAGATCATTGCTATAATCTGTCGGGTTGGGGGGGAACCCTGGGGGTTTGGACCTGGGGGTAAGATGCAGTGCTCACCAAATGTTGATCTGATGGGAAGTGGTGGAACCTCTATCCTTGAGAGCTGAGTCTGGAAAAGCCTGTAAAAATTAGAAGATCCCTCTGAAACTGAGATGACCAAAACAAAAATTAGAAAATCCCAGTCATTCAGGGTTGGAAGGGACCTGGATCCTCCTTTTCTAAAAAAATTCAGGCTATAATATAACCACTCCCCCCAAATCTTCTTGCAGTTTTGTGACCTTGACCAAGTTACCGACTTGCTGTGAGCTGCAGTTTCCTCTTCTATAGAAAGGGTATAAAATCTGTCTCAATGGGATATTGCGACTATCACTCAAGCTAATTTATTTACGAGTGCCTAGCACAGTATATGGTTCAATAAATATTAATTTAAATAATTCATCTTATCTCTCATTTTTATTAACCCTTATAGCAGATGAAGACTAGGGGATCAGAGGCAATAAATGACTTTCCCAAGGTCACAGAGCAGATAGGGAATGAGGTGGAATATAATTCAGAATTTGCTTTTCCAGCTGTGTCACTGATGTGAGGGGAGAGGTTTGGGCAGGGAGAGGTGGTCCAAGGGGAAAGGGACTGAGATATGGGTCTGCTGTTCCCGTGTGCTAAGCATGCCACAGAGGTACCAGGCACACAGGAACTGCCTGGTCATTCATTCACTCATTAAACATTTGTTGAACAACTCCTCTGTGGCAGGTACCCTGATAGGTGCTGAGATATAGAGATGACAAGACACAATTCCTGCTTTCAACTTGCTGAGTTTTGAAGAATTAACCACACTTAGCCTGATTCAAATAAGTGGAAGGCAATATTTGAAAAAGAGAGGGCAGCATATGAAAAGGCCCAGTGATCTGAATTATGCTGACACCTGCTGGGACCTGAAACTGACACAGCTTGGCTAGAACGGAGTATTCAAAGACGGGCATGGTGAGAATTATAGCCACTGGCTGGGTGACCAGTGGCTTTGTATCCTATGCCAAGGGGCTTGGTTTATACCCTGAAGAAAACAGAAGGCCTTGGAGAAGTTTTGACTGTGTAAAGAACATTCTGGCAAGAGTGCAGAGAATGGGTTGGCAGCAGGTAAGAAATAAACCAGGGAGACCAGGTGAGAAGCAAAATGACCCCGGTGGAAAAGGATGTGGCCAGGTAGTAAGCATGGGAGTAGAGAGAGGCAGAAAGACTGCAGTGATTTTAAGGAAAGATTGACTGGAATCAGTGACTGATTGCAGAATAAGTTTAAGGAAGGAAGCATCAAGAATGATTTCCAGGGCTGGGCGTGGTGGCTCACACCTGTAATCCTAGCACTCTGGGAGGCCGAGGCGGGAGGATCCTTTGAGCTCAGGAGTTCGAGACCAGCCTGAGCAAGAGTGAGACCCTGTCTCTACTGAAAAAATAGAAAGAAATTAGCTGGACAACTAAAAATATATATAGAAAAAATTAGCCAGGCATGGTGGCACATGCCTATAGTCCCAGCTACTCAGGAGGCTGAAACAGTAGGATGGCTTGAGCCTAGGAGTTTGAGGTTGCTGTGAGCTAGGCTGATGCCACGGCACTCTATCCCAGGCAGCAGAGTGAGACTCTGTCTCAAAAAAAAAAAGAATGATTTCCAGATTTATGGCTTGGAGCATACGTGCAGGGAGGGATGGAGAGAAGAAAGTTCACTTGTGGATCTGCTGAGTCTGAGGTACTATGACTGGCAGCCTCCAAGATGGCCCACAATGATCCCTGCTTCCTTGTATCCGTGACCTTATGTAGTTGCCTCCCACATTGTAACAGGGTCGGTCTGTGTGGCCAACAGAATGCAGCAGAAATGGTGTTACATCACTTCTAAGGCTAGATCATAAAAGGCAGTGCACCTTCCTCCCTGCTCTCTCTTGGGTGCCTTGCTCTGGAGGACATAGGAGTTCCCCTATGGGGAGGTCCATGTCCAAGGGACTGAGACCTCCTGCCAACAACCAGCAAGGAACCAAGATTTCCAGGAAATAATTGTGTGAATGAACAATCTTGGAAACAGATCCTCCAGCCTCAGGCAAGCCTTCGGATGACTGCAGCCCAGGTGGACATCTTTACTGCAGCTTCGTAAGACACTCTGAGCCAAAATCACCCAGCTAAGTCTCTCCCAGATTCCTGACTCTAAGAATAAATGTTCATTTTTATAAGCCACTAAAATTTGGGTAATTTTGTATGCAGTAATAGACAAATAATACAAATTTCTTGGAGAAGCTTCTGAAAGAGGAAGAAATTGGGGTTCAGACAGAGGTATGAGCCTTTGGCCATAGGAGTGACATTTCCCAACAGAGAGAAGAACCAGGACAATGCTGTTTTTGGCCGGGTGCAGTGGCTCACGCCTGTAATCCTAGCACTCTGGGAGGCTGAGGCGGGAGGATCGCTTGAGCTCTGGAGTTTGAGACCAGCCTGAGCAAGAGGGAGACCCTGTCTCTACTAAAAATAGAAAAAAAGTTAGCCAGGCGTGGTGGCCTTCATCTATATTCCCAGCTACTCGGGAGGCTGAGGAAGGAGGATCGCTTGAGCCCAGGAGTTTGAGGTTGCTGTGAGCTAGGCTGATGCCACAGCACTCTAGCCTGGGCAACAGAGTGAGACTCTGTCTCAAAAAAAAAAAAAAATGCTGTTTTTTAGGGGGTTAGGGTGGGAAAGGCAGGGAGATGGAAGAAATTAGTTAAGGGAGCTTCCTCTCAGAGGCCTCTGTTTTTCTCTTCAAAATAGCAAATTCAGCAGGGAGAGGGTTTGGGAGCTGATAGGGGCGAGAGTTTGAAATAGCTACTGTGGGAAGAGGGTGCAGCACAAAGAGCCTCGAGGAAGGTTGTGTTTGGTGGTGATGGCCCCGCTGGTCTGCAGGGGCACCGACTGTATTAGTCAGGGTTCTGCAGAGAAACAGAGCCAGCAGGATGTGTATGTGCAGAGAGATTTGTTTATTTATTTAGAGACAGAGTCTTGCTCTGTTGCCTGGGCTAGAGTGCCATGGTGTCAGCCTAGCTCACAGTAACCTCAAACTCCTGGGCTCAAGCAATCCTCCTGCCTCAGCCTCCCGAGTAGCTGGGACTACAGGCATGCGCCACCATGCCCAGCTCAGAGAGATTTATTTTAAGGAGTTGGCTCATGCAATTGTGGAGGCTTGGCGAGTCCAAAATCTGATAGCTAGAGGCTCAGGAAAGAGTTGCAGTTCAAGTCCAAAGGCAGTTTACTGGCAAAATTTCTTCTTTCTCTGGGGAGGTGAGTCTTTGTTCTAATAGAGCCTTCAGCTGATTGGATAAGGCCCACCCATGTTATGGAGGGTAATCTGCTTTACTCAAAATCCACCGGTTTAAATATTAACCTCATCCAAAAATCACCTTCACAGAAAGATCCAGAACGTTTGGCCAAATGCCTGGGCACCATGGCACAGCTAAATTGACACGTAAAATGAGTTAATGGTGTGATAGTTATCATACCTACCTTGACGTATTGGGAGTTTTTCAAATTACTCAACAGCTTGAGTGAAGAAATGATAAAACTGTCAGGTTGTTTTGACTCAGGGTTGGGGTTTTCAAGGCAGGGAATGGTAGGAGTATTGCCAAGAGTGAAGGGGTGGAGAGTGAGATCCAGGCGAGCCACGGACAGGAGTGACAGGTGTGAGGGGAAGGCCACGAAGGGATGAGGTTTGCAGTGAGGTCAGGGCAGAAGGAAGGTGTGAGAGACGTGGAAGAGCAGCGGTGTGTGGAAGTGGACGGGACACAGAGTGGTGGCCAACTAGGTGGCGGCTGAAGAGAGGAAGCCAAGGTCCTCACTGCAGATGGGTGGATCAAAATATTGTGAGGTCACGACAGGGGCAGCAGACCCAGTTGCCTCCAGGGACCAGCTGGAGAGAGTTAATAGCAGCATGAGCTCTGTCTAAAGCTCCCCTCTACACAGCTCTAGAAATGTTGCCTTGGCGGGGCGCGGGGGCTCACGCCTGTAATCCTAGCACTCTGGGGGGCCGAGGTGGGAGGATCGCTTGAGCTCAGGAGTGAGAACATCCTCAGCAAGAGCGAGACCCTGTCTCTACCAAAAATAGAAAAAAATTAGCCGGGCATGGTGGCTCATGCCTGTAG
>VBSM01001265.1:74015013-74025610 GCA_008086735.1 Cheirogaleus medius | reverse complement strand
TGCCTGTAGTCCCAGCTACTCAGGAGACTGAGGCAGAAGGATTGCTTGAGCCCAATACGTTTGAGGTTGCTGTGAGCTAGGCTGACGCCATGGCACTCTAGCCCAGACAACAGAGTGAGAGTCTGTCTCAAAAAAGAAAAGAAACAGGAGGTGACTGGCCCCAGCTTTCTCTGGGGCCCTGCCTCTGAGAGCCGCTCCTGCTACTGAATTTATGAACTCTGCTCACCCCAAACAGATCAGAGCTAACTGAGTGTTTTTCTCTCTTACTTATTTGTTTGTTTGTTTGTTTATTCATTTTAACTTCCACCCCTTCCCCAGTGGTGTTTTTCTTCCAACAAGCCTACCATTCAATCACTATCTTCAGGATAAAAAAGACCTTGGAGATAAATTCACCCAACCCTCTTGTTTTACATTTGAAGAAACTGAGGCCCAGAGACCCGGAGTGACGAAGCCAAGGTCCTGGATTTTGGACTCTCAGGCCAGTCTTCTTTCTTTTAGGACTTGGCGAATTAGGAATGGGTTGTTTGAGAATGCGAGCCTTAGAGGGCTCTCATAACATCTGGTGGAGCTCCCTTGCTGGGATCCTATTCTATCTTCAGACCTCCAGTGAGAGGGACTGTTTGCCTGGAGAGAGCCACACCTGAAGCTGGAAGTCTCAGCTCAGGTGCCAGTCCCTGCAGGAAACTATCCCAGACTCTCAAGTCCATGGTAGGTATCTATCTCTCCTAAGCATGCCCCAAGCCCTCATCACACTGAATCCAAATCGCCTGTTCACTTGACCCTGACCAGGCTGTAGACTGTATGAGGGCAAGGGCCACATCTATCTTATCACCAACACATACCTGGTGTCTAGTCCAGTGCCTGGCACATAGTAGGTCCTCAATAAATATCTGTTGAATGAATAAATAGGTGGGGTTGGACAAAGAAAGATTCCCTTAGAAAAAGGCAATTAAAAAAAAAAGAGATAGTGTCTCACTATGTTGCCCAGGCTGGTGGTATGCAGTGGCTATTCGAAGGTGTGATCCTATACTGATCAGCATGAGAGTTTTGACCTCTCTGCTCCGTTTCTGACTTGGGCTGGTTCACTCCTCCTTAGGCATCCTGGTGGTCCCTTTCTCCTAGGAGGTCACCATATGTTGATGCCGAACTTAGTGTGGATACACAAGGACACTGAATTGGCATAGCACACAACAGCCTAGAACTCCTGGGCTCAAGTGATCCTCCTGCCTCAGCCTCTAGAGTAGCTGGACTACAGGTATGCGTCACTGTGCCCACCAAAAAAGCAAATTTTTTTTTTTTTTTGAGACAGAGTTTTACTCTGTTGTCCAGGCTAGAGTGCCGTGGCGTCAACCTAGCTCACAGCAACTTCAAACTCCTGGGCTCAAGCAATCCTACTGCCTCAGTCTCCTGAGTTGCTGGGACTACAGGCATGTGCCACCATGCCTACCTAATTTTTTATATATATATTTTTTGGTTGTCCAGCTAATTTTGATTTTTTTAGTAGAGACTGGGTCTCGCTCTTGCTCAGGCTGGTCTCGAACTCCTGAGCTCAAATGATCCACCTGCTTCAGCCTCCCAGAGTGCTAGGATTACAGGCGTGGGCCACCACACCTGGCAAAAAAGGCAAATGTTGAGTCAAGTATCACAGCCTATAAGGAGGACAGAACTGTCTCCAGTAAGGTGAACTGCCTATGCAAAAGGAAGTCTTGGATAGAAAGTAATGGGAAATGAAGAAAGGGAGAAAAGTAAGACAGTTGAAAGCACAGGGGGTGGGAAGGAGCCCCTCAAACTTACTGGCTTTGCTAACCTGGGAGGGCCTCTGGGTAGACGGAAGGAAAGGTCTCGGCCATACTGAGGATAAGAGGAAGTGGCTGTGAGCACCTAGAATCCCTCAAGTGGGGTCTTTTTATAGGGAGAAAGCCAGAAGGCAGCTTGGCTGCAGGGGAGAGAAGGTAAAGATGTGTTTGGGGGGAGGTGGGTAGCTGGCGAAGCTTTGAAGCCTAGCTAGATGTTTGTGTTTGACACTGAGATGTGGAGTGAATGGGAGCTCTGGGAAGGCCTTGGGCGCAGAAAGAAAACAAGGGAAGGCAGCGTCCTCCTACTGACCCCTTCTATTACATGGAGACTCTCGGAGGACCCGGTGTCTAGGCACTTGGGACCCACAAGTAGAGCCCCTAGGGCAAGGATCTGGAAGTGGCCGAGGCAGCCTGTGAGTGCGGATGATGTGGCAGGGACTGTGGAAGCTTCCTTCTTCCACCAGCCTTCCCAGAAGGATCTCTTTCCCTCGGAAGGTGCTGTTCCCCAAAGAGGAGCACTCTACTGTCACCAACGTCTTTCTTCGGCGAATCCCCACGTGAGCATATTTTTGCCAGAGGCTGCTAAGCTAGATCTGGCCACCAGGGGGCAACAAAAAAGCGGCCCTTAAGGTCAGTGTCCCTTCCCTTCCCCACCCACACACACCTGAAGGCCAAGATGGGCGGTGCCTCACCTGGCTCCCACGCAGAGCCCGGTAGCTCCGTTAACCTCTTCCTGCCTAGTTTGCGATACCTCCCTCAGGCAGAGGCATTCACTGCAGAACTGGCGGGGCAAATCTGACAGAAGAGGGGCTGTTGGCTAGGGGAGGGGCTAGGGTAGAGGTGAAGTCAGGGTTTCCAGCTACTCAGGTCCCTGTCCTAGCTGGAGCTGTGAGAGGCTAGCATTCCCTGCCTCCGTTGGGTAGCTAGCCCTCGGGTGGGTGAAGAAGCCCCTCTGGAGACAGGGGCTGTGGTCACCTGCGCTGGCCTCAGAGGCGGGGTACAGAGAATGCCGAGGCAGCTACAGAACCCAGACTTCCGGGCTCCCCGCAGCCTTCTATCTGGCAAGGGCCTTGGCTGCAATATGGATGTGGGGGTGAGCCTGGGGTGGGAGGGAGGGCCAAAGAGTAGCGGGAGAGGCACAGAAGATGGGAGTGGGGAGGGTAGACAGCGAAGATTGGGCAAGAGACCGGACTGGATTCTGCAACGCTCAGGTGCCCTGTTTTGCGTGCTGCTTCTCCAGAACCAGAGAGCCTTTTAGAGATCTGACCAGCCCGAGTTCCGGGATTGCGTTCCGGGCCACAGAGTGTTAAACCGTGCGTAGGAGTGGGGTCCGGAGTCCCTCCCTCCTTCCTTCCTTCTCGGCGTCACCACTCAGAGTCCATCGGGCTGGCACGCAAGGAGTTAAGTCTGCCCGCAATCTGCAAGACTGGAGCCGGGGAGGGGGAGGAGGGGGAAACGGAGGGGGCAGAGAAGAAGGGGGAAGCAGACTGCAGGGAGACAGCGTCAGGAACCCCCTCCCCAGGGACCTGGCCCCTGGGCCCCCAGCCCCAAAAGAGGCCCTGCCCTCCTCGGGGTCGTGCTCTCCTCCCTCGCCCTGCCCCCGCCCTCCAGCTTTGTGTCCCCAGGAGGGTGGGCTGCAGGATTTCCAGCCAAGCCTTGGCTGCCTGCTCAGTTTTTCCAAACCCTCCAGTCGGGGAAGGCGGGAGCCCTGTCAGGATAAGAGTCCCTCCCCTCTGCCCCTGCCGGCCCCCTCTTCCAGCCTCCGGTTTCCTGCCCCCGCACCTTTGCTAAACTCCTTCCCCTTTCTGACCCTGCCTCCTGCGTCCCCTAGCCCCACCTCTACTGGCTCTCAAGTTCCAAGTTCAGGTTGGAGGGGGCCAAGTGGGTCCCACCATCCTCGAGAGGCGCTGGTAGAGCCACACTCCTCAGGCCGACTCTGAGACCTGCAGGGTCGACCCAATCCCAAGACACGACCCCAGGGTGGCCCTGGCGTCTCCCGCCCCGGGATGGAGGGAGTGCTCGGGGCGCCGGCAGAACTGGACAGCAGGCTCTGTGCGGCAGGTGCCAGGCCCTGGGGCAGGCTTCGAAGAGGGGGCAAAGTGTTCCAAGCGCTGGCACCGTTCTGTCCAGCAAGTCTATTATATAATAATCACCATCTATCAGGAAGCCAGACAGCTGGAGTGAGTGGGGAAGCAGGATGCCCGGATCCGCTCCTCCTCCAGGGCCCAGGAAGGTGTCTCCATCAAGATGGGAGTGTGGGCGCAGCCAAGCAATGCAATGATGTGGGGGGTCGAGGGGCAAGTGAGGGGCGCTGGGCAGTCCGACTGCGGCCCCGAAAACCCCGCCCCTGGACCTCTGACTGACAGTGCCCTGAGCCAATGATTGAAATCACTGTGGGGCTCAAAGTTAACCCTTTCTTGGGTCCCTAGTTGCTTTAGGGGATAGAGTTCCTACCCAGAAACGTTTCTCCTGGGCTGAACCCCTCCCACCTTCTCTGGCTAGTGCACCGGTCGGTGAGGAGTACCGGCTGGAGGATCCTTTTGTCCTAGTAACCCCAGGAACAGGGTGCCTAACCTCAGAGAAGCAGCAGCCCTAGCGCCGTCCCCCCAACCCAAAAGTAAATTGTATTACAGGACGTGGTGTGTGTACACCCTGTATTTCCAGAAACAGCCCCGCGTGGCGCTGTGACACCCACACTGTGCCCCAAACAAGCACCCTCGCACGCTCATACCCATGCCGGGACTTCCACCTGCAAACTCCGACACTGACACGCACTGACACACCTGTGACACCCCTTGTGACACAGTGACACACAGATACACGGAAACACGGTGGTTTCTCGAGTTTGCCAGTAGAGGGAGCCGCTCGATTCCAGCAGTGGGCTGCCTGCTTCTCTCCTTTCCTCCTCACGTACTCCAGGGTTCCACCCAGAACTCGTGGCTGCCCGGAGCTCCTCGGCTAAGCATCCCAACCTGGAACCTACACTGGGGGAATGAGTCACAGCCCCACCCAGGGGAGCGCTCCACATGGCCGCTCCACAGGACATGCCGAACGCTCTTGAACTTTACAGTGTGCCACATTTAAGAGACCCCTTGCAACACAGCTATCATTCAGCCCTACAAACAGTTTTTTCTGGACCTCCTATGAACCTGAAATTGTGCCAAACGGATCATAACAAGCCCATGTGGCTTGTCATAGAGGTAACGGGAGACTGAGCCACGTAAATAGAGTGGACCCTTCTAACAAGTATCCTGTTTGAGAACTGGGGCTCATATTATGCCCTCCTGAAGAGAAGAATTTTTTTTTTAATTTCAGAATATTATGGGGGTACAAACGTTTTAGTTACATAAATTGCTTTTTTACAGCTTGAGTCAAAGTTATTGTACCTGTTAGGTGTGAATTTACCCATCCCCTCCCCCTCCCTCCCACCTGCTTGATTTCTGATGAATGTTGTTTCCATATGTGCACATTTAAGTATTGATCAATTAGTTCCAATTTAATGGTGGGTACATGTGGTGTTTGTTTTTCCATTCTTGTGATACTTCACTTAGAAGAATGGTCTCCAGTTCCACCCAGGTTAATTCAAGAGTTATTAGTTCACCAGTGTTTTATGGCTGAGTAGTACTCCATGGTGTACATATACCACATTTTATCAATCAACTCATCTATTAATGGGCACTTGGGTTGTTTCCATATCTTTGCAATTTCGAATTGTGCTGCTATAAAAATTCTAGTGCAGATGCCTTTTTTAGAATGTCTTTTTTTTCTTTTAAAAAATTTTTTAAAATTTCTTTATATTATTTATTTCTTTTTCTTCTTTATACTTGTTAGAAATTTTATTTTCTCTCTTCCTAGTCTTTGCGTCTGTATAGAATGTCTTTTTTTTCTTTGGGTAAATACCCAGTAGTGGGATTGCTGGATCAAATGGCAGTTCTACTTTTAGTTATTTGAACTATCTCCATACTACTTTCCATAGAGACTGTACTAGTTTGCAGTCTGACTAGCAGTGTATGAGTGTTCCTATCTCTCCACATCCATGCCAAGAAGAGAAGAAACTAAACCCTATTCCTGTGGGTCAGGTACTATCCTAGGTGTGGGAACTTTCACACAAGAAGCCTCTCTGGGCTTCAGCTTTTTTTTCTTTAAATGAGGATAAAACCTACTTCACAGAATTGTGATGATTGAACCTCTAACCTAGCACAGTGCTTGGCACAGCAGTTAGTAGGCACTTGGGAATGTTTTGTTGTTTGGATCAAAGCATGATCATGAGATAATGTGCATGAAAGTGCCTTGTAAACAGTGGTGGCACACACAAGGGGTCATAAGGTTACTTCAGGGTTTGTGCCCCCCTCTACCTGTGCCTCCCCAGACTGTGCCCAGTGCCCTGCTGCTGGTACCATTAATTAATCAAGTCAGTATTTACTGAAGTCCTACAATGAACCCATCTAGCACTTGAGTGTTGTGGGGAATACAAAGGCTAGAAGGCATGGTCTGGGCCCTCAGGAATCTTTTGGGGTGACCAGACATACATACAGGAGAAACAAGATAAAACATAGAAGGAAGTACTCAGTTGCATGGTATAGACATGATAGGTGGTCAGAGGGGAGGGAGATCAGTGAGGGCTACAGCTATCTGGGGACCCTCTGTGAGAAGGGCCAGGGGAGAGGGCGGAGGAAACATACTGCAGGAGCAAGCAGGCTTGCTAGTGACTTTCCTTTTTGAAGCAGTCAATGCTTGTCACTTGTTGCTATTAATTCTGAGTGGATGGGGGCAGTAGGATACTAGTGGCCTGGGATAAGGAGATTCAAATTCTAGTCCTGGACTTATCACATTCTAGCTGTGTATCCCTAAGTCCTTAGGTAATGTAAACCTCAGTTTCTTCACCTGCATAATGGAACCATAATATCTTTCTCAAAGGTTTGTGGTGAACACTGAAATAACATGCAAAATACTTTTAAAAAGTGCTTCACAATTTCTTTTTCTTTTGCTTAAAAAGCACATCTACTGTCCTATAGGGTCGAGCGCACATGTGTGTGTGTGTGTGTGTGAGAGAGAGAGAGAGAGAGAGAGAGAGAGAAGCACTTTGAGGTCAGGAGAGAGTTCTTTTGAGAAGACAAAGGTTTCACTTTCACAAACATTTTCTCAGCATCCACTTTGTTCTGCTGAAGATGGAGATGAAAAAATTCAGTCTGTGTCCTCCAGGACCTCATGATCTACTAGGAGAGAGAGATGAATAAAGAGATGCTCAGTGCATAATGGATGTGGGTGGGTACAATGAAGAGGGGACTCAGCCCTGTGTGTGCGTGTGCGTGTGCGTGTGTGTGTGTGTGTGTGTGTCCAGGCAACTCCCACTCCTTCCAATCAGTGCAGATAGGAAGGTAGGTCTGTCAAACCTCTCCCTAGCCTGGGATGTTGTTGGCGCGTCTCCTCCCCAATCCTCAAGAACGGGGAGGAGAGAAGGGTAGAAGCCCCCCTCCCCAGGCCAACCTGCCTCCTGCTAGCCGGCCAGGCGCCTTACCGAGTCAGACCACTGGGAGGCTGGGGGAGCCGGGTTGAGCGAGGAGGCGAGCGAGATGGGGGAGCTCTTATTTTGACAGGGGCCTCTCTGGGCTCTGGTATGAAGGCAGAAGGAGGCAGCCAGAGAGCCCCGATGCTTATTCAGGCTGGGGAGAGGAGCCGAGTGGAGGGGCGAGCGAGGCTCCGGCAGTGCAGGGGAGCCCGGAGAGGCGGCGGCGCGCGGCGGAGCCAGTGGCCGGACATGCCCCGGACCCGGGGCCGCTGCACCACCGCCGCCGCTCGGAGCCAGCCAGCTGGACGCCCGCACGCCTGGGTCCCCCGGCGCCGCGCCGCCCGGGGGCTGCGACCCGGACCCTCGGCGTCCGACCAACAATAAGCAACCAGACAGCCCCCTCCCCGCCCCGCGCCCGCCGTCCCCGCGGGCCTCGGGGAAAGTGAAAGGAGGAGGCGAAGGAAGGAAGGAAGGAAGGAAGGGAGGAGGAGCAGGAGCCGGAGCCGGAGCCCTGAGGTTCGGGGCCGAGACCCCAGCCCCGAGCCCCGGCCCGGGCGGGTGTGCGCGCTCTCCCGCCGCTGCCCGGCGCCCAAGACCATGCTCCGCGGTTGGGAGGCAGGAACCCAGGCGCCCAGCGATCCCCGGATACCCTCTCCCGGGCCGGGCTGGTATTGAAATCAAGGCGTCCAGGATCAAAAGATCACCGCCTGCCCGCCCCCTCTGCACCTCCAACTGGCGAGCAGGAGGACCCCCATCCACCCACCGACCCTGACCTGGTCATGGCGTCCAGCTCCGGCTTGGCGTGAGGACCCCCAACCCGCGCGAGGTGAGGGGTGGGTTGGGGGCGAGGGCGAAAGTCATGCCAGGCCAGCAGAGGCGGGAGGAGGAAGAGCCAGTTAGAATTGGGGAGGGGGAACACAGTCTGATTGTCTCTTGCTCTCTGGCACGCACCCCCAGGCTGTTTAGGGGGCGGAGTACGCCCCCAGGGTCAGTGGAGGCTACTCTTAGGCCCCCAATCAGGTTGGCAGCCCCAGAGCACAGTGGGGAGGACTTAGGGGCAGCCAGGGGACCCTGCCACCCTAGCGCAGAGAACAAGGCCGGCCTTGGGCCAGCTGGAGCAGCGAACCCTGCCCTGGGGGCTTCTGGGAGATGTAGTCCCCCTCCCAGGCTCACCAACCCCGTGGGTCTCAGCTCCCCAGTACTCTTCTCCTGGCTGATGGGAGCCTCCAGAAGAAGGTGGGTTGGGATTGAGGAGAGCTGGGGGTCACCCTCTGCCCCCAGGCAGTGCCTATGAGCAGCAGGGGCTGTGACTGAGGGGTATCCCCTGCCAAGGATTCTGAGTGGTGTGGGCTTGGCTGGGGGGTGGGGCAGTCACAGTTCCTTGGAGGTGTCCCCCGCCTTGGTCCAGAGGAGCCCTTGGGGGAAGAATGTGGGGAAGAGAAGTGAGGCTTAGGCTTCTTGCTTGGCTGGGGTAGATCCTACTCCAGGGCTGCTGGAATTTGCTTTCAGGAGAGACTGAGGAGGCTGAGAAGGAGAATGTCGCTCAGAGTCTGGGAGTCTGCAGGGTGTCTTTCTGGAGCAGTGAAGCCAGGATCAACTCTGTCTGTCTGTCCAGCTTCCTTCCTTCCGGGTTTTTCTGACACTCCCTCCCTCCTCTTTCTGTCTGTCTGCTGCTTGGGGTGTGTGTCTGTGTCTGTGTCTGGGGGACCTCTGCTGCAGGGAGGGAAAGTGTGGCTCACAGAGGTGTGCTGAGCATGTGTCTGAGAGCTCAGAAAGGGGCTCCAGGGCCCCCCTGATCTTTTGCCCCCCTTCCCCCAGCCTTGGTTTACTCTTTTACCTAGGAAAGCTGTCTGCACTGTATCTACTATAACCCTGCAGATGCCTCTGAGCAGTTCTCCAAGTGAGACCTCCAGGCTGGGTTGGCTTCCACTCCCCTTCTTCTCTCCCTCTCTTCAGCCTCTCCAGGGAACAGCCACTTCTGGGCAGGGGCTGCCTAGCTCCTCTGCTGCTCCTCAGCACAGGCTTGGCTGCCTTCTCTGGGTCAGGACCATGATTTCATGGCCCCAGGGGAAGAGCATGCTCAGGCCCTGTCTTCCTGGTGTCAGCTCTGTGGTCCTGCAGCGAGAGGCCTGAGGACAGGGTGAGAATGTGTTAGGAAGGTGAGGGGCAGGGAGGGAGACTAGGAGTCTGAGGCCAGGAAGGAAGGTGCTACCTCTCCTAGGTGGTCTGCTTCCTTGGCCTTGGAGGACCAGGCCTAGAAGTCCAGCCTTCTGGGCCACCTCCCTTTAGGGGTTCTCTGCTTACCCATGTTGCTCCTGTTTGGGTCGGCGTGGGGGTTCGTGATGGTTGGCTTGCTGGTGAGGGGTAGAATACCTATAATCTTGGATCCCTAGTGACTCTTGTGTCTGGGGTAGCAGGGGTCCCGTGGCTGGAGATGGGTTTTGAAGGTTCAGAATGAGTCTCTGACTATGATGATGGGGAGTCAAGGGAGAGGAAAGATATCACAGGGTCCTAGAAAAGGATCAGTGGACCACAGAAATTGGGGCTAGCATATCAGTGGCAATTTGGGACCTAGTGATCTTGCTTGTTGAATCTGCACTGGGCACCCATGACTCCACTTAGCAGGTTCCTGTCTCCCAATTCCTGGTACCTGGGTTAAGCAGGAGCCCTAGACTGGGGGCTCAACTTCCATGACCAGACAGGGCAGTAGCCTTCTGGGCAGAGTCCTAGGGGGTGGCAGTGTGGACTCAGCGAGGGCTGGAATGCCTGCCACCTGCTTTAGATTAAAGGAGATGCTGTGCAAAGGGGGGCTGCCTGCCTGTTGGGGGAGCGGCTGGGATGGAGCTCTGTGGAGCCCAGGAGTGGGGTGGGAGGAAAGGACCAGGGTTGCTGGAAGCAGCAGCTCTGGCAGGAGTGGAGGGAGCCAACTGTCACCAGCTCTGCAGCCCCTCCTCCACGGAGTCTAAGAGGAGGAGCTGGGGGTACCCCATACTGCTTCTGGCACCACACGCTGAAGTTCTGTCCCAGCACCCTGGGGCAGCTCCGGGGAGCCAGGGTGTCTGAGTGTCCAGTCTTCCCAGGATGAGAAGAGGCCCGCAAAGAGGTGGGGGCACTCTGAGGTTCTTTTTGCCCTGATGCCATGTTTACTCTTTCTGGAGCTACTTGGTTGCTGGTAGCGAGGCACCTCAAGAGCCTCGGCACCCAGGGTGACAGGGAAATGGCATCCTTTCTTTCCTTGTACCAGGGCCCTGGGCACTGCCTGGGTGCTGACCTGGGGGGAGGGGCGGGGGGG
>VBSM01001265.1:73997901-74012135 GCA_008086735.1 Cheirogaleus medius | reverse complement strand
CTGGTCCCCTAGGCGCAGTGCCTGTACACACACACACACACACACACACACACACAGAGCCTCTCTCCCTCCCGCCAGCCCCCTCCTTCCTTACTTAGCAACAACTCCCTGAATTCACAACAAACACTCCTGTGGGCTCCTGGTCTGACTAGGGAAAGCTGGAGAAAGCTGGGGACAGGGAGGAGGCGCTTAGCTTCTCCTAGACTGTCCTCAAGGAGGGAGGAGCAAGCGGGCTTCTAATCCACTCAACGAATGCCCCCACCCTCCCCACTGGAAGCCACTGCCCGTGGGGACAGGGAGGAAGTGGTCCTGCTTTCAGTTCAGGCCCTGAAAAAAGTGGGGGGCAGTGGCCAGGTGTGGCTGAGCAGGTGGGTGGGGGCAGGGCTTGGACTCCACCCTTCACTGGTGAGTCCCACTTGACCTTTGACCCCTGCCTGGGGCCTGGGAGGGGCAGCAGACCTCTCCCTAGCCTGGGACTACTCTCAGCCTGGCCCTGTGCTGTCCTCCTGGTAACTTGCCTTGCACCCTCCCCTGACCGTTAAGGACCTGGGTAGGTGAGGATGTAACGGATTGGGGTGGGCGGGACTGGGGGAGGCCCAGGAACTTTGCTCTGCCTGGGAGCACAGGCACAGGCCAGGCGGGGCACCTGTGTCCCCTGTGTGGAGGGGGTAGGGAGCGCTGCGCTGTCTTTGATCTCTTCCCTGGGCAGCAACGGGCCCCAGTGCAGGACCTGGTACACATCAGGCATGGAGGGAGGGGTGTGGAATGAGTGGGTGAGGCCTGGGCACCCATTCTTTCATCATAGCTCAGAGGACTGATACCACAGTGAATCCGTAATATTGTGAAATGGTTTAGAACTCAAATGCCAGAGTGCCTGGGTTCAGACCCTAGTTCTTCTAATTATGGGCTGTGTGCCTTAGGCAAGTTACTTAATTTTCCTGTGCCTCCCTTTTCATATTGGTAAAGTGGGGAATATAAAAATATTTTCTTGTAGAGTTGTTCTGAGGATTAGATAATTCATGTGAAGCATCTAGGACTGTTGCAGTTACAGAGTAAATGCTCAATAAATGTTGGACATCCTCCTCATTATTAGTCAGAGCTCTTCACAGAAACTTTTGGCCCTCCCAGGGGCTTTAGCAGGGGAAGAACTGATAGAGAGGGAGGGAGTGTGGGGGTGGGGAAGAGACAGCCTTTCCAGCACTTCAAATGCCTGGATTCCCTTCCAGATCCACTTTCTTGCCCTCAGTTTCCCCACTGTTGGTGCTGGCTGACATATTGATTGCAAGTTTGCCAAATAGCCATGCGCCTGGAGGAGGCCTGGGGAGCTTAGGACACGTCTCCTCTCCTGGCTGTCTCCAGGGCCAGCCCTCCCTCCCTGAGGCTGTTTGCTCAGTTCAGCTCCAGCACTCCTCCCACCGCCCCAGCCCCTGCTGCTCTCTGCTCTTTCACCAGCCGAACAAGACATTCCGTCCTTAAATGGCTTAAATGGCGGCCTCCTCTCCTTCCTGACCTAGAGGACAGGGACCTTCCTTGGGGAGAAAAGTGGCCCTGTGGAGCTGTGACCTGGATGGCAGCTGTTAAGCCTGCCTCAGGGCCTGGGGTCCCCTGGATTCCCTGTACCTGCCTGAGCATTTTCCCTGAGTGTGGGAGGGCAGTGCCCAGCCCTGTGATGTGTAGAGGGACCCAGATGGGCACGCCTGGTGTCTGCTGGACACCGATGGGCAAGGAGGGGGCATCCTTAAACCCATAAAGGGAGAGAGGTCATATTAGCATCCATGCTGTCCAAAAGACACCCCCTGAATCCTTCCCTGGGCTGCATGGGTGGGTATGGGCAGTGCTAGAAAAAGTTCTGCCTTTGCCCTGTGTGCCCTGGGACAGGGGAGAATGCTGAGTGATGCTAGGTGGTCAGGGCTCCTGAAGGCCCTGGGATGGGAGCAGATGTTGGAGGGGCTGAGGCTTGGGAACTTCTAGGTGAGGAGCCCAGGGGTGGGTGGCAGGGATCAGGTGTCCACCATGAGAGGGGAGCTATGCAGACAGGTGGTTAAAATCTTCTGGGGATCAAGATGTGGCAGAAGTGCCTAGGATGCCAGGGCTCCTGGCTCTGAGGCCTGGGCTTGGCTAGCAGGTACCCTCTCTGGCCTGGCCAGCTCACCACCTCTCTCTGGGTCCAGAAAGGACACCTTCCTTCCATGGGCCTGGGGCGTGAGGGCTCAGAGTCTGCCTAGGCCATGCCTCACTGCTGGGCTGGCCATGCTCCTGTGCCCAGCCCCTGGGGCCTGTTCCTTGGGCAGGCTAGGGCTATTTTTGGGATCGGGCTGGGGCTCTGGGGCTGGTTTCAGATGTTCCAATGTGAACGGGAGAAAATGGGAACAGATGGCTGGAGGGTTCCGATCAGCAGGTCCTGCTGGGAGCAAGTTATTTTTAGGGCCTTGTTAACCCTTTGGGGGCTTGTGGGGCCACCCTGAGAGGTAGAGCCCTCTCTAGTTGAGAAGAGAACAAGTCTTCTCCCTGGACCCCCTGCTTTCCAGTACCGCTTGTCAGTTCTTTCTGTCCCAGACTCTCCACTCTTAAAAGAGGTCCATGGCAAGAGAGTAAGCTCCAGTAGGTCCCAGCCCAAACACTGCAGGTGACTGCCATGGGGTCAGGCAGGGAGAGGGGCACCTGGAGAGGGGAAGCTGGCCATTGTTGAAAGGATAGCCCCCTTTAGTCACCTCCTGGGGTTTTGAGACCTGGAGCAAGAGGGTGGACAGCCACTCTCTGGGTTCATGCTCTGGGTTTGAGTGTAGCAGTGAGCCCAGGGATACCCAGGGGTGTGTTCGCAGAAGGAGCTGGCCTCTGTGAGGAGGGCAGAGGAAAACCCAAGTCTTTGTACTTGGTACCACTAATGTGATGCCCATGGGCCCCGCTCACTTGGACACTCAAAGGGCAAATATCTGGACAACGCCCACCTTTACCAAATGCTCAAGTATTTCGGTGTTATGGCAGGCGGTAAAGATGGGGATATCAGTGCAGAGGTGGTTCGACAAGGGCTGGTATGCCTTAGGCATTCTGTTAGTTTCACTACTATTATCTCACTCTATAAAATTATCCTCATTTTGCAGATGAGGAAACTGAGGCTCAGAGGGATGAAGTGATGGACAAAACCACATAGCTTAAAAGGGGCAGGGAGTGACTGGCACTCTGTCTGCCTGACTGCAAATTCAGTTCCCATTCCACTGTGCCACACTACTGGGGTCCCAACCCTAGGGTGAGGCTGCCATGTAGGGGACCTCCTCAGAAAGCATGTTTATGGAATGGGCGTGGGAAAGGAGGCCTGGGGGCAGGGGACCCTGCCTGTCCCTGATCTCGCAATCCCCTAAGCCCTTCTTGCCTGCGGGTGCCAGGACTGACACCAGAAACCTCATTTGGCCTTCCTGTCTCCCTTGCAGGAGGATCACAGGCACACATCCTGTCTCATCACCCCCACCCCCTCCCAGTCCTGGCCCACATGCCCCTGCTTCCTGGAGGGTCATGGCAGTCTGGATGTCAATGTGGGCTGAGCTTGAGGGCCCTCCAGGTGCTGCTAGTGCCAAGAGTTTGGGCCAGCAGGAGAGGTTAGGGGGCTGGGAGGATGTCAGTGCCTCTGGCAGTACCTGGGGGAGAGAGCAGGCTTTGGGTGAGGTCCCGCCCCTTGGTGCACTGGCTGTGCCAGCAGTCTGCGGCACTCCACTCCTCCCACAATGGCCCCATTGTTCCCAGCTGCCAGGCAGTTTGGAGGAGGTTCCTTGGCCACCCCTACCCCCCTAAATAGGGGCCACATTAACCCCTTGGAGGACTGAGGCCAGGTGAGGGCCCACAGGGATCTGCCCTGCCCATCTGTCCCTACTCTGGGAGCCCAGGCTTGGGAAGTCACCTTCTACCCACATGTACACAGCAACAGGCCACCTCCTGAGATCGGGGTCTCCCACAGGGTAAGGAGGAGCACCTAGACCCTCTCCCACCCCCATCCTGGTGCAGGTGCCAGGGGGCAGGAAGTGCCAGTGGGGTGGCAGGCGGGGGACCAGATATATTTGGGCTGGTGGGGCTAATTCCAGCCACCACCGCCTGCCCTATTGGCTCCTGAGCTCCTTTCCTTCCTGTGAAACCAGAGCTGGGTTGGGCCTAGGTCAGGATTTCGGTGGATTTAAAGAGGCAGCACCATCCCTGCCAGCCTGGCTTCCTCTCCCCCTCCCCAGGTAGGGTGTGGGGCAGAGAGAGGACTAGAGAGCTTCTTGCTCCTCCCTTGTCCTGAGCCAACCCCTGGCCCTTGCCTCTGTTGGGGTACAAGGCTTTTGGCACTCCTCTCTCCCAGAGCCCTGGGCGGGTGGGGTGGGCGGGGGTGGGCTGTGGTTTCCTGTGTTGGCTGTTTGTGCCTGGCCCAGAGTGCCCTCCGCCTGCCTGGGCTTCCTGCCCTGTCTTGTTTCCTTGTGCCCCCCACCCCCTCTCCACCCTTCACCACTGTGGGAGGGAGCAGCCAGGGATTGGGCAGCAGTCTTTGGGGGCACCCCATTGCCAGGGCATGATTGCTTCCCAAGGCCTGGCCACATTGGCAATGGCTGTAGAAGCCAAGAGAAGTGAGGTGACCTCAGGCCTGTCTAGGCAATGCCACTTGTACCTGCAGGCTCCAGAAGGGACAGTGGGCAGAATGTACCCCCCGGCCCCAAGCACCCTATTCAAAGATCCAGACTAGAAAGGGCTGGGAGCAGGAGTTTCCATGGCCCTCCAGAGTTGGGGTTGTCTGACATTACCCTGGGGCTGCAGGTGGGGTGGGGTTGGAAACTCCCAGGCAAAACCTCCCAAGCAAAAATGGTTGATTTGCATGGCCTCCTTTGGCACTGGGTGGGGGGAAGTGGAGAGAGCTGCTAGGAACCAGGGCCAGGGGAAGGCCCCCCCCAAGCCTGGAAGTCCCCACATAGAGGGTCCCGGAGCAACACCTTGGTCCCTGAGCAGATTTCCTGCTGGGCTATGAATCCTTGATCTCCCCACTGGCTGAGTCACCAGCTCAGGAAGAGGAAGTGACCTGAGTGGTAGAGGAGAGCTTCTAAGGACCAACAGAGTCCTGACACCCAGGAGAAAGGGGATTTGGGACCTTGTTGTTCCTCAGGGCTGGATCTCCCTGAACCAAAGGCCAAGGGTCTCACCCCACCCCTCGTTCCCAGCAGGGGGTCCTGGCAGCACATTTTCCTCTCTGGAGGTGTCTGCCCCCTGCATGTGGAAGCGTGGACCCTCCAGTGAGCTCTCCAAAGCGCTTTCTCACTGCCTCTTTGGGGAGGTTCTGAGCTAGGCAGTGAGACTGGTGGGCTAGCTGGTGAGCCAAGCAGAGGCTTCCAGCTCAGGGGGCAGCTGGAAATAGGCAGGTTGCCACTGGATGTGGGAGTGCTGCCCTACCTGTGGCAGTTCTGTGTTGAGCAGAGCTGGGATGTCACACCTGGAGGCTCTGGGGTACGGGCATGGGAGCTTCCCTTGTCTCCCTCCCCCAGCCGGGGGCAGGCCCACTGCAACACTTGGGTTGCCAGCTCCCCACCCTCCTGTCACACGGAGGGGGCAAATGATCTCAGGCTCTTTGTCTCAGCCGCCTCCTCCGGGCACATTCTCCTGGGTATGCTCCTGGCCTTTCACTCAGGTGACTCGCACCTGCTCCCTGTTTGTGAGCACATTACCCCTCCTCACCCTACCCCTAAGAGGGGGCCACAGTGATGTGTTTCCAGAGTCCCATCGCTCTGCTTTCTCCATCTCAGGGGCTTTTGGCCTGACACTAGGAAGCCCCTTCTCTCATTTAAAAACTGCAAGAGCCAGGAATCAGCCCTCCTGCCTCCCATGGCCAGGCCTTCCAGGTGTCTTCTGGGACTGTGCGTGGTGGAGGAGGAGGGGTCTTTGGGAGCTGAGGCAGACTCCTGAGGGGGAAAGGGGGGAGGTGTGAGATGGGAAAGTCCTGACTCATGCATGCTTGACTCAGCTCGCCCTGCAGCTGGGTGGGAGAGGGGGTGGAGTCCTAGAGGGGAGGGTGACTGACTCTAAGATGCTTCTGGGGAGGAGCCTAGGCCTGGCTGGCCACAGGAGAGGACTAATTTTCTAACAGCCCCTCCCCAAATTATGAGAGGTCCCCCCAATATTTGAGGCTGTAGACATAGGAGGTGATGAGTGACCCTTGCTCTGCCCCTCCCTGTCCCCCTTATAGGGGCCCAGGCACTGTGGCTGCCATGTCGTAAGCCCACCCATCTGGTGTAGGCTCATAGTAGTCATGAGGGTGGGCAGGTGTCACTGCAGTCTCTGGAATGATGGTCCTAGCACTGCCACGTACGTGACCCAAGAGCACAGCACTTCCTTTTCCCAGACCTCAGTTTCCTCATTGTGAGATGGGGTAGATAGTTTGGGGAATGAGTGAGGTGGTAAAGGTGAGAGCCTGAGATGCATGTCAGCCATAGATCTGCCCCTAAGCCCAGGTGTCTCCAGTGACTCCTGCCTGCGGCTTCCCTGGTTGTGATGCAGGAGATGGGGGTGGCAGGCTGCTTCCCAGCTAGACCCTGGACTTTGGAACGTTTCCCTGAGAAGCCTTCCTCCCCAGGGACAGAGCTGGAGTGGGGACGCCAATGTGCCCTAGGGTTAAACTGAGGTTAGACTCCCACAGGGTGACAGGTGGGTCCCCCTCACCCTGAGGTCCCAGCGCAGCCCCGCAGGGAGCAGCGGAGTGTGCACCGGTGTCTGGCTGGGCCTGTCACCGGGACAAAGCTCCTGGGTCCAAGACTCCTCCCCTTCCCTCCCCCACCTTTAACCGGGATGGGTTGCTGGTGGGTGGGCGGTGTGGAGCGAGGGGGGAGCCGGGGCAGGGGGTGGTTGGGTGAGGCTTCTGTGTCTGTGTAAGTCTGTTGATGTATCTATGGCCGTGTGTGTTTCTTTGTGACTACCAGGCTCAACTTTCTACGGCTCCCTTGTGGCCGGCCTCAGTCTTTGCATCTGTTCAATGAGCCGGGGAGCTCCCACTCAGCCCTGGGGCAGCCTCGGCGTCCGCGCGCGCCCCAGGCGGTCTCAGCGGTTCGCGCTCGGGCCAGTGCTTCCCTCGCCCTCGGGCACACCTCCGTGGGTTGGGCGTGAGCGCGCTTCTAGTTTCCTGGGCTCCGTGCGTGTCTTTGTCTCCCTGTCCACGTGTGAGCTGTGAGTGTGTGAGAGTCAGACTTCGGCTGCTTGTGGGTCTCTGCGCCCCTGTCCAGAGGCGCCCAGGGGTCGGCGCCTCTACCGGGCCGGCGCGCGCCCAGCCCCTCGCGGGACTTGTCCGTGTGTCTGTCCGCGCGCGCTCGCAGGGCCTGGAGAACCACGCCGCAGCCCTGTCCGCCTCCCGCTTGCTAGCTCGCTGCCTCGCTGGCTGTCGCTCGCTCGCTCTGCCTCTCCGCCCGGGCTCTGGCGAAGGGGGCGGGGTGGGGGTGCAGGCGGGGGGAGGGGAGGCTCCTGCATTCTTGCGGTCGGGGAGGAATCTGAGCCAGCGTTACTGGTCTCCAGAAGAGCCCAGCTGCAGCCCCGGGGCCCCGCCAGGCCTCTCGCTGCCCGCCCGGGCCTGCTGGGATGGGCACGGGCTAGGCCTCGAGCTGGGGGCGGGGTGGGACATTGCCCCCCCACGCCTCCGGGCCCCCTCCGCGGCTGGAGAGCCCCGGGGCAGGGCGCAGCGCTGGGGGCGGGACGCCAGGGGTTCCCCACCCTGGGTGAGGGGCGCGTCTGGGAGCTGGAGTCCCTCCCAGGGGCCAGAGCAGACCTCACAGCAGCCCCACGCGGCACCCTTGCAACCCAGCCTTTTAGTGAATTCTGCCTCTGCAGCCCGTGGTGGGGGGAAGCTTGGTAGACTGCAAGCTCCCTGAGGGCAAGGTGCGGGAGGGATGGGGACAGGACTGGCCTCTAGGATCAAGACCCCATCTCGTAGTCCTCCCTTTCCAGTCCCACCCTACCCTATCCAGTTCCCTAGTCCCAGGGCTGTTGGGTCCTCCCTTCTCCCCTCCCCCTCTCACACCCCCTCCCCAAGTCACGAGTTTTCTCTTTGGGGCTTGTTGCTGCAGTCCGTGCTCCAGTACCGAGTACCTGGCTGGGCCCTGGGCACGCACAGGGGCCGTAGCCCCACTGTGTGTGGGAGCCATGAGGATCCTGGCTAACAAGACAAGGTGTGTGGGTGTCGTGGAGGGCGGGACGTGTGTGTGTGTGTGGAGTGTGGGGAAGGGAAGGGCCCAGTGGTGATGAGGCCCAGGCTGTGCGGGCTTGGAGAGCTAGCCCCCCTGGGCACCTGGCTCCCCGGCCACCGGTGGGCTAAAGGGGTTAGCACGGGAAGGCCTGGACCAGGCAGGAGCCGCAGCCAGCCTTGGTGCCTGGGCCCAGGGGGCAGAGGGCACTGGCAGCCAGCTATGCCTGCTGCTTCTTCTGGTCCCTTCTCAGTGTTCCCTCCTTAAAATGGCTTGAGCAGACTCCTGCCTGCCCTACTGGGGGTCCGATGGCAGCCTCTGGCCTCAGTCTAGCTGGGGGTGGGAACAGGAGTTGGGGGCGGCGCCTGCCTCCCTCCTCCCCAGAAGAAGCCAGCCGACAGGGCCAGGCGGCAGCAGCAGGACAGCAGAACTGAAATAAATCTGAGCTGGTGTGGAATGAGGGGGGATAAATATCCTCTCCCGTGATGTGATCTTTCCAGCGGCTATTAATAGGTCTCCGGGGAGGGGGAGGCGGCGGGGGGAGCGGGCTGGAGCTTAAAGGGCCCGCAGCCTAGGCTGCAGGAATCCTTGGCTTCAAGCTGCACTCCCTTCTGCTAGACACACCACTCCCCTCCCCCTTTCCTCCTGCTCCTGCCTGCCGGCTCACCCTCTTCAGGCCTTCCCCTCCAGCTCTAGGGAGCTTTCTGGACCAGTGGGTACCACTCTTGGGTGTGCTTTTCCCCACCTCCCCTGGGGAATGGGACTGGGGCATGAGCAGTGACCCCCAGGTCCTGTGGCCCTTCTCTGCTGATGTTGGGACACCTGGGAGTTGAGGTTTGAGACCTTGGAAGGAGTCTGAAGACAGCAAACCCTAGAAGAGGATGCTTAAGTTCTGTTCAGGTGCTAGAGGAGAGGGGTGGCCTCAGAAGCTTGCAAGTCTGATGGATGTTGGGGCTGGGGGTGGGTAGATTCTGCCAACTCAAAGCCCTGGTTTTCATTGTAATTGGGGGTGGAGGGGGCATCAGCCCTTGTCTGAGGAGCCATAGAAGGAGAGAGTGAATAGCTGCTGGTGGTCTTGAGATGCCGCTCAGCTCTCCTCCCCCCTTTAGGTGAGGCAGGATGGGGCAATTAAAGTCCAGGCATGGGTAGACCCTAGCAAGATTAACTTTTCACATCTCTCCTACCTTCTCCCAGGTTACCCCACCCCAGGAGGAGAGAAGCTCCAGGGAGCCCGCCGCTGTCCCCTCGCGGCCACTGCCCCCCTGCCCCAGCCAAGCCAATGCACCCAGAAAATAAATTGACCAATCATGGCAAGACAGGGAATGGCGGGGCCCAATCCCAGCACCAGAATGTGAACCAAGGACCCACCTGCAACCTGGGCTCAAAGGGCGTGGGGGCGGGGAACCATGGGGCCAAGGCCAACCAGATCTCACCTAGCAACTCAAGTCTGAAGAACCCCCAGGCAGGGGTGCCCCCTTTCAGCTCACTCAAGGGCAAGGTGAAGAGGGAACGGAGCGTGTCTGTGGACTCTGGAGAGCAGCGAGAGGCTGGAACCCCGTCCCTGGATTCAGAGGCCAAAGGTACCCCATTTCCTGATCCCTGAGGCCCTAGCATCCTCCACAGTCCAAGGCCCAGCATGCTGTGCTGGGAGACCATCTCTCTGCCGTCCTCGCCAGTCCTCATCCCTTGCTCCTCTCCAGCATTTATGAATGGGCATCTTTCTCTTACCCCATCACATCCAACAACCAGGTTATTCAGGATTGAGGTTGGCCAGGGTGCCACCTATGGAGGGGTCACATGGAGTGATGGGGCTTCTGGTCTCATCCCCCTCTGTTTTCCCTCCAGTACCCTAGAGGGGAGAGGGGGGTGCTCTGGGGTGAGAAACAAACCCTCACACCTCCCAGGAGCCTCCTGGTATCCTGCCTGGTGGGAGCGTCTGGGAGCAGGCACTGAGGCCTGGAAGAGTAGCAGCGGCTTCCCCCTCCCCCCCACCCTAATTAGAACCAGTTGTGGTTGGGGATTATGCTGTGCTTGGTGTTGGGGGGGGGAGGGGAGACAGGCAGCCAGGGCTATAGAGAGAAATCAGAAACAAATGGTGGTGTGGTGGGGGCCAAAGGCTGGCAAAGTGCCCACCATGGCCTGGGCAGTGCCCTCGGGTGGGGCATCTTAGGGAATGGGTCTGGGAGGGACTCTGGGTGTGGGAGGACAGGGCCTCTGGGCACTCACTCTTACCCCTGCTTGCCTTCGTCCTGCCTGGGCAGAAGTGGCACCCCGGAGTAAGCGGCGCTGTGTGCTGGAGCGGAAGCAGCCATACAGTGGGGACGAATGGTGCTCTGGACCTGACAGCGAGGAGGATGACAAGCCCATTGGGGCCACCCACAGTGAGTGCCCATTGATGCCAACATACTGTGGCCCTGTGGTGTCCCTGGGGGATGGTGCCCAGACGGAGCCTCCCTGTCCTTACCTGGGACTGGAGAGGACTGAGGCTGGGCAGGAGGAAGTGTTAATAGTACGGGCCAGGAGCCCAGGCACCTTCTCTCCTGTCCCACTTCTCAGACTCTATACCTCTCTGCACTGTGACAGCCCAGCCCCTGCCTTCTGGGTGGTCAGTGGCGCCCTCTCCCTGGGGACTTGAGGTGGGGTGGGGTTCCCTCAGGTGGCCACATCACCTATGCCTCTGCCCACTAATTCCTGGCCTATGCTGCCACCTACTGGCCAGCAGAGGGAGGGCGGTGAAGGTCCAGCCTCCCCGGAGCGGACAGTTGGCTCCTCTGTGTAAAGCCATGCTAAGCCTGGGTGTGAGCTGATCCTTGGCTGTGTCTCTGGTGCCCTTCCCTAACCTCTAATTGACTCCTGGCAAGTACCCGGGTTGCGTCACAGGACAAGGAGTCACTGATGGTGCCCACCCCTCTTGGTCTTTTATTGATCCGTGTGTGTTTGGGGCTTCTGTGAGTGATGGGGAGAGCCCCTGGGAAGCTCATACTCATTTATGTGGTGTTTTCCCTCAGAGCTTACATCTGTTTGAGGGGAGAGATAACTTAATGTGTAAGAAACTAGCCAGAGAATGTTCAATCGTAAACTTCTGGAAGGCAGGGACATAGAAAGAAGAAAGTAGGCTGGACGTGTCGTTTTATTCAATCCTTACGTCAGTGCTGCGAGGCCAGCGTGGTCATGAAGCCTGTTGCAGAGGAAACAGCGAATGTTGAGGAGTGAGCGGACCATGCCTGTGGAGGTGGTGCCGGCGGGGGATTCAAAGGCCATCCAGTCCCAGGACTTCCCCCCACCCATGGGCCTAACTAGTGGTCTCTGAGCCTCTGGCTGATCCCCAGGACAGACACCCTGCACCCCCCACCCCTGCACGCCCCACTTCACTTTTATAACACGAGACTGCACTGTTGTAGAAACTTAGGAAGACACAGGAAAATACAAAGAGGAAATTGCTGACATCCCATACCTGGGCAACCGTTGTGACAATTTTAATTGTACTGCCATTAGATTGTTGAAGAGTCCTTAACAGAGGGACAGTCTAACACAGATGTTAATAGCATGGGCTCTGTGATCAGGCTGCCTTGGTTTGCACCCTAGGTTATTTGTGTAAATTTGGGAAAGGGCCTCGGTTTTCTCATCTATAAAAATGTTATTTACCTCATAGGGTTGGTATGAGGAGTAAATGAGTTCATACATGTAACGTACTTAGAACAGGGTTAGCTTTTTTGTTGTTGTCATTGTACTAGAAGGTTCCTTATTGAACTGAACCCTGCCTCCCTCCCCATAGCTCATATCCAGGAGCCTTGTTGTGGGTACTGAGTATACACCTTCTCTGTCCCCCGGCGGCCCTCGCACACTGAGGTCAGCTCTGAGGTCCCCCCAGACTTCTGCCTGTGCACTTCTATGCAAAATTGGAGCGGTAGGGTCCCCTCCATTATGGTCTGTCAGGGAAGGTCTATCTGAGGAGGGGAGCCTGACACTGGGCCCATGGGAAGGTGGCTGCTGTCCTGGCTCAAGTTTATTTTTATTTATTTATTTATTTATTTTTTTGAGATGGAGTCTCACTCTGTTGCTTGGGCTAGAGTGCCATGGCGTCAGCCTAGCTCACAGCGACCTCAAACTCCTGGGCTCAAGTGATCCTTCTGTCTCAGCCTCTTGAGTAGCTGGGACTACAGGCACACACCACCATGTCCGGCTAATTTTTTCTATATATATTTTTTAGTTGGCCAATTAATTTCTTTCTATTTTTAGTAGAGACAGGGTCTCACTCTTGCTCAGGCTGGTTTTGAACTCCTGACCTTGAGTGATCCACCCGCCTAGGCCTCCCAGAGTGCTAGGATTACAGGTGTGAGCCACCGCACCCAGCCTCAAGTTTAGAGATGGAGTTTTGTTCTGCCACCCACACTGGAGCTCTATGGCCTGATTATAGCTCACAGCAACCTCAAACTCTGGGGCTCAAGTGATCCTCCTGCCTCAGCCTCTTAGTAGCTGGGACTACAGGTGCGGGCCACCACACCTGGGTATTTAAAAAATTTTTGTAGAGAGGGGGTCTCACTATGTTGCCCAGCCTGTTCTCAAACTCCTGGCCTCAAGCAACCCCTCCCACCTCAGCCTTCCAAAGTGCTGGGATTACAGGCATGAGCCACTGTGCCCAGCCAGGCAGTTTGTCCTATATTAACTGAGAATGTTGTCATTTACTCTCTGCAGCCAGGCGCTTTGACTTGTTTTTCTTGGCATGGGAATGGGCCTGCCACTCACCTAGACCTATTGATGACCAATTCTAGATTTTTTCTGGTATAAATTTTTGGGGTACAAGTGCCATTTTGTTACATGGCGTAGTGGTGAAATCAGGGCTTTTAGGGTGTCCGTCAACCCAAATAAGACATATGGTACCCATTAAGTCATTTTTCATCATGCATCCTCCTCACTCTCCTGTGGATCTTTTCTAGGCTAGGACTTAGAGTGACGTTTGTCACCATGGAACCAAATTTCTCTTGATGCTGAGGGTGGCTGGTCAGTCCTGGGAGTGTTCCCAGTATGTCCGCTGTTATAACTCTCTGTTTTTCAAATGGATCTTTTACTTTGACATAGTTCTGAACTTGCTGATAAAAAACATATTTCTCTGTTGTACCCCTGTGCAAGGCAGGGGTTAGCGTTTCCATTTTATAGGTGAAGCAGCTTAGAGGGAGGATGTGTCTTATTTGTAAAATGACAAAGTCAGTCGGTTTGCATCGTCAGTTTGTGAAGCCTCTTTCCACTGGGTCACTAGAGGGGGTGTGTGCACACGTGCCATGACAGGAGCCTGAGGGTGAGAGTAGAGCTCAGGGCTGGATTTCGAGTCCTGACCTGGGTTCAGATCCTGACTCTGCGCTAGCTGGCTGTGTAACCGTGGGCAAGTTACTTATTTCCTCCTTTGTAAAGTGGAGTGTGTGGCACATTCCTCCCAGGGGTGTGTTGATTAGATAAAATCACACCCATTAAGTGCCCAGTGGAATGCCAGGCACATGGAGGCCTTTTGGAAAGGGCTGCATGTTCCCTCCCCTCCTCTCCACATGGTCACCAACCTTGCCATCCTGCTCAAAGACTGATCTAGGGCGAGTAAGTGTGGAAACCAGACTGGGGAGAGCACCGGATTGCAGCAGCAAGTGACCCTGGGGCACGAACTGTAAGGCAGTGAACCTCCCTGGGAAGGGGGTACCAGCTGGGTCTCCTCCCTGGGGGCCACTCACCCCCTCTCCCTCTCCTCTGTCCTCATGCAGATTGTAATGTAGCAGACCCAGCCATGGCGGCCCCACCGCTGGGTCCCGGCCAAACTGCCCAACTGCCCCTCAGCGAGAGCAGTGCACCAGGCCCCCCGCATGGGCCCCCACCAGGTCTCCGGCCTGATGCCCCTGGGGCCGGGGGCGGGGGTGTCCCCGGAAAGCCTCCCTCACAGTTTGTGTATGTCTTCACCACCCACCTGGCCAACACGTAAGTGCCTCGGGGAAGCCAAGTTCACTCTGGCGGGGCAGCACCCCTCAGCCTGGGGTCCTGAGGGAGCTTGTGGCAGGGGGTGAGCCGGGGGAGGGT
>VBSM01001265.1:73952584-73963667 GCA_008086735.1 Cheirogaleus medius | reverse complement strand
TAGCACTCTGGGAGGCTGAGGCAGGAGGATCGCTCAAGCTCAGGAGTTCGAAACAAGCCTGAGCAGGAGTGAGACCCTGACTCTACTAAAAATATAGAGAAATTAATTGGCCAACTAAAAATATATAGAAAAAATTAGCTGGGCATGGTGGCGCATGCCTGTAGTCCCAGCTACTCAGAAGGCTGAGGCAGAAGGATCGCTTGAGCCCAAGAGTTCGAGGTTGCTGTGAGCTAGGCTGATGCTAGCCCAGGCAACAAAGTGAGACTCTGTCTCAAAAAAAAAGAAGAAAGAAAATTGCATGTGGCAGTCTTTTCTAAAAGGTACAGAGTAAAAAGTATTCATCAGATAAATAGCAAACCAAGTGCCTTGGGATATGTTGATTTCCTCATCTGGAACAGCAGCTGCGATTGGAGTCACCAAGCTTTGGATAATCCATTGCTATTCTCCAATGTCCATCAGTTTTCTGACAGGCAAACAGGTGATTTGAGTAGGGATATGGTAGGATTTACCACCTCTATCTTTCAATACCTTGTTGGTGGCATTAATCTCTTTCAGAAATGTGATATTGTTTTTTGTTTGCTATGTTAGTATGTAGACACAGTTCTAGTGGCTTTCACTTGGCCTTTTCTACCACAATAACCTTCATTCATTCCAAGGATCAGAGTACCAATATAGGGAGTCTACCAGCTGCAGAGTACATCTACTCAGATATCTACTGAGTATATCTAAGCTGCAATGTATATCCACCTATGCATTCTGAAACTGGGGAGATAATGATGGGATAAGTTCTGGGAACCACTGGGCTTGCTGTGAGATGGAGCCAACCAAAACTCCATAGATCATTGACTTCCATAAGCCTCTACTCTGACAATGGAACGCAGTGGCATTTTTGTTCTACAGGAATTCACACCAATTCGGAGCCAAGGTTTAGTAATTCCTAAAAATCTGGTTATTTCCCATTCCAAATGCACAGTCACCCTGTGTAATCACTGCAGGTCTCTTTGGGGAAAGACTAAGAGGAAGATTTACAATATAACTATTTTTGAGACAAAGTCTTGCTCTGTTGCTCAGGCTGGAGTACAGTGGTGTCATCCTAGCTCACAGCAACCTCAAACTCCTGCGCTCAAGGAATCCTCCTGCCTCAGCCTCCCGAATGGCTGGGGCTACAGTCACGTGCTACCATGCCTGGCTAAATTTTTCTAATTTTATAGAGACAGGGTCTTGCTATGTTGCTCAGGATTGAGTACAGGATTTTGAACTCCTGTACTCAAGCGATCCTCCTGTCTCGGCCTCCCAAAGTGCTAGGATTACAGGTGTGAGCCACTGTGCTTGGCCCAGTATAATTTTTTGACAGTATAGCAAGTCCTTCTTCAGATGGTCCCAATCTTTCCTTCATTCAAGGAGTTTGGGTTTGTGAAATGTTTCCAATCTAAGAATTGGTTGAAGGGCTCTTGCTCTCTCTTTTTTTATTATTTTTATTTTATTTTATCAGAAAAAAATTTTTAACTCCAGGACCAAAGGATTTATTTTATTTTTAAAGCATCAGAAACCACCCATGGAACTCAAGCACTAGTGCAGGGATTAGATGGATGGAAACTCCAGTGTGAGGAAGTAACCACTTGAGCTAATTCTTACTCTCTGTTGTCATAAGTCAGACTTCTGTTCACCACAACTAGAGCTTTTCCACTCATACACATCAAGGCTGCCTATCCATTTCTGTCCTAGGAACACTGTGACTGATTAGCCAGTGTCAAATCTCTGCAGGCCAAACCACTCTGATGCCTGCTCTGGCTTTGCTGCCCATTACAGTAACTACACCAACTTGGTCCTGGTTACTATGTGCCCCGACTTGGCCCCTGACACCCTGATATCCCATCCTTCTCATTGCATTAATTCAAGGGTCCCGTTCTGATGACTGCATTTCCCATTCTCATGCCTGCCTCCAAAGAGTAGCTACCACAGAGCTCTTCAAGAATGCTGGTGTTCTCACCAATGCATTTCTCAAAACCTTGGTGAAGGGAGTGTCCTCCAGACCCTACCAAGGAATATAGTTAGCTGGTTTTATATTCTAAATCCACTCCATCTTTCTGGACACCTTCTTCCTAAGTATTGGGAGTGCTGGCATTTCACCTTCATTTGTGCAAGCCGTCTTTGGGTCTACTAGCAAAATACTAGAGAAATCCTAAGCAACTTGAGCAAATATATTAAATTCAGAATCTCTGCTTAGTGAACCTGTTTTGCATTCTTTTATCACTTGGTCAGTTAAGTGTGGCCACAAGAGGAGACAAAGGAGAGGTTCAGGAAAGTAAAGTTTATTATACTCACGGGCCCTAGAGACAGGAGGCAGGCATGCCATGCAGGGCCACATAGGAAAGACCCTAGGGTGGTCAGGTGTCAGAGGACAAGAGTAAGGGGAAGGTTTAGGCCACTGCGCTTATCTGGTTTCTGTGGGAAAGGCAAGGCAGGGCAGGGTGGATAGTTTAGGATTGGCTGGTTTGAATAATTTCAGTGGCTTTGGGCTATAGAGGTAGTCCCTAGTTGGCTGGCACCTGGGCTGATTAAGGCAGAAGAATTTTGCCTCCTGGGAAGTACGGACAGTATGGGACAGCTAGAGGAGGTATGGCTCTGAGATTGGTTTGTTTGTATATCAAAGACATACTCAGGGCTGGGCCCTTTGGGATCTCTAATGGGCTAGTCCAGGGAGAGGCAGTCTCTCCCCAGCCAGAAAGGTTTTATAAGATATGCATTCATATTAATAAATTCAGCCAAATCTAAAATTATATTCTTTTGATCCTGATCCAACACCTTTAAGTTCCATTCCTACACATATTCCTTGACTTTCTGTCAATATAAATTGGCATTTGAGAGATCTTGATGAAAGGTAAAGAGAGTTGTTTGTACTAGTCTTATAACTTTTCAGTAAGTATGAAATTATGTCAAAGCAAAAAGTGAAACAATGTATCAATTGACAAACTCTCAATATTCTCTTGGTGTATATAGTATTTCCTCGTGGGTCACCTTGGGGTTTGCTGTGGCTTGAATCTATCTGGTTATAGATCTAAAAGAGGTGGTAGGTTAAGGTTTCTAGAAGGATCAGCAGTCCCCTGCAAGGCCACTACCTCTGGGAAGGTCTTTACAGGTTCTTCAGGTAAGGAAAAATTAACTTCAGATAAAGAAGAGGGTCACCTTTTTTTAAAAGCAGAATTCAGGGTTTAAGGTTTTTAGCTTTGTAGGAATCTATCCATATGTTCCCATCCTAACATTCAGGGTCTTACTCTTTCCCAATCAATGCCTTATTTTTAACTCAAGAGACCCTGCTAGGTTATGAATTCAATTTGCATTGAAATTCAGTCCCCTGCAAGTGGAGATTTAAGATTCCGTTTTCAGAAATCTTGACCCTGAGGCTACCAGAGATAAGTTTCTTCTAAGGGCATCCTAAAGCTTTCTTGGTCCCTTCCCTAGACCTTGAGATGAGAATTTAAAGCCCTGAGCTCATCATCTTCTTTCTCCAAACTTTCCCCACACTTCAAAGCAACCAACATTCCTCATTACATTGCTATTTCTGCCAAAATATTCTATGGCAGGAAATGTTTGGCTACCCAAAGCTTTGCCTTCTATAAGCATTTATCACAGGTGACTAAAGGTGAGAATTTAAGTAATTGTTTACCTGTGGCAATAATCATGACTGCACTTAAATTTAATCAGACCAGAGAACCAGTATCTATTCCCAATCGTAAGAATCTGTCCCCTGAAACCATGGCCAGTACCAATAAGTGTATCAGTCAGGGAGGCAGAACCACTGTGAATTATGAAACAAGGAATTTATTATAGGAATCAGACCTTACACTATTGTAGAAGGAGCTGGGGAAGTGAAAGACCAAGAGAGCAGTCAGAGATCAGAAAAGGGTCACCGATGTGGGAAATGAAGTACATCTAACCACTGACTGTGATGGGAAAGCTCGTGGAGAACTCTGAGTAGCTGCCACCTCCATGCATGCATCACCAAGCGTCTGGTGGTGGGTCTGGGGCCACTGGTGGTCAACAGGGTCAGCCACTGGAAGGAATTTCTGGACACTGGTCTGAGCAAAGCAAGGACAGGCTAAAGCTAACACTTTTTTTTTTTTTTTTTGAGACAGAGTCTCACTCTGTCACCTGGGCTAGAGTGCCGTGGCATGCAAACAGCTCACCACAACTTCAGACTCCTGGGGTCAAGTGATCCTCCAGCCTCAGCTTCCTGAGTAGCTGGGACTACAGGTGTGTGTCACCATGCCTGGCTAATTTTTCTATTTTGAGCAGAGACAGGGTCTCACTCTTGCTCAGGCTGGTCTCAAAATCATAGCCTCAAGCAATCCTCTTGTTCAGCCTCCCAGAGTGCTGGGATTATGAGCACCATGCCCAGCCTAGAGCTAACTCTTCTGTCACCACATCTAACCACAACGACCTTCAGAGAATAACACTTGCTGCTTCATTTCTGCCTTCCAAATCTCACACAAATTCCTCCTTTGGGCAACTCTAATCTGAAACCATTCAGGGAAGGGGATTCTGGGAAACATAGTTCCAGCTTTACCAAGTTCACCTAATACAAACCACAATAATACGTAATATATGAACTTGGACTGTATCCTGGATTGTGAAAAAAACAACTGATTGAAGACATTTTAGGGAAAATGAGATGATGTTTTATATTGATTAGCTATTAGATGATTAAAAGGGATTAATGTTAATTTTTATGTTTGATAATGGCATTGTGGTTAGGTAAGAGAGTGTTATTCTTAGGAGTTATGTGTTTAAATATTTAGGAGCAAACTTTCAAATGGTTTAGCATTTATGTTTGTATTACACATTAAGTGAACATGGCAACATGTTAACAACTGTTGCATCTAGGTGGTGGATCTGCAGATGTTTCAACTTTTCTATATGTTTGAAAATTTTTTTTGGAGGTACACAGTATTTTAATTTTATTAAATACAACAAAAATAATTTGTTTGCAGAAGATACCCATCTCCCCAACTTTATTTGTCACTTCCATTTTTAGAAGTTTTAATCTTAAAAAATGATACAACTTTTCTTTTGGACATTGTACATTTTTCTGAGCAATAACTAAAATCTATTTCTTCTTTGGTTGTTGAGGTGCATTAAATAGGAAGAAGATAATATCTTCATCTCCAACAATATACTCTGTACCTTGTTGTCTATACTTTCCAGCAGCCTTGCCTGCATTTTCAGAAACTTCCTCTTCAAAATATTCATCTTTCATTACTTCAGCCATAATGAATCCCTTTTCAAAATCTGTGTGAATCTTTCTTACAGACTGAGGAGCCTTTGTCCCTCTCCTGATGGTCCATACAGGCACTTCATCCGGGCCTACAGTAAAAAACTATTCTAGTTGGAGTGCCGCAAACCCAGCCTCAATGATCGTTGGCAAAGCACTTTGTGTCATATTCACTTCCAGATACTTCTGTGTCCCCTCAGCACTCAATTCTTGCAACTCCAGCTCCAAGGCCCCACTAAAAGGAATGACCAAGGCAGCTGGGTCATACCTGTCCACCCACTCTTTAATTTTTATCAACCATTCGCTTTTCTTTCTAATGTCGTCTTTTTCAGAAAGATTAACCAACTAGACCACTGGTTTTGAAGTCAAAAATAAGTGTTTATTCAATACTTCAATCTCTTTGTCATTCCAGTCATGATAGAAGTGAACAGGTTTCTTTTGATCTATCACCCAGGATTTGCCTTTGCACATTCTATCATATTCAGGTTTTAGTTTTTTATCTCCTCCTCTCACAAGCACCTTTTCTAGTTTATCTATAACGGGCCCAATCATGTCCTCATCTTTAGGCTGAAGCTCTCTTTACTCGCCTCAGTGGAGAAACAAACAAACAAACAAACAAAATAAGCTGGAGCTCTTCATATATTATTTCTATATCTCAGATAGGATTTACACTTCCTTCAAGTGTAGCATAATATTGTCATCTTCAAAAGCGCCTTTCATCTGGCACAGGTACTCTGCTCTCATTAGGATCAACAGCACTGAGTGGGAAGTTTTCTGCTGAAGCCTGACTATTGGTTAATACATTGAAGAAGGTAGATTTTTTCAACAATTGTTGGGATTGTTGGCAATCCAATGGTACCAATTTTCAGTGAGGTTCCAAATCTTCCAATGATTGGAGATGGTTTAATTCCATTACCTTCCTTATGAGGGGCATCGTGATTAGGGTGGGTGATGACACAGGGTCCCAGCAGCAGTGGCAGACGGGTCCTGCCAGCAGCTGAAGTTGGAAGGAAGGAGGAGAGAGCCCAGGCCTGGCCCCTGCATTGAGCAACATGCACTACAGCAGGAAGCATCTTTTTTTTAAAGTAGGGTCGCAATCCTCCTGTCTCAGTCTCCTGAAGTGCTAGGGTTATAGGCATCAGCCACTGAACCTGGCCTGAATTTTTAAATAATAATGTAACAGGGAAAATAAAAGACTGTTCTGGACTCTTACCTCCTCTGGAGGCCTTCCTTACCCACCTCCTGTTACTCCGTTAAAGTTGGTTCTGTCCATTCTTTTACTCTCCAAGGTAGAGCTCTAAGGCATTTATCATGCTGTACTGTAATTTCTTGGTTTCTGGTCTCTTCCGCCTGTAAACTTTGAAGTCCTTAGAAGATAAAGATGCTGTCTTTTTGTGTGTGTGTGTGTGAGACAGAGTCTCGCTCTGTTGCCCGGGCTAGACTGCCGTGGCGTCAGCCTAGCTCACAGCAACCTCAAACTCCTGGGCTCAAGCGATCCTCCTGCCTCAACCTCCCCAGTAGCTGGGACTACAGGCATGCGTCACCATGCCCGGCTAATTTTTTTCTGTATATTTTTAGTTGTTTGGCTAATTTCTTTCTATTTATAGTAGAGGCAGGGTCTCGCTCTTGCTCAGGGTGGTTTCAAACTCCTGACCTCGAGTGATCCGCCCGCCTCAGCCTTCCAGAGTGCTAGGATTACAGGCGTGAGCCACCGTGCATGGCCTAGATGCTGTCTTTCATCTCTAATTCTCCAGCATTTATTCCTGTACCTAGCACAGAGTAGGTGATCCATTCATCCTCATTTAGTCAATAACTGAAGAAAGTCTAATTTAGGAATTTTCTTCAGGGCCACCACTCTGAATTCAGGTTCAAGTGAATCTAAGGAGAGTAAAGATTTTGAGTTTATTTTTGTTTCAAATTATGAAAGTAATACATGCAAATTAAAATAATTAAGAATCAAAGTAAAAAATGAAATTATTATTTCATTCCTTTCTTAGACACACTCTAACCAGAGTCAAGAGTTCAGCATGTATCCTTCCAGAATTATTTCTATGCAATTATAAACACACACACACACACACACACACACACTCATACTACTACAAATGTTGTTTGGTGACTTCTTTTTTAATCTAATAATATATCACAGAGTTTACCAAATCAGGGTATAGATCTGCATCATTCTTTACAAAGGCTACATAGTAATCCATTGTGTGGACCTGTGTTAATTTTTTTAATTGTTGCATTTGAATGAGCATGTAGATAGAGGAGCAGTTTCTACATGAAACCAGTAGCCTAGAAAAAAAGGGACTTGGCAACTCTAGTAATCAGACAAGTAAGACTAAATTAGCCTTGAACCATGAGTACCAAGTCAGGGTAAACTGACAAGGAAGGGACTTTACCAAGCGTCTCAGCTTACAGAAAGTCTTGGCCTATTCAAGGAACAAAATAGAGAGCACAGAAGAGAAAGATCCAAGCGTGAAGCTGGATGGAGCCAATTGACAAATATGAGACCCTGTAAGCACCTAATCTGTGTGCACCGAGACACTGTCCCACGGTGATATCATAGTCCCTGCACCCTGACGCAGCCCGGTGCGGACTGCACACACCACAGCCTGCAGGGAACAAGTGAGAGTGGTAAGTGTATGTGCCTGGTTCATCTGGGAAGAGAAAGTCCCACTGGTTTCCCAGTGACAACAGAAAGTTGCCCAAGCAAGTGTGGATGAAATCTCACTAATGTTTCTAGGGCTGGCCAGTCTCATCTTAGGTGTCCCCACCACTTTAGATTTCCCTAGCCATTTCTCATGCACAGAAACAAGTCTCTTTTGCCCTCAAACCCTCCCTCCTTTCTGAGAGTCCTCAGCCACCCCAACTGTCCAATCTCATTTCCCTCTTAGTTTCTAGTACCCATCTGTGTTCCACTCAGACTGTCACCATGTCAACAAAAACATGATGGACCACACCGAGACAATTAAAATGGGTTGTAATATCTCCATGGTGTTGCCCATTCCAAAATATAACACGAACACCTCCATGTCAATTTACCTTCACTGCCACGTCAGAAGTGTGTGTGCTGGCCCTGCCTGATGCTAACAGCAAGCATTCCTACAAATACAATAAATAGTAATGAGTTTATATGCACAGTTTACTTTATATAAATCCAGTGAGTGGTGATCAAAGAAATAACAAGTTTATAGGCAAAGTCAGTACTTAAATTGGGAATTTCAATCTGGGATCATATGTGTCAGGAAATATGAGTGTTACATTATTCAAATGCTACTCAGTGACGTTCCTTTGGTGGTTTCTAGCATTTGAATGTTTGCTATGGATTACAGTCATTTGTAAATACTTTTTAACAGAAGTAATGCAAAGAGTGGAGATGAGATTGCTGTTGTAAAATACAAATGAAATCAGAAACTTATCTAAAATCTGAACTTGCAACCCTAGAACTAAAATCAGGGTAAGTGTTACAAAAGGAAATGAACTTGTATGAAAGCAACATATACTCTAATGTCTAACTTAAATGTGCTTTTGGATGTATTTTTAGCAATTCAACTGAGGTCAATTCAAATGAAAAAAATTTCTTTTACATTTGGAATATCTGTAGTAAAACAGATAAGACTAAGACTACTAGACAGGGTAACTAATCTTCATGTGTTTAAACTTTCCATTTTAAGAATACTAATTAGGCTGGGCACAGTGGCTCATGCCTGTAATCCTAGCACTCTGGGAGGCTGAGGTGGGAGGATTGCTTGAGCTCAGGAGTTCGAGACCAGCCTGAGCAAGAGCGAGACCCCCGTCTCTACTAAAAATAGAAAGAAATTAGCCAAACAACTAAAAACAGAAAAACTTAGCTGGGCATGGTGGCATGTGCCTATAGTCCCAGCTACCCAAGAGGCTGAGGCAGGAGGATCACTTGAGCCCAGGAGTGTGAGGTTGCTGTGAGCTAGGCTGACGCCACGGCACTCTAGCCCAGGCAAGAAAGTGAGACTCTGTCTCAAAAATAAATAAATAAAAATTTAAAAAAAAAGAAAAAAAAACGAATACTAACTTTTAGGCTGGGCATAGTGGCTCACGCCTGTAATCCAGCACTTTGTGAGGCTGAGGTGGAAGAGTTGCTTGAGTCCAGGAGTTCAAGACCAGCTTGGGCAACACAGGGAGAGCCTATCTCTACAAAAAACCAAAAAAATTAGCCAGGCGTGATGGCTAGAGATTTCTATTTTTTATAAAGTCTTGCTCTCGCCCAGGCTGGTCTCCAATTCCTAGCCTCAAGCAATCCTCCCACTGTGGTCTCCCAAATTGCTAGGATTACAGGTGTGAGCCATCATGCCCAGCCTATATTGCTTTTTTTATAGCAAACCTCTGAAAACTTTTCATATAACCCTATCATAGAAAACTGATATGCTGTTTATTATTATAATCACTCATTTTAATTTAAAATGTAAATAAAGTGTTATGAAAATATAGAATAGCATTTAATATCAAGAATTTCTGAAAATTCCTGGGAATTTCTATTTTTTCTTCCTAAATCTTGAAAAGTAGCCATAAGTTGATAATTTTTGAAGCTGTTAATAGGCATTTGGGGGGCCATACTACTATTTTCTATTGTCATGCATATTTACATTTTTCCATCACAAAAAGTCAAACAAAACTGGATCATGCTACATTCCTGCCCAGATTCCCTCAATGACTTTCTAGTACTCTTAGGATAAAAGTCAACTTTTTAAAGCTTGCATAATTTTGACCCTTTCATCTCTCCAACCCAACTGGTCTCATTCTCCTATTACTTTTCTGCAACATGAGCCTTCTTTCGATTCTTCAAATTCTCCAAATACCTTCCTGACTCCAGGTCTTTGCCCACGCTATTTACTCTGCTTACAATAGTCTTCCACCACTCTCTCCCTGGTAACTCCTACTCATCTTTATTATTATTATTTTTTTGAGACGGAGCATCACTCTGTTGCCCTGCCATGGTGTCAGTCTAGCTCACAGCAGCCTCAAACTCCTGGATTCAAGCTATCCTCCTGCCTCAGCCTCCAGAGTAGCTCTTAGAGGCTTCCAACCTCCTCCCTGCTGCTGCCACTAAATCTAAATCAGGTCTCCCTGTGAAAATCTCCCACCATTTGTATCATTCCTTCATTGCCCTTATCACAGCCTGTAGTTACATATTTATTCACATATTTATTGGCTAATGACTATCTCCCTCACTACAGGGTAAGGGCAGGGAGCATATCTGTTCTTCCCACCCCTATTTCATCTAGACTCTTAGCACAGTGCTTGGTACAAAATAGGCCCTTGGTAAATATTAGTTTAAACAACCCAGACTGTGCAAGGGAGATAGATACTATGATAATTAAGAAATTTAACAATTTTGCTGAAACTTTTAGTAAAATTGTTCTTAGTGAATATATAACAGCTCTTGGGATCACCTATTTTTTTGGATTGCCCACAAATTCTGTTCTAGAATTTCATCTAAGATCAACATTAAGCTTGCTATTTGTTGTTTCTGAAGTCTACCTTTCTTCTTAACAACCCTAATTGAATTGAAAACTTGAGCCTCCAGGGTTGGCAAGGAGGGAGAGTAAGCTCAGGAGACTTAACACACATAGCAACCAATTGCAGTGTGTGGACCTAATTTGCCTGGAATTCCAAGTTTTGATTCTTATTCCAAGATTTAGTTTTTGGTCCAAATAAAAGAGAGGACTTCACGGTAGTTTCTACAGATACCTAAAGGACAATAATAGTCTGGGCTCCAAGGCTCCCACCTGTAATCCTAGCACTCTGGGAGGCTGAGGTGGGAGGATCACTTGA
>VBSM01001265.1:73880018-73905942 GCA_008086735.1 Cheirogaleus medius | reverse complement strand
TGAGGTTGCTGTGAGCTAGGCTGATGCCACGGCACTCTAACCCAGGCAACAGAGCAAGACTGTGACTCAAAGAAAAAAAAAGTTATCATTTGCAAAATACACATAAAGTAAGCAAATATGAAAATAAGAAGTCACCCTTGGTGATGTGAGCATAGATTGAGATAACTGAAATAGAATTGAATTAACCCTCCATTGGAGCATATCTCAAGACAGAGACGTAGGCTGTGAGACACAGACATTGGAGGTTTATGTAATATATAAATAAACGGGACCTGAGGTTAAACATTCCCAGCCTATTTCTGTTTTGTACAAGGATAAGGTGTCCAAGCTATAATTTTTCACCAAATGGTTTACTAGATTCAAAACACCATATATAGTCTTTTTTCCCATTGTTGCCATTTTGCTTTATTGTGGGTTTTTTCATATGCTTTTCCCCCCATAATGTTTGTATTGAGCTTTTTAGGTTTAATATGCCACACACATTTAAATCTCCCATTGTCTCCATAGCCTCCTTACTGATGGTTGCATAATATTCCAGAGAGTTCACTTCTTAAGTTGTGATTATGAATCATCGAGGGATGGATCCCTACTTTATTACACCCAGCTCCTGGTAGTAAAATACCATATATAGTCTTTCCTGAGAACTATTTTTTCTGATTTTATACAGTTCTGATAAGTACTGGCTTATGATGATGATGATGTTGACTGGTCCTGCTAATTTAATTTACTTGGGTCTCTGTTATTCATGTAAAATGCAAATGTAGGACACTTCAAAGCAGTGCCAAAAGAGGTATCCTTCAGTGTATTTTATAGCAGAATTTCTTGTGTACTGTTTTTATTCACAAGTATTTTGCATTATCTTGTCTCTTTTAGGAGGAGAGCATTCCCATTGCTTTATCTGGTAGGGATATCTTAGCTAGAGCAAAAAATGGAACAGGCAAGAGCGGTGCCTACCTCATTCCCTTACTTGAACGGCTAGACCTGAAGAAGGACAATATACAAGGTTAGTTGGAGAAAAGTTTGTTTTTAAACTAAGAATGGCCTTTTAAACCATGGAACTATGTAGAGGATATTCCTCTTTTTTTTTAGTCAGAATTTACATAATTTGCAATTTTGTATTCTCTGTCTTTTCACAGTTTTTGGCCTAATTCTTTCCTTTGGATTTCTTTCCCCCACCTTCAGTCCTGTTCCCTGTTCCTGTTTTTGGTTTAATTGTCTTGTAAAAATGATTCCCAACTTTTTAAAGCAATTTCTAGTTTTCAAAGTACTTTTACATGATACTGTTTTGCAAACATTCCAGTGAGACAGGCAAAGTAAGTATTATTGCTCTAATGATAGGAAAGCTAAAGCCATAAGAGGATAAATTAGTTGACATTGCTTCTTATAAACTGTAGAACTGAATTGTTTCTTGTGGCAGATGTGTGTCAGCAGAGTTCATTGTAGAAACATAAACTTCTGTTTAAAGGCTTGTGGTTTTAGGATTTTAAGAGCTTAGGTGGTGGGGAAGAAACATTTCCATAGTTGTACCCAGGATAAGATAATAGAATTAATATTTTACCTCTAAAGATTTTATAAATTTTTAGCTTTCTTTGATCTATAATTATTGTTTCTCTCTACTTCTGTATGATGAACTTGGGTGGCAGGAGTTTCATACTAGGGTTGTTTAGACTAGTGAATCGGTCAAATGTAGTTAGAACTCTTAGAAATATTAAGCTAAGGTCAGGCACAGTGGCTCACACCTGTAATCCTAGCACTCTGGGGAGGACGAGGCAGGAGTATCCCTTGAGGCCAGAAGTTCAAGACCAACCTGAGCAAGAATAAGACCCTGATCTCTACCAAAAATAGATAAAATTAGCTGGGCATGGTGGCACACACCAGTTAGTCCCAGCTACTCTGGAAGCTGAGGCAGGAGAATCCCTTGAGCCCAGAAGTTTGAGGTTGCAGTGAGATGATCATGTCACTGCTCTCTAGCCCAGGTGACAGAGCAAGACCCTGTCTCAAAAATTTTAAAAGAAAGAAAAAAATATCAAGTTAATCAACTTTTAGCTAATGGTTGCTAACTCAACCCTTTAAAAGTTTGTAATTAAGAAGAGTTTAGTATTTATATAGTAGTATTGCTGGGCAAAAGTCTAATTCTGTAAAACTAGGTTCTCTTTCAAAAGATTTATTCATTTGACTTTTTATAGTATCAGGCCTGTAATAATGTAACTTCTCAGTACATCTGAGTATCTAGATTACAAAGGCAGTATATCTGTAGTTTCTTAAATTCTTTAAGTATAAATATTCTTTTCTCTCTCCCTGCCCACCTTCATATTTTCTCTGTTCCTTGATGTTTTCCAGCAATGGTGATTGTTCCCACTAGAGAACTTGCTCTACAGGTCAGTCAAATTTGCATCCAGGTCAGCAAACACATGGGAGGGGCCAAAGTGATGGCAACCACAGGAGGAACCAATTTACGAGATGACATAATGAGGCTTGATGACACAGGTAGGGAATGATTAAGTCAATAGCTCTCTGTAATTACAGTCAGTTTATTTCTTACAGTAAATTATTAAAATTTCTTTTTTTTAAGAATTGAGTAGAAACACTGCAGTAAAAAAATGAATAAAGGAAATGACCATTTTTAAAAAGACAAATTTATAGTAGTTAAAAAAGATATTCAACTTCATTAGTAATTTTTAAAAATATAAATGAAAATAGCAAGTTAATATTAATTGTACCTATCTAATTGGTAATGCTAAATATTAGTAGTCAATATGAGAAATAGGCTGTTTTGCATTATGGGGGCGTAAATTGATACAATCACTATTATGGAAAATTTGGCAGTATATTTTAAAATTATAAATGTATGTTTTCAAGAATCTTTCCTGAAGAAATAATTGGATAAATGCAAGGATGTATGTATAAGGTTATGTACTATCAGGTGGTTAGTAGAACTGAAAAATTGGACCAACTAAATGTCAGAGGAGATTGGCTAAATACACCAGGGTATAGTCTGAATGGAATTCCATATAGATATTAAAGAGTGAAGCTGATCTATATTCATTTTCATGAAGTGATTTCCATGATACATTACTGAGTGAAAAAAGATAACAGGAAGAATGAGATCACTTATATAAAATAATATAGAGATTTTAGTCAGAATTTTATATATAATTATCATGTGATTAAGCGATACATACTTTATACTGCATAGTTTTTGACAATGATTATCTTGTTTGATCCTTATAACAATTTTTTGAAGACCATGGCTGTAGTTTAGACCTGCTGTGTCAGAAGCCTTGTATGCCTTCTGTTATTCATTGGACATTGTCCTAAGACAAGAAAGTATGTCTCCTGTTTGGAGCAGGTGGTTTGGGAAGCTATAGCCCACCTAGTGTAGAAGTGAAACAAATGAGTATTCTCTTGCCATCCTGAGGTGAAATAGAAGTCTCTATCCTAAAACACATCTTGTATCTTTTTGTATTATTTCTACCTCTACAACAGTGTTTCTGATAAAAGATAAATAGAACAGTGGATCATGTATAGATTATAATGAAGCTATATGATGGAGTAGGCTGTACAGTCTAGGTTTGTATAAGTATACTTTATGATGTTGCCTAATGATACATTTCTGAGAATGGATCCCTGTCATTAATTGGTGCCTGACTGTATATGATAAACCTTTACAATATCCTTTTTGCCCAAGTTAAAATTAATGAGAATATATGTTTTCTAAATCTTAATATAGTTCACGTGGTGATCGCTACCCCTGGGAGAATCCTGGATCTTATTAAGAAAGGAGTAGCAAAGGTTGATCATGTCCAGATGATAGTATTGGATGAGGTAATGTGTCTTCATTTGGAAAGATACTGTTCTGTACTGTGCTTTGCTTATAATTGCCAGTGAACAAAACAAAAGCTGTTTGTATTTATGACCTTGTAATAAACATATAACTGGTCAGTTTAAATTAATTTGCTTGTAAAACATGTTTTGCCCTTCAGAGGCAGTAGATGATAGGTGTTCATAAGAGTTCAACCTTGTGTCTTTTTCTTGGGGATGCTAGATAGTTTAGGTATTATTTTTTTTTTTTCAAGGAGAGGAATTGCTGAATAACCACAAAGCTAAGTTCATTCTAAGTCTCTTTTTAGTGATATATTTTACAAAACATATAATGTCTCTAACCCATCATTTTGTGTATACTACTTTATATTGTTTGGTTTTTGGTCTCTGTTACATGAGTTATGTCACCAGTTTGGTTATAGATGCCTTTTAAGAACTTATTAATTCTGTATCCTTGGGATCTGGCAGTGTTTTGTACATGTACAAATGGTCCCTGACTTCAGATAGTTCAATTAACAATTTTTTGACACAGTCGATCATATGAAAGTAATATGCATTCAGTAGAAACTACTTCAGATTTTTAATTTTGATATTTTCCCTGGCTAGCAGTAGGCTCTCTCTTGATGCTAGGCAATGGCAGCAAACCACAGCTCTCAGTCAGCCACATGACCATGAGAATGTTTAAACAACTGATACCTTACAATGTACTGTGTTAGATGATTTGCCTAACCATAAGCTAGTATTAAGTGTTGTGAGCATGTTCAAGATAGGCTAAGCTAAATTATGATGTTTGGTAGGTGAGTTGTATTAAATGTACTTTTTATATCAACTCTTGATGTGTTTTATCAGGACAGAATCTGGTAAGTCAAGGAACATCAGTATTACTAATATTTTGACATAAAAGTTCCTTTCCTATTTGGTTTGTGTTTTTAGATAACTAATTCATTGATGGTCTAATTCAAATCAAGCTTTTATGTTTGAGTAATGAGAGATACCATTTATTAATCATTGGTATGAGGCTAGGCATGGTGGCTCGCGCCTATAATCCCAGCATTTTAGGAGGCCAAAGTGGGAGGATTGCTTGATGGTAGGAATTCGAGACCAGCCTGGGCAGCAAAGTGAGGTTCCGGCTGTACAAAAAATTTGTTTAAAAGAGTTGGGCATGGTAGTACAAGCCAATGAGTACAGCACATTGAGAGACTGAGAGGGCAGGATCACTTGAGCCCAGGAGTCAGAGATTGCAGTGAGCTATGATTAGGCCACTGCATTCCAGCCTGGGCGACAGAGTGAGACCCTAAATCTAAAAATGAATGAATCAATAAATCAAGTCACTGTGTGCCAGCACTAAGTGCTTTATGTATTTTTTCATTTAGTTTTTACAATAACCATTTAAGGTAGTTATCTAATAAAGTAGTTACTACAGTATGTAAGTAACAGCTGATAAATAAAGGAGACAAGATTTCAACCCATTTAGTTTAACTCCAGAACTGTTTGTAACTTCTATACCATACTTACCTGTTTTATGGGAATCACATTTAAATTCTATTATGGGAGCAGGTGTTTTATCTGTCTAGAATTTTTTTTCCCTAGAAGATGAGGATTATAGATTTTTTTCCCCTTCTGAAACACTGGGAATTTATCTTGGTACCAATGGACTTTATGCAGTGTTGGAGAGAATTTACTGTTTACAACCAGGAGAATTCCATGGATGCTCTTGTTAGATGATACCTTATTCTTTGACTATATATTAACCCAAAGACCATAGACATTTCATTGTTTTTAAAGTTGTCTTCTCTTTGTACTGCAGGCAGATAAGTTGCTATCACAGGATTTTGTGCAGATAATGGAGGATATTATTCTCACGCTACCTAAAAACAGGCAGATTTTACTATATTCTGCTACTTTCCCTCTTAGTGTACAGAAATTCATGGTGAGTATAAATCTGCATTTGGAATCAATACTATCCATTTGCCTATGAGTGTGCTTTTATCCATAATTACATCTTATTATCAGTGAATCTATTCTAATTATTTAAAGTTGTGGGCTTTTTCTTCAGCTGACCAAGCAAGATTTGTTGTCAGTAAATTAACTTTTTTAAAAAACTGTAATAGTAATATGATTAAATTCCTCATTTTTCATTTAGTTTTTGGTGTCAGAATGACATAGCCATTGATGCTATGTAAATTGATTATAGCATCATTCTATATGCAAAATACAGGTTGAGTATCCCTAATCTGAAATCAGAAATGCTCCAACATTTGAAACATTAGTGCACCAACATGATGCTCAAAAGAAATGTTCATGGGAGCAAATATAATGAATGCAAATGTTCCAAAACCTGAAAGACTTCTGGTCCCAAGCATTTCGGATAAGGGATACTCAACCTGTAGTAGTAAATTATTAATAGCTGTTTAATAGCTGCATTTCTGAATCTGAAACATTAGGGTAATTGATTTCTACCATGACAGATCATATATTTTGTTTTGAAGAGAGATATTTCTCTTATAAGCAAGTGTTTTGTCAGATAGAAATGTATAGGATATATTTTGAGTTTAAGAGATAAAATACTGCTTTCATAAGTATGAGATTCTATTCTTTTTTTCTCAGAATTCCCATTTGCAGAAACCCTATGAGATTAACCTGATGGAGGAACTAACTCTGAAGGGAGTAACCCAGTACTACGCATATGTAACTGAGCGCCAAAAAGTACACTGCCTCAACACACTTTTCTCCAGGGTAAGTAGTAGTAGGCTTGCGCTGCTAAATATTGTCCATCACTTAATCCCAGTAAAACAGACAATTTCATCAATTTCCACACCCTTTTCACTGTAAAAAAAAGAGAAAGAAAAGAAATTCTTAGTGTTTCCTAAAAGGCAGTTTTAGTTGTTGATCTGAAGTTAATCATGTAGTTGACAAGTAGCAGGCACTTTTAACTTTTTTCCAAAATACTTTAACCTTAATTACAGTTGATCCTCATTATTCACAGATTCTGTATTTGTGAATTTGCCTAGTCACTAGAATTTATTTGTAATCTAGAATTCACTACTCCAGGTACTTTCACAGCCATATGTGGACATTTGAAATGTGTTAAAGAATTTGAGTCATCTGACATGCACATTTCCCAGTTGAGGTTAAGGAACGCAGCACTCTGCCTTATTGTTTTAGCTCTCTTACTGTGAATGAGTGTCCTTTTCAGTCTGTGCCATGTTTTTCAAGTTTGTGTGCTTTTTGTTGATGATTTCACTGTAAATTGGCCCTTACACATGGTGCTGACATGCTGCCCAGTGTTCTGTGCACAGGAATGCTGATGTGCCTTGCAGAGAGAATGTGTGTTTCATACGCTTCGTGCAGGCATGAGTTATAGTGGTATTGGCTCTGAGTATATTAAATAAGGTGTTTTTAAACTGAAACATGTAAAACAGAGTTGTGTATTGATCTGTTGACCAAAAAAGTTGTAATCAGAGGCTAATAGGAGCCTAATCCTGTATTTCCCCTGGGAGCAGTGGTTCTGTATTTGCTAGTTTGGTATTTGCAGTGACTTTGTAGACCATAACTACTTTGAATAATTAGAATCAACTGTATTTTGCTCGTCACAGTTATGTGGCCTTTATGAAATGTACTTTTCTACAGTAAAACTTAGAAATTATTATCTGCAACTATTAAGTAAAGGAAAATATTTACAATTTCTGCAACTTTCTGTCTATCATGTATTATGAGATTCTAAATTTTAGGCCACATTAACATTGCTTGTTTGCTAGTCAGTATTTTTAAGATTTGGCAAACCAAATGAAGGTTTTTGTTTTTCTTTCTCATACCTATTTTTTCTGTGCTCAGCTTCAGATAAACCAGTCAATCATTTTCTGTAACTCCTCTCAGCGAGTTGAATTGCTAGCCAAGAAGATCTCTCAACTGGGTTATTCTTGCTTCTATATTCATGCTAAAATGAGGCAGGTGAGTGTAAAACTAAAACTTGAACAGATGTAACAAAAAATCTTTTTCCAAGTATTTCTTGGATTTTGTTTTGTTTTAATGGTCCTCCAAATGTCCTGAGTTTAAGAATAAACTATTCCTTAGTAGCCAAAGGACCCTTCAGTTTAGACTCTTCTGAGGTTTAATTTTCTAACAATAAAATAGGGATGGTCATACATATTCATACCTCCATAAGGTTGTTAGGAAGATTGAGATAATGTATGAATGAGTACTTTGTAAGCTGTCAAACATGATACAGAAGTGAAATTTTATTCTTCCCTTCAGGTAATTTCTCAGTTTGTACTATTTAATACAATAATCACATTGTAGTAATTTAAATTAGTTAAAATGAAATAAAATGAAAAGTTTAGTTCCTCAGTAATAGCCACATTTCAAGTGCTCCATTAGCCACCTGTAGTGACTAGCTACTGTATTGGAAGTACAGATACAAAACATTTACTTTATCACAGAAGTTTGTGTTGGACAGCACTGCTGGATTTTTTTTTTTTTTTTTTTTTGAGACACAATCTCACTGTGTTGCCCAGGCTAGAGTGCCGTGGCGTCAGCCTAGCTCACAGCAACCTCAAACTCCTGGGCTCAAGCGATCCTTCTGCCTCAGCCTCCCGAGTAGCTGGAACTATAGGCATGCGCCACCATGCCCGGCAAATTTTTTTTTCTATATATTTTTAGTTGGCCGATTAATTTCTTTCTATTTTTAGTAGAGATGGGGTCTCGCTCTTGCTCAGGCTGGTTTCGAACTCCTGAGCTCCAACGATCAGCCCGCCTTGGCCTCCCAGAGTGCTAGGATTACAGGCGTGAGCCACCATGCCCGGCCTCATACTTGGTTTTGAAAGAATCTTAATGTCCTGGATCATTTATGTAAACAGATTTGAGGTATTGAGAACTGACTGGATAGGAGAAACTGATGGGGAAAATTTTGGGCTATGTATAAGTATTAATCAAATGGAATGCATTGCTTTTTTCCTAGGAACATCGAAATCGTGTATTTCATGATTTCCGAAATGGCTTATGCCGCAATCTTGTTTGCACTGGTAAGAATTTCTTTATTTCCTTTACCCGTTGGTTTTCTCCCTAGTTCTGCTTTGCTTTCTCTGTCCATATCACATAGTGCAGCCTGTGACACAGTCCAGCACACCCTACCACCACTTTTAGAATTCCTGAAGTTGAGAATGAAGTCTAGTTAACTCCTGAAATTGGGTTCCATATCTGGAACTGCAGAAGACTTTTTCTGACACTCATGCCTCAACACTGTCTTTTAAAGTAGTTTTGGGGCTGGTCCGAGTGCTGCTTCACTTCGCCTTTAAAAAAAATTAAAGTAGTTTTGGGGTTTGTTTTCTGAATAGTTTTTTTAGTATACAGGAATGAGCTAATACAAAATGAATTGTAATAAGACACTGCCTATGTTTTGGAAGTTGTTTATTGTGGCCATTTAATTTTTTTCTTAGAAGACGACTGATCTATATTTTGGTTTATTTTATCACATAAAGAATAACAAATGGGTCGAATAGACAGATCAGACAAACCAAATGGATTTGGTACCTTCCCATTGCTACACTTATAATCTTATTGGTGTGAGATTAATAATCCTATTAATCTCATTAACTAGGCTTCTGAGTAAAGGGAAGAATTGTGGTTTAATGTACAATGTAGATAAATATACTAATATTACATGAATTATTTGATGAATTTTTGCATGTATATACTCATATGAGTACCACCCAGATCAAGAATCAAGAACTATAAAAATATCTTACATACTTCTAGTTTATCTTGTTTCTCTGCCTTATATCTGAAAGGATAACTAATATAGATGTGAATTCATATATTTACATTTACTTTATCAGCAGACCTGACCTTTAAATATGTTGAAGTATTCAAAATATCTGATTTAGTGGAAAGGATACTAGACTCTTAGGGGGTTTTTTTGTGTGTTTTTTTTTTTTTTTTTTTTTTTTTTTTTTTTTTGGTTTTTTTGAGACAGAGTCTCACTCTGTTTCGCAGGCTAGAGTGTCGTGACGTCAGCCTAGCTCACAGCAACCTCAAACTCCTGGGCTCAGGCAATCCTACTGCCTCAGCCTCTCCAGTAGCTGGGACTACAGGCATGTGCCACCATGCCCGGCTAATTTTTTCTATATATTTTAGTTGGCCAGTTAATTTCTTTCTATTTTTTAGTAGAGACGGGGTCTTGCTCTTGCTCAGGCTGGTTTCGAACTCCTGACCTCCCGCCTCGGCCTCCCAGAGTGCTAGGATTATAGGCGTGAGCCACCACACCAGGCCCACTCTTAGGGTTTTAAGATTAACATCCAAGTCCTTATATTTTTTACCTCTAATCATGTGACTTTTGGCAAGTCATATTCTATTTTATGCTGTTTCTGTAGTCTATAAAATGGCATGCTTTATAAATTAAATTTTAAATATCTGTTGCAGTCAATTCTTTCAGGAGATATTTGTTAATATTCAACAAATATTTACTCTTTGCTAGATACTTAGATGCCACAATAATATCTATGCTCTCCAATTTTATTTATATCCTACCATAATTTTTAAAAATATATATATGTTATATATATGCATTTGAATAACTGAATGAAATTAGTAGACTTAGGTCACACTAGAAATATACATTAGAGTATTGTGGTATCAAGAAGCATGTCCAAATTCAAAGATACAGTGAGAATTATCTTTTCTTTTTTTTTTTTTTTTTTAAAGATTTGTTTACCCGAGGTATTGATATACAAGCTGTGAATGTGGTAATAAACTTTGACTTCCCAAAGCTGGCAGAGACCTATCTCCATCGTATTGGAAGATCAGGTGAGGAAAAAGGAGGGAGATGTTCTTGGTATAAGTTGTTTTTTGAGAGGTATAATCACTAAATTTTGTTCCTTTGTGAGATAGAGTTTGGTAGCTATGAGAAAAGTGAATTAACACTAATTCAGTTTGGTATTTAAGACTACTTTCTAATTTTTCTAGAACATTTATTAAGATCAGTTAAAAATAACTTTGTGCTTAATTTGAGGTGAAATTAACACGAGAAAACTTCACTCTACTCATTGGTAGTACAGTCTGTGACTATTGTTTAGTGTATGGTATCTAGGCAGCTGTTGGTGCAGATGAGCATCCATTTTGTCATTTGAAAAAGGTAAAATAAAGCACTACTTTGGGCTGTGAAACCAGAAGTTGTAGGGTAATTTGTGTATGAAGAGAGACTCTAAGAAGTGGTTTTGTATATTCAGAATGGTAAGGAACAGAAATATCAATCCTGTGTGGTTTTGCCACTAATAGACTTGCACATGCACATTGATTTTCATATTTAACTCATTTTTTAAATTAATTTCTAAAAATTTTTTTTGTTAGGTCGCTTTGGTCATCTTGGCTTAGCCATCAACTTGATCACATACGATGATCGCTTCAACCTGAAAAGTATTGAGGAGCAGCTGGGAACAGAAATTAAACCTATCCCAAGCAACATTGACAAGAGCCTGTATGTGGCAGAATACCACAGCGAGCCTGTAGAAGATGAGAAACCTTAACAAGCATGTGTGTACCTGACAGAATAGCTAAGTGGAACCTGTAAATAAAGGAAGGAAATCAAGATCCTCTTCCTGGGGGGGAAATACCATATCTACCATATATGATGGTAGTATAGGGTAAAAACACCATTGGTGTAAATAGCAGGTATCTCTTGGGTGAGGTAGTCTCATTAAAGAATCCGTAAATGCTGTTCTTGAATGCAGCTTTCTGAGTAATGTGATAAGTGAGTGATACTCAAGACAAATTCAGCCCCTAAAATAATGAAAGCAAAAAAGAATCTTAAGCAGTTTTGAATATAAAAATATTTTCTGCTCTTGCCTTTTCCTTTTTTATTCAGTCGTCCCTCTATATTTAACATTTCCTTTTAATTTCTAATGGGTAGGTTAAATCAGGTAAGATTACCCATAATACCCTATTACCAAATGTGTAATCAGGTTATAAGGGTGGCTGCATTTTTAAAATGCACACTCTGATTTTCTGCACACCCTTGCCTTTGATCTTTTGATGACTGTTGGGCTCTGGTTAGAAATGTGCAAAACAAGCCTTAACATTAAGTAAGGTAGGCTATTTTCAAAGTTTTTCCTAAGGAAAATCTGATCTGACAAATGATAGTTTCCAAATTACAGTGAACATCTTACCTATTGTTGTGTAAATAATTTTTAAATTATTCATTTCACTTTAACTTTTTTTTCCTAAGTGAGGTGTCATACACAAAACCCTTGAACAAACACAAAACCTAGTCAGTGTTTAATAGTACTTTGGCAGAGTGTTCAGTTTGTGTAAGGTAATTTTTTTCCCCTTGATTTAGTTCTTATGAATGAGGGCTGCCTGCTACCAGAACAGTCAGGCTCTTATTCTGTCTCAGGGATGCCTAGCAGAAATTGCTTAATCCTAACCAGTGGATTCTACAGTAGGCAAAGGTTCAGTAGACACTACTATTAGTAGAAAGAGCATTTGGGATAAGGATTGTGAAAAATCCATTTATCCTAGTTTGTATTGCTTTCACACATGTTAATTTTAGATTTCTTCCATCTTTCTTTAGGCTTTGACAAACTACAGGAGGATCGTTTGGATCTGTGACACATCGTTTTTGGGGGGATGCTCTTCTCTTTGTGGGTTTTTCGTCTTTTATTTTGGAACTATGAAAACTTAAAAGAGCTCAGACATTTTTTTCTTTTTTTAACTGGTGAAGAGAAAAAAAGCTGAAAAGAAGGAATATACCTTTTTTGTTCCACTTGTTTGCACTGTGTGCTGACTGAACATTAGTTGCACTAACTGCTGGTTTTTTAAAAATGTTTTCTGGGGAAAGGGGACAAGGAAGGAGGAGAAAGATGAGAAGGGGAGAAACCCTAAAAAGAGAAGAATCTTGATGAACACACAAGCTTGTCTGCGATTTCAAAATTCTCCAACAGCTGACTCTCGAGTGCATTTCAACTTCTCCCTGATTACTCATCCGTTTTTTAAGCCTGAAGAGCTTATTACTTATTTGTGCGAAGTGCCTTATGCTATGAGACCATTCAGAATATCATCTTTTAGACACAGCCCGAGGAATCAACAATAGTAATTCTTTCCTTTTTTCTTTCTTTTTTTTTTTCTTTTAGAAATTTCGTCTTTTCGTTTTGGTTTCAAGTTGAAGTCTCTCTCTTCCCTTTCTACCCAATACTCAAGCCCAGGGCTGGAAGATGAAACTTATTAATGTTAAACACCATTTTCTTTTTCTTTATGTGGAGGAGTTGATATGCAATTGCAGTTCATCCGTACTGTAAATACATGTATTTAAAAAAAAAAAAAATCCCAAGTAAAATTTCTTCTGGGCCGAGTAGATAAAACATCATCACTCTCAAAGGAAAGAGGAGTCTATCATTGCAGGAGCCATATGACAAGCCTTTGTGCTCTATAGCAGAACACTAAAGACTGGTTTACATACGCCTCCATTAGCAGTATGGCACTTGATGTGTAGACATGTCAGAGCCTTGACCTCTTTCCTCTGTGGCAAAGTGTGTCCCATAGAAAATTGGGTGTGTATACTTGTATAAACTTTGTAAATAAGTTTTTTTCTGGGTTCATATATATATATATACATATATATATTTTTTTTTGGATGAAGGTTGCTGGGATTAAGGGGATTAGAGTGATTATGGGAGCAGCTAAAGATGAGAGGGGCTCAGTTTTCCGCAACACTAAATTCTAAAAAGTACTTTGGCTTCTTGCTGTAGAGAACAGATTTCTACGGGACCCGGTGTTAGAAAAGGGACTCAGAAGTCTGGGATGTACTGTTTGCTGCCACACTGTCTCATTAGTACCTTTGGAAGAGGCTTACCAGAGAAAACAAGGAAACTTCAAAAAAATCTATAATTCAAGATGTTTTTTTGAGAAGCTCTCTGATTTTGCTTCTTCCCCCTTACTAAAAGTTTGAGGAATTTTTCAAGCTCTGCTAAAGGGGGCAAAGATTAATCTACCTTGCAGTATGGAATTCTATTGAGTGGCAGTGTCTTTGAACAGTATATGTATAAAGCATGGATTAGCATTTTGGAATATTTAGCCAGTACCAGTTTTGGTAACGTTAGCAGTTCTGGAACTCGATTTTCTGTGGATCATCTCCTTTAGTGTGTAAGTGTGTTGCCCTCTGCCTATCTGGATACATAAACTTGTGCAGAAATGGGCAACTCCTGAGAGCTGTTAACTTTCATGCTACAGAAAGCTGCTTGCCATCCTCTTGCATTGTGAAAAGAATTATCTGTCATTTTGCACTGTAAATTGCTGGCAAATGCTTTACAGTTGATAGTGTTGCTTTAAATTGTGCCCCTCCCAACATGCTTGATGTTTGGCCTGATCTCCAGGCAAAAGGAGTGAGATGAATCAAAACCAGTGAACTTTTTTTTTTTTAAATGTTTTTAATTCCCTTTTAACCTGGTATACTAGGTCAATCAGGAGGCATGGGGGGAGCAAAAAGCAACATTTTTAAAAAATTGATTTCCATATTCCATTGTTTTTCAAAACCCTAAGATACTACATAATAAGTCCTGCATATGCTTTCATGCTTTAACTCATCTGGACAAAAATCAATTACTTGAAGTTGCTTTTTTGACTCTGCCTAGTTCTAAGCAAAACTATTTGTGACTCATGCATAATTCTGTGGGAATCAAAATCCTGCAGATGCCTCCTGATTAGACATAGCCCTAACTCCTTTAACAACTGTAGCAAGGGCTGCACAGTACAAACCCAAAAAAGAACAAGCTCATTTATTTGGAATTCAAGTCACATATGTTCTGTCCAGTCCATATTGGTTACTAAATACAAACCCTAATTAAGGAAGTAACTTTTTCCAGGGAGGGTGGGAGGGAATTTAAAAGGCATCAACTTTTGACCAAAAAAAAAATCTTACCCTTGTACTGATGCAGCTCTCTTTCTCCCCCACCTTTTGTGAGATAAGAGGGATCATTCATATAGCAGAAAAGGAGCATAAATGCAATTTTGTATCTCTCTGGAGAGCGTGTGGGTGACTAAAGAAGAAGCGCAGTCTTTGCCAACCATAGACTGCTCTGCCTAGTGCCACATGCCTGTGGGTCCCTCTTAAAGCACAGACTTAAAGTTGAAAGTATTACTGAAGTACAGCCTCTGATGGGGAGTGGCACTTAAACTATCTGGGGCACCACTATTGGACACAGTCTTGTAGAGGCAGCTGTCCAGTGTTGGTGCTTGACTCTTGAATAGGAATTGTTAAAATGGAAAGATGCTCTAAGGACTAGGTCAAAGCCTGGTCTTTTTTTTTTTTTTTTTTTTTTAATCCCTCCTAATACCATTATAAGGAGCATTGTAACTACTGGAAATCATTTTCAGATTCTTTCCAATATCGAGTGGTATTTTTGTTTTTTTTAAAGTAATGGTAATGTCTTTCCAGTGGTTCAATTGGATGAGAATTAGTCCCTGTTTTATAACTGCATTCAACTCATGGTTTAGCTGTGGTTGTCTAGTTGTGTAATGGGTTATGGACTGTTACACATCTTGCCACCTCTAGATCTATATTTTTTCTCTCCCCATTATGTTCTGATGGGGATAGAAGCTTTTTTGCCTTTTTCCCTTAGGAGTGGAATAAATTCATTCTAAAATGACCTTTCATGGAAAAGAAGTAAAGGCGAGGGAAACCTGAATATACCTCTAAATTATTTTCAAGTTGGTCCCAGCATCATAACATGGATTGGCCCAAAGGGGAGGGGGGTGGTTATCAGTATTTGTTTTCAGAATGAGATGAGAGCATCTTTCCTATGTCATGTGCTTTGTGTTTGATACCATCATGTTTGGTTAGAACAAGACAACACAAAGCTTGAGTGTAAATTGTTGGAATCAAAGCATCTCATTCTGATCATTTGGTTTAATTTTTTCTTTTCTTCCTTTTTTTTTTTTAAATAGGGGTGGGAGGGAGGGTACTTTGCCCCAAAAGGGAGGGTGTCTGCACTAAGGATTTAGAGACACTTTGGAAGCTCATAACCTCATAAGAAACTGCCTTTAGCCACACTCCTGACCTTCTAGATGAGTAACAAAAAATGAAATAAGTTCTTGGGAATTAAGCCATGTTGTTTTAATTTGCTACTTTTTTAATGTTCTGTGTATCTTTAAATTTGTTGTGGAATCATTTTCTTGCCAAATACCTTTGTCAAGCAAAATTATTGGCCACATGAGAGCTAAAATAAGTCAGCTTTTTGGTGAACTTCAGTGGACTTTGGTGAGCTTGAAGTTCTACTTTATATCCCTAAAGGTAGTTTTTTAAAAACTCCCAAAGAAAATCTCTGTTTTCTGATCTAAAAACTCATCTTTGGGGTAAAGAGTTAAGTGTCCAAAGGTTGTCATAGTTCATGAGGTCAGGGGGAGCTAGCCTGGCACCTGGACTCTTCCCCTCCATAGCTGACAGATTCCAGCAGAAGTGTATTTAAATTCTCCAGTAGACAATGCTGGGCAGGGAAAGGGAGGGGGTAGGGCTGGGTTATTAAGATACAGGCTGCTGTATTTTAACCATTGGTTTTGGGGGAGGGGTGCCTGGAGAAAACAAAGTCACTGTTCCCTTTTTTGAAACAAAACAACGGAAAAAATTTATTTTTTGTTCAATAAAAATGGGGGAGAATTCCAATGTCCCTAGCCACAAGGGACCAGTTCCACTGAGAAGTGAACAGTGGGAACTCAAAATTTTGAAAACATTTGGGGAAAGGGAAAATTGGCTTTCTGTTAATTGGCAAATGTTCCAGTAGGGCTCTGTTTTTGTTGGGATGTGTTATGTTGTATGTACACGTATATGGACCAGAGTCTTTTGCTAAGTTTATAAGGTTCAGAAAAGATGGTTGGTAAAATCTTGGTTTTTGTTAATTATCTCAATAAAAGCCCACTGGAACTCCAAATGTGTGTGTGGTATGTCTTTAGCACAGCCTATGTGTATAGGAATCTGAGTTTGAGAGCATTTTACTAAAGTAATTCCTATGGTGTAGCATTCTCAACACTATTCCTGTGGGCTCAGTTAAATAAAAATCTGAGAGTCCATCTAGCCTAGATGTCCCACCATACACTGTCAGTTTTTGTGGCCTAGAGAACTGAAGATAATCAGTTGGGAAGGAGAGATGTGGGTCCATGATCTATTCTCAGTAATGATCACCTCCCATAAGAATTGATCTCAAATGTAAAGTGGAACACACCCACAAAAACTATACTACAACATACGGAATTCCTGTGCTGAGAACTACAGAACACTGATGAAAGAAATCAAAAGATCTAAATCGAAAAATTCAGACACTTAAGCTGAACACACCACCCTCACTGCCTCTCTCCCCAAAGAAATAAATACTTCAGTATAATAAGATACAGTCAGCCCTCTGTCCATGGGTTCCACATCCACAGATTAAACCAACCAAGGATGGAAAATGTAGCTGAGCCTACAATGGTTGCATCTGTACTGAACATGTATAGATTTTTTGTCATTCCCTGAACAATACAGTATAACTACATAGCATTTACATTGTATTGGATGTGTAATCTAGATATGATTTAAAGCATATGAGAGGATGTACATAGGTTATGTGCAAATACACCATTTTATGTAAGGGACTTGAGCATCCAAGGATTTTGGTAGTTGCAGGGTGGTGGCAATTGGAACCAATCCCCTACAGGTACCTAGAGATGACTGTGTGATGCCTGTATGCTGAAAGGTACAAAATAATGCTGATGAAAGAAGTCTGACTTAAATGAGATGGATTGGAACACTTGCTCTGTGAGTTTCACAAATTTGGCGTAGAAGTTCAATGCATTTCCTAATCAATCTCAGGCTTTTTTGTAGATCTCCACAAGCTGATTCTGTAAAATTTATGTGGAGTGTCAGGCATGGATGGGGGTGCTCACCTGTGTCATAGCTACTGGGAAGGCTGAGGTGGGAGGATTGCTCAAAGCAAATCAACATCCCCTGCCACCTGGTAGGTAGCTATTGATGTAGTGAAGGATAACATGATCTCAAAATGCGGCAATAGGAATGCCTTTGAAAGGCTCCTTTAGATGAATGGCAGAACAAACCTTTAGGATTTTGAAGAAAAGCAGTGCCCTTTTCTGCAGGTAACTATTCCCCTTTTTAGAAGCAGCTTCTGGCTTGCTATTTTGCATTAGTAGAGCCTGAACACTCAACCAGCAAGAGTTAGTAACTCTTGCTTGTTCAAGGCCAGCCTCGGCAACATAGGGAGACCCCAGTCTCTAAAAATTTTACGTCGGAAGGCAAATTATGACAGCCATTTTGTAATAGAGCAAAATTGGGAGACTCACCTGATTTGAAAACTATAAAGCTACAGTAATCAAGAATGTGATGTTATTGGCAAAAAGATAGACATGTATATTGATGGAACAGAACAGCCCCAAAATAGATCCACACAGATAACAGTTATAATTGATTTCTGACAATGCAAAGGCAATTCAATGGAGGATAGTCTTTTCAACAAATGATGTTGAACAATTGAATTTCTGTATTGCAAAACCAGAAATTATTCATTCCCTGTGCCTTATACAAAAATTAACTCAAAATGGGTCATAGACATAAATGTGAAACATGATACTAAATTTCTAGAGGAAAACAGGAAGGAATCTGTAATACATGACCTTGGTTGGGTTTGGCAGAAAACTGAACATGTTATGGAAAAGATTGATGACCAGCTGTTAAGCATTCTTATCAACTGAGTGAGATGTGGAGGATATAGCATAACTAGTGTCTTAGAATAATAGAAATTAGAATTTAGTTTAAGCAAATTCAGAAGTTAAGGAGAAAGCTGGGCATGGTGGTACTCCTGTAGTCCCAGCTACTCCGAGGCTGAGGCTGGAGGCTTGCTTACTCAGGAGGAACACAAACTCAAGCTGGAAGATTGCTTGAGCCCAGGAATTCAAATCCAGGTTGGGCAACATAGTAAGACCCTGTCTCTTTAAATATTGTACATGGAAAAATCAAATCAAGTAACATGTCTCCAAATTTAGTTCTTTGACTGAACTACACTGTGAAGACATTTAGGGGGACCATGCCATCCTAAGGCGCAAAGAACAGATGTGAAAATCACTCAATATTCCAGTATGGTCTGATCTAAGGTCCAATTTCCTTGTAGATGCTGTGTGGAAATGTACTGGTTCCTAGATCTTCAGTTGCATTTCTATTATTCCATTAATCTAATTATGGAATACAGAGTGTACCAGGTAACTGTTTGCCTTTTCAGGTCTGCTTTCTAAGGTCACTGTCTCCAGAGATTGACCTGTATGAACGACGCTATTATTTCCTCTATTCTCTGACTTCTACTTGGGTTTGCTCAGCAGGGATTTCCCCACAGGAAATCAGAGGAAGAGAAGAGAGTAAGGTCTTCTAATTCCCTATTAGAGTTTGTATTACTTCAATTCCCTCCCTTCAAGAGTGCTTCTAGCTGCTTTGTCCTTCAACTGAAGGTCTCTGTTCTTACCAAAGCTGAGTCTACATGACTCTTTCCCTCATTTTCTGGTAACTGTCTCCTCCCTTTGTAAGATTCCCCTGTACCCATACCTTTGTAAATAGGCCCTCTATAATAAGCCCTCCTCACATCACCCTATTACAAGTGTGCCATCTGTTTCTTGTTGGAATCCAGACTGATAGAGTAATTGGTACCAGAAGTGGCCCAAGGAAACAACAGACTCTTAAAATGAGATTCTGGGATTGGGTTAGTTGTATTCAATGAACTCAATGATAATCTCTTTATGGGGGGTGGCAGAGGGCAGGCAGGGAATGAGACATGAGTAACCCATGGCATACAGTGGTGTCACAATTCAAATTTTGGTGGCACCATGGGATGAAGTGCAGGTATAGGGCAAGGCATGGGGAAACTGGACTGTGACAATTATTATAACAACGATAGGCCCTCAAGTGCATATAGAAGAATAAGAAAAAAATTTTGAGCACACAATTAACATTCAAAGAGAACAAGAAGGTCTTGGGATGTTTGAAGAAGGGCAGTCATCTGTAGATATCTTTGGTGTTAGCTAATTGATTAGTGTCTCTAGGACTGAAATATAATAGATGGCAGCCTTTGAAAGTTTAACTTGATTTGTATAAACAGAAAAGCTTTAGATCTGATGAACAGAATTCTGACTTGAGCCAGTTGAGCTCCCCTCAACAATGCTTGAGCCAGTTCACCAACACAGAGCCTCTGAAGTAAAAAGGAATCTGGGTTCTCCTTCTATCCTTCCTCAAAGGGGCTTGTGACCATTTACCAGGGTGATCAGGGAAGAGGAAATAACTAGACGTCTGAGGACTAGTGTAGACTCAAACAACAGGTCAGAGTAAAGACTGTGCAGGTCACGTGATCCATGGAGTTTTGGCTTGGGTCCATCTCACAGTTGGCCTAGTGGGTCCCTGAACCCAGGTCCAGACAGCATAGTAGGAATTGACAGCCTCAGCAACTGGCAGAATCCCCACATTACTTACTTCTCTGGCCCATGGAATAAGGACTATTATGATAGAAAAGGCTAAATGGAAGCCACTGGAACTGCCTCTAACTATCAAAATGTTTTTGTAAACCAAAAACAATATCACATTCCCAAAAAGATTGAAGAGATTAGTGCCATCAACAAAGATGTGAAAGATGAAGGATTGGTGGTTCCTACTGTATCTCGATTCACCATACACATTTGGTTTGTCCAGAATCTAAAGGGAATGGGGAGAAGGACAGTGGATTATCATAAACTTATGGTGACTCCAGTTGCAGTTGCAATTGCAGATAGTGTGTTTTGTTTGTCTTTTTACAAAGCAAATCAACATCCCCTGCCACCTGGTATGTAGCTATTGATGTAATGAGAGATAAAATGATCTTGAAATGTCTGTGGCAGATAGGAATGCCTTTGAAAGGCTCATTTATTTTTTTTTTTTTTGAGACAGAGTCTCACTTTGTTGCCCAGGCTAGAGTGAGTGCCATGGCGTCAGCCTAGCTCACAGCAACCTCAATCTCCTGGGCTCAAGCGATCCTACTGCCTCAGCCTCCCGAGTAGCTGGGACTACAGGCATGCGCCACCATGCCCGGTTAATTTTTTCTGTATATATTTTTAGTTGGTCCATTAATTTCTTTCTATTTTTTTTAGTAGAGACGGAGTCTCGCTCAGGCTGGTTTCGAACTCCTGACATTGAGCGATCCGCCCGCCTCAGCCTCCCAGAGTGCTAGGATTACAGGCGTGAGCCACCACGCCCGGCTTGAAAGGCTCATTTAGATGAATGGCAGAACAAACCTTTAGGATTTTGAAGAAAAGCAATGCCCTTTTCTGCAGGTAACTATTCCCCTTTTGATAAGCAGCTTCTGGCTTGCTATCTTGCGTTAATAGAGCCTGAACACTCAACCAGCAAGAGTTACCAAGTTACCATATGACCTGAGCTGCCCCTCCTGACCTGGGAGTTGCCTGGCTCATCAAGCCATAAGGTCACTTTGGGCTCTGCTGGTCCAGAGGTCGTTAGTTTCCAAGGAAGGAATGCCTTCATCAGGGAACTCAGCAGTGCTTTCAATAAACTGGAAATTGAGATTGCCATGTGTCTATTTTGAGCTGCTCATGCTAATAAACCAACAGGCAAAACACTGTTGTGGTGATTGATCCTGATTTGAAAGGTTAAATTGGATTGTGATGACACAGAATAAGGAAGAATATGTCTGAAATGAAGTAGATCCCCTGGGGCTACCATAAATGTGATAAAAGTTAACGGAAAATGTCAACAATTTAGGATAGTCTGGACTACTAACAGCCTAGACTCTTCAGGAATGAAGTTTTGGGTCATTCCACCCGGCAAGGAATCAGAACTAGTTAAGGTATTTGCAAAAAGCAAAGGAAATGTGGAATGGGTAGTGGATGGAGGAAGTTATAAATACTATTTATGACCACAAGACCAGTTGGAGAAATGAGGACTATTACAGTTATAAGCATTTTTCCCTTATTTAATTATAAATCTATTAAAGACTGTGTGTGTGTGTAATTTTTTTTTTTTTTTTGAAACAGAGTCTTGCTCTGTTGCCCAGGCTAGAGTGCCATGGCATCAGCCTAGTTCACAGCAACCTCAAACTCCTGGGCTCAAGTGATCCTCCTGCCTCAGCCTCCTGAGTAGCTGGGACTACAGGTGTGAGCCACCATGCCTGGCTAATTTTTTCTAATTTTAGTTGCCCAGCTAATTTATTTCTATTTTTTAGAAGAGATAGGGTCTCAGCTCTTGCTAAGGCTGGTCTTGAACTCCTGAACTCAAGCAATACTCCTGCCTCAGGCTCCCAGAGTGCTAGAATTACAGGCGTGAGCCACTGCGCCAGGCCTCTATTAAGTATATGTTAACCAATTCTTCTCTTTTTCTCCCCTCCTATTCTCCTGCCATCTAAGATAAATGTATTAATGAGATTAACTTCATTTCTTAGTCAAAGGGGGTTTTGAGCCAGCTCAAATAGGCTTGAACATCACCTGAAGGTAAAGTGACATATGGAATATGTGTCCTCTTCTTAGGAGAGGGTTAGCATGTTTTTGATTTTTTGATGAACAGTTGAGTATGTTAATCTGTTCCGGCAAGTATTAACAGCTCTTGGTACAGCTCTTAGTGTTATCAGCTCTTGACCCAGGAAATAACCGGGGGGCACAAGGAGAGTCAGAGAACAGCCTTTATTCGGTCTGCACCCTCAGCCGTCTTCTGCTCTTCTGAACCCCCCTTCCCCACTCTCCTCCAGCTTTTATACCTTTGGTAGGACTCAAAAAGCATCCAATCAGCAACAAGTTTAACATCCAATCGGCAACAAGCTATAACATTCAATCAGCTTTAACAACCAATCAGCAACAGTGGGATTCAAAAAGTACCCAATCAGGATCACGCAAGCCGTGGCCAGAGGACGGGAGCAGGCGGCTGAGCACCGAGCGCGGGTCCAAACCAGAAGAGGCCCTGCCCTAGCAGCGCGCTCCCGCACACCCGCCTGCGGCTGCCTCCAACCGGCTCCGCACAGCACCAGCCTGCGGGGATGCGGAACGGCAGGAGGCAGTTAGCGGCTGCGTCCCAGCGCCCGACGGTTTTCCCCATCAAATCAGAAGCAAGATTTGGCTACTGGCTTTATCTAGAAATTAAATATGATTTAATTTAAATTAGATTAAATTTTAATATGGTTTAAAAGAGGTGTGCGCTGACAGTGGCTCATGCCTGTAATTCTAGCACTTTGGGAGGCCAAGACAGGAGTACAAGACCAACCTGGGCAATATAATGAGACCCCATCTTTATAAAAAATAAAAAAAATTAGCCAAGCATGGTGGTGTGCAATTGTAGTCCCAGCTACTGGAGAGGCTGAGGCAGGAGGATCACTTGAGCATAAGTTAGAGGTTGCAGTGAGCTATGATGATGCCACTGCATTCTAGCTGGGAAGTCAGAGCAAGACACTGTCTCAAGAAAAAAAAAAAAAGGTGTGATGGAATGCTGGTTAACAATGAGTGGGATGTGGTAGTTTTGTAATTTGTCCACTTAGCTAATCTGGAAATACATTTCCTAGAATTATCTTCCTGGTTTGGTTCTGGATCAGAGTTGGCCAAAAGAAAATGTGCACAAAATAGGAGGTGAAACTCATAGGAAATCAAAATATGCCACTTTGGCATAAAGATTATTTTGAACTGGAGGCAAATGGGATCAAGAGATGCAGAAAGAGGCCTTCCCAGAGCTTCCTTCCCTAGCTGACTAAAAGCAAAAACTTCTGAGAAAGTAGAACTTCCATAAATTCCCTCTTCTAGGGAAGTTTCATGACCAGGAGGAAGTTGGTGTGGAGATGGACCTGCATAAATAACCCTCATCTTCTATTAGTTACCCCCGTATATTTATCTTCCCATAGTTCGCCACCCTTGGAAGCCTAAAACTTTTTCTTTTGTCTTATCCCTGATGTGCAAGTTTACTGTTCTTTGCTAAGGTGTCACATAAGTCCACGTTCTAACCATCCCTGAGTTGCTCATCACTGAGTTTTTGGCCTCGTGATGTATGTGATGGAGGCTGCATGTGTCGACAAACTGTTTTCTTTGTTTGCCTGTCTTTTGTCAATCTAGTTTACTGGGCTTCAACCAATGAAAGGAGAAAGAAAACTTTTTTTCCTCCCCTACAAATTGAAGCAGCAGGCACTATAGTCTGAAGATCATCACGGCTAGCGGTGACGAGCGAGCGACACAGAAGCAGCAGAAGTTTCCAGTTCCTCCTTGTTCTTTTGCCCTGTTCCGTGTCCTCATTCTTGCTCCATGTCCAGCTCTTCTTTTTGATTGCAAGCTCTGCTGACCAGCAGCAACCCCAGACCTCCTGCCAGACCACTTGGCTGCCAATTCAGAGACTGAAGATATGCAGAGAAAACAGTCTTTCCCTGTTGTCTACTTCCCCGGCCCCATCCCATTACAGCCGCTGGGCGTGCCTTGCAGATTTCCCTGAAAGCACTACCTTGTTTACCCAAGCTACTGTTTCACAAGAGCCACAGTGCTATTTCCCTGGCTTCCAGCACCACCACTAGACCACTGGTTCCCCATTCTGTCCCCCATTTGTTCTATCTTGGCAGGAAGTGGAAGGCAGTGAAGTCCTCCTCCTCACTTCCCCACCCCTAGTGACGTGTTCGTAATTGCATATTTAGTTTTTAATTTCTTTTCTTCCTCTATGTGCTCTAGGGCAGAGTTAAATCAAAGAAGCAGAACCACGATGGATATTATGGAATAAGAAGTTTATTCTAGAAATAATGGTTCTCAAAGCATGGCCTCTGGACCAATACCATCAAGCATCGGCATTCTGTGGGAGCTTGCTAGCAATGCTTCACGGTGGTTCCCGAACTTCAGCATGCATCTGAATCATCTGAGCGCTGATTAAAACCAGTTTGCTGAGTCTCATCCCCAGAGACTGTGCTGGGGCCTAGATATTTGCACTTTTAGGAAGCTCCACATAATAACAGATTTAACCACTCTCCTGAAACAACCAAACATATGTCCTGTTTTCAGGACACTGGCCGCCAGGCAACGAAAGGCAGTAAACCCTGAGGATGGGAAACAAATGAGATGAACCGTCTGATTATGATTATCCAGCTTACCGCCTTGAGAGTTCTCAAGCCATGATGCAAGGAGGGAGAACACACGTGCAGCCCAAACTACCTGAGTTGAGAAAACAGAGTTGAGATTCTAAGGAGGAGAGTCAAATAGAGTTTACAGGGCAGCGTGCCAGAGAGGAGAGAGCTGCACAGAAAGAGAGCTCAGAGATGTGAAGAGGGCCCTTGAGTACTCGGCTAAGCATTGATCAGCCCACACATGTGTGGAAACTATTTGAGACCAGGGGAAAAACACCCAAAAGGATTACGGGGAACAACGCCCAGCACTAACACACATCTGGGAGTAGTACCTATTTACACCAGCCAGACTAGAAAACTGCATGATTGATAGGGGATAGAGTAGATTACTCGGAAGGGTCTTGCCTCAGCAGTGAGGAATAATTAGACCTTGAATGGACACTGATAGGGTCCAACCTAATAAATCTTAAAAAGAAAGACTTACAAGGATCAAACTCTTTCAAAGTTACCTAACTGCATCCCAGAACAAAATTCAAGAATATTTATAGCAATATAAAAAATCCAGCACCCAACAAGGTACAATTCACAATGTCCAGCAGCCAATTAAAAACTAGCAGGCATGCAAAGACACAGGAAAATATGACCCATAATAAGGAAAATAAGCAATCAGTCAGGGCTGATCCAGATACTAGAATTAACAGACAAAGACATAAACAACAGTTTTAACTATATCACAAGATGGTCAAAAAAAAAATAAGTAAAAAGATGGAAAATGTTAGATCAATGTAAGGGAAATGCCCAACTGCAGCCCACTCTAGCATTCCACATGGGATAAGGGAAACATACTGTGCCCAACTCTAGCCCACTATAGTCCCATCTAAGGGAGGAGAACAAAACTGAGACACATTTGTTAAGTTCATAGTCCAAAGGCCTAGGCTCCCTAACAGACTGACACCTAATCATAGAAATAAAGAGCTCTATGCCTCCCCTACACTTTAGTACCTTACTAAAGGCCTATTTTTTTTTTTTTTTTT
>VBSM01001265.1:73857476-73873847 GCA_008086735.1 Cheirogaleus medius | reverse complement strand
CTCTGTCTCAAAAAAAAAAATAATAATAATTTGAGTTTACATCTAAAATTTTACTGTCTTTCTTTAGGGCTATGTCAGCTTCCTGCTATCTTCATATCATCCATTCCCAGGGACCACAGTGGTCCCGACAGCATACGAACCAGGGCGCTCATTCATCACTGCCGTGTGCGATGCTAATTAGACCTGCTGAGCAGGAGACGGCAAGCTCTCCAGCTGCCGCAGCAGCACATGAATGTCACAGGGTGAGAGAGGGGCTGTCATCTCAGTTAAGTTGCTAGAGGTGCCGTGGTCTGGGACATTTCAGGATATTCGTTTTAAATTGAGAGAGGAAACAGCTGCAATTTGTGTCTCCCATCATGAAGAAAGGCACAATGCTTTAGGGCCTGTTTGGATTTGGGGGGCACCACATATCATATTTGGACATGGAGCCCATTTGTTAGGGAACCCGTAAAAGTGGACAGTTTTGAGTGGGGCCCAGAGCAAGGAAGGGCTCTGCAGCAGCTGGCCTGTTGTGCCAGCTTCCCGATCACCTGGGCTTTATGCAGCCCCGATATTCTTAGAAATGTCCAGAGTGTTTCTCTGGAATTTCTGGAAAGCTCCAATAGGAAAATCACAGCACATGGTAAGTTGATTCCCTTCTCTGATAACAACTTTCTCCATCACAAAAGTGGCTCCTGGCTTGCTACTGGCCTCTGGTAGAGAATGAATGCCTGAGTATGGGACACTAAGTGACAAGGGGACCCAAACTGCTTAAATAAACGGTGTCACCTGATATGAACCACACATTGGACATAGACAATAGTATTCCATTATAAAGTACAAGTGATATATATATAAGCCTAGACCTGACTACTTGGGGACCATGAGGGGCTCAGAGTCCTATTGCATACCTGCTCCTACTGCTTCCCTACCTCCCTCACCCACACCTGTGGCTCATGGGGAGTTCCTCAAGGCCAGGTGGTGGAGGTGAATTCCAACAGACCTGGAATTGGCATGAGCTATTTAGGTAAAACATCTACATGGCACCCATTCTTGGGCAAGGCATGAAATATAATGATTAATAGTGTTTCTATATAACCATGGCTTTGAGGACTTTCACAGAGGTTTGTACCAGTTGTCCACATTGTTTACTGATTACAGTGAGATTAACAATTTGCGCCTGGTCTCACTGAGACTCCTGGAGAGGTCTGGCTTGACAGGATGGTGGAATTATCTGCTGAGAGACAGCACCCTACAAGGTTGGGTGCTGTCCTACAAGATACAGTGTATGCCTTAAGCCAGGGGCCAATATATGGCTCTGTCTTCCCCACAACTGAGATATGTGAGTCCGAGAACCAAGGGATAGAGATGAGGATGGCCGCTTTCACTATCATTCCTAATAACCCAGTAGGAAAATGTTTGCTTCCTCTCTCCCCACAGCTTCGACATTGATGAGTCCGAGGTCCTGAAGTCCAGAAAAGAAAAGCTATTACTAGGGAACACAGTCATGCTTCTGAGGAATTGGAAGCTGAAACCACTCCCTGCTCATTTGGGGCTCCACGTGCCACTGGATCAACAGGCAAAGAGAGGAGTTATGGTAGTGTGTAGAGTGACTGACCCTGATCACCAGGGTTAAACTGGATTGCTGCTCTTGAATAGGGGCAAGGAAGACAGTGTCTGAAATCAGAAGCACCACTGGAGCACCCCTTAGTCCAATTGTCCTAGTTAATGGGCGACTTTGGCAATGCAAAAATATAAAGTAACTGTCTTAGTCCATTTTCTGTTGCCATAACAAAATACCTGAGACTGGGTAATTTCTAAAGGAAAGAGGTTTGTTTAGCTCATGGTTCTGAGGGCTGGGAAGTCCAAGATAAGCAGCTGTATCTGGTGAAGGCCTCATGCTGCTTTATAGCATGGCAAAAAAGCAGAAGGGGAAACGGGCATGTGCAGAGACCAAACAGCCCCACTTTATAACAACCTACTCTCTTGGTAACTAATCCAGTCCCTTGAGAGTGAGAATTCACTCACTGCTGCAAGACTGTATTAATCCCTTCATGAGGGCAGATCCTTTGTGACCCAAATGCCTCTTAAATGTCCCACCACCTCTCGATACCATTACATTGGGGACCAAGCCTTAACATGAGTTTTGGTGGGGACAAAGCATATTCAAACCACAGCAGCAACCAAGACTCAGTTCCTGCAAGAATGAAGACTTGCATCACCTCACCAGGTAGAGAACCTGCCCAGAATGGTGCCAGCAGAGGCAAGGAGAACATAGAATGGAAGCTGTAAGAAGGCAGCGAGGATCGCCTGCTTAGGCCTTGGGGTCATCTGGAGAGGTATGGATGGTAGCAGATACATTTCATGAACTTTTCTTCTGTTTCTCCCCTTGTCTTAGTCCATTTGCCTGCTGTAACAGAATAACATAGACTGGGTGGCTTATAAGCAACAAAAATTTATATCTCACAGTTCTGGAGGTTGAGAAGTCCAAGATCAAGGCACCAGTAGACTCAATGTCTGTTGAGGGCTGGTTTCCTGGTTTACAGACAGAATATTTTCACTGTGTCCTCACATGGCAGAAGGGGTGAGGGATCCCTCCAGGGCCCCTTTTATGAGGGCACTAATCCCATTCATGAGGGCTCTACTCGCTTGACCTAATCACCTCCCGAAGGCCCCACCTCCTAATGCCATCAATTTAGGGATTAGGATTTCAACATATGGATTTTGAGGGGACTTAACATTTGGTCTGTTGCACCCCTTTTACCCATCACTTTATTTGAGGAGCACCAGGGATTTCAGCTGTGAGTATGACCAGTTGACATTCCACCATGATATGATAGCTGGTGGGATGTATGGATCTCCTGTGTTGGGTAGACAAGCTTTTCACCAGGACAAAAGTCTAGAGTGAATGCTGAGGGCCAAGGGGTGGGCTGTGCCATTTACCTTTTTTTTGCTCCTTCAGACCCACCCCCCACCCCCGACCCTCACCCTGCTCTCTGAGGCTGTCCCGTGTGGTCCACATTCACAGAGTCCCACACCTTCTGGTGGAGGTGGCCAGAGGGAGAGAGGAGCATGAGGTCAGAGTATTTATTTCCCTGCCTGGCTGTGGCCTTGTAATACAGCCCTCTCCCTGTGGGTGCCAGTGTCTGTTCTTCCCCTCATCCCTTCAAGCCTCATGAGGTGGCAGTCCTCGGCTGCTAATAAACTCTGGGTTACCACACCATCCTCTGTGGTTCCCTGACATCCACATCTTTGTAAATAAACCCTCCTCCAATTATCCTATTTTGAAGGTGCCATCTGTTTCCTGTTGGGAGACCAACTGATACAGTGGGTTTTATGCCAGAATTACTCTGCTAATGGTTTCGTATTTGAACTTCAACTTGTGGAGTCCTGGCATTTTCCCTCCTAAAATCGGAGCTGTTTTGAGGAGACCCCTGAGAGTGCCTGCCCCATGGCAGGCACTAGGGTATACGGAGATTTTGTAATCACCTAGCACAGTGCCCAGAGAAGACAGACTCAATAGCTGCTAGAAGAATCTTTCTCACTTCCCACTTCCATTACCCTACTCAGTGACCCTGGCTCCACACAGCAAACAAGACTACAGTGCGCTGCTAGTGGGATTTTACGTCTTTGTGTTCCTGTGAAGCATGTTAGTGGTTTGAGGTAGGGAAGAGTTAAACTAGAGTAATTTTGTGGAAAATGACTATTTCAATGAAGGCCTGCTCAATTGTTAGATTTTAATTTACTTGCAAAAGGAAGGAGGAAAAAATATCTAATTTAATAAGTTTGGAAACAAACAAAACTGGACGCCAAGCAGGGCGAACCTAGTCCACTAGCAAGCAGGGACAGGTTTCCTATGACGTTAATGGAGCTTAAGTCCTGGGGCCCCTCATTGATATGGGGCCCTTGAAAGACCCTGATCCTAATTTTCTATTCACAATTTGATTCTTTTTCTTAAAGAGGCCCCCCAAATTATTTAAACTTTAGGCCCAATAAAACCTAGATCCACCCTCTGGCAAGTTATTAGACTTGGCTTCCTCTCTGGGACACAATGAGATTCTGTGTGGGGCACATCAGAGACCTTTTTGTCTGCCAGCTCACGCCATTAGAATTCACATGCATTCTGGAATAACACAAACAAAATAAGGGCTTTGGGGAGACATGTGCTGTGTTTGTGACAGTGGCAAGGCCCAGCCCTAGCCATGAGGAAGGCTCTCTGGCCTTCACGCACAATCAGGACACATGAATGGGTGGGATTATACACAGCAAACACCTCCCTGGCTTCAACAGGGGCAGGGCTTGCAACCACAAGCACACACCTTCCCGGGCGTGGGCAATTAGCTGACTTCCAAGTCTGAATTAGTACATCACAGCAGCCATTAACCACTACCTCTAACCGCTGCTACTTCCCTTCGCCGCGTGGGAGTTGTCTTCAGCTACTCAATGCCAGGGCAAGGGCCTTTGTTATTCAAAAAGACTACATCTAATACGTATACATCTAATAGGTATCAAAAGTCTAACATTTGGTGAATCCTTTGACCCCCAAATTCCATGTCTAGGAGTTTATTCTAAGGAAATAATACTACTGTGCCTAAAGACAGGTACCAAGGCATTCTCTCCAGCACTGTTTGTAACAGAAAAAGAAAAAATGAATAAACTTAAATATCTATGTTTACTCGGTGTTCAGTAATAAATAATTGGTAGAATACATTTTTTTTTTTTTTTTTTTAGACAGAGTCCCACTCTGTTGCCCAGGCTACAGTGCCGTGGCGTCAGCCTAGCTCACAGCAACCTCAAACTCCTGGGCTCAAGCAATCCTCCTGCCTCAGCCTTCCTAGTAGCTGGGACTACAGGCATGCGCCACCATGCCCAGCTAATTTTTTCTATATATATTTTAGTTGTCCAGATAATTTTCTTTCTATTTTTAGTAGCGACGGGGTCTCACTCTTGCTCAGGCTGGTCTGGAACTCCTGACCTCGAGCGGTCCTCCCTGGTAGAATACATTTTGGTACATCCATGTGATGTAATGCTGTGAGGCCATTAACATTATAAGGCAGTAGACTACACAATGACATGGAAAGGCAAACAGGGAGTAGGCAGATCCTGGGGGGCGGGGCCCATCGTTGCTACTCCCTGTGTAATCTCCTCCTCTGGCATGTGGGTAGGACCTGCGACTTGCTTCCAACCCATAGGACAGAAACAAAGTGAAGCAGCTCTGCAGACATAATTAAAGTCCTAAGTCAGTTGATTCTGAAGTAACCAAAGGGAGGTTATCCTTGTTAATGAGCTTGCAAAGGGTTTTTTTTCTTAGACTCAGTTATTCATTCCACAGAAAGCCAATTACTGAGGCAACAAGGAATGTCAAGGAAGAAAGGAAATTTATTGCAGAGGACAGCAAGCAGGAAGTGGGAGGACAGCCTCAAATCTATCTTCTACTGACGGGGTCAAGGGTTTTTCTATAGGTGGAATGAATAATGCATGAAGTGAGTGAGCATCGTTGCATGTTTGGGGTGGAGTGTAGGGCACAGGAGTGCAGTAAGAAATCACACTGGCATGTACATTGAATGATCAAAAATAGCAGATAAACCCCTCCCAGAGCAGGGGTTTTAGTAGTATAATGAGCTAGGGGGTATTACGAGTCATCCTTTTGGTCTTATGCACATGCTGGTGGTGGGGAGTAGGCTGTACAGAGGGTCTTTGGGCAAGATTTGTGGTGGAGGCTGCTTATCTTGACTTCTCTGAACAATCGAGTAGAGTAGGGCCTTGTGATTATCTCATTACTACAGGGAGGGTCCACCATTTCTGAAAAACAACTCAAAAGGGAGGGGATCAGTGAAACAGAAAATTATATGATTCTGGTCAGCAAATCTTACTGGCCTGGAAACTTGAAACATAAGAGAACTGCAAAAAGGTATAATTGTTCACGGAGCCAGTTACATCATGGGTGGGCCTGACCAAATCAGACAGAAGGCTTTGAAAGAGGGTCTAGGCCCTCCCAGAGGGTCAGAGACTCTCCCGCTGTTGCTGGCTTTGGAGAAGTAAGCTTCTATGTGGTGAGAGGGCCACGTGGCAAGGAACTCTAAGAACTAATAGTCTCTAGTTGCTAAGTGTTGCCCCTGGCTGACAGCCAGTAAGAAAACAGAAACCCTGGTCCTAGTCCTACAACCCTAAGGAGAATAATTCTGTCAACCATCTAGGGGAGCTTGGAAGCCAGTGTTTCTTCAGTTGAGCCTCTGATGAGACTGCAGCTCCAACCAACACCTGGACAGCAGCCTGCTGAGGATCTGAGGCAGAGAGCCTGGGTAAGCTGTGCCCAAATTTCTCATCTACGGGAAAAGATAATGTGTGCTGATTTAAGTTGCTAACTTTGTGGTCATTTATTATACAGCAATAGAAACTTAACACACGTTGCCTTATCACGTGAAATTGTTATGAAATAATATGTATAGCATAATGCCACTTTTGACTTAGAAAATAGGATCTTGATATATCTTTAGGAAAAAATCCTGAAAGAAGAAATGTCAAAACACAGATGTTATATAGACTACAAAGATATCATCAAATTGCTGTGATCAAAATGTCCAGCTATATGTAAGGAATCGAAAACATAAGAAAAGAATAAAACACTATGAATAGGTGCTATGGCTTGAATATTTGACCCCTCTGAAATATATGTTGAAACTTAATCTCCTAGGTAATGGTATTAAGAGGTGGGACCTTTAAGAGGTGGTTGGGTTATGAGGGCTCTTCCCTCATGAATGCATTAATCCATTCATCAATTAACAGATTAATGGGGTATTGTGGGAGTGGGTAAATTATCAAGAGAGTTGTTCTGGGCCGGGTGTGGTAGCTCACACATGTAATCCTAGCACTCTGGGAGGCCAAGGCAGGAGGATTGCTCAAGTTCAGGAGTTCGAAACCAGCCTGAGCAAGAGCGAGACCCCATCTCTACTAAAAAAAAATAGAAAGAAATTAATTGGCCAACTAAAAAATATATATAGAAAAAATTAGCCAGGCATGGTGGCACATGCCTGTAGTTCCAGCTACTCGGGAGGCTGAGGCAGAAGGATTGCTTGAGCCCAGGAGTTTGAGGTTGCTGTGAGCTAGGCTGATGCCACCGCACTCTAGCCCAGGCAACAAAGTAAAACTTTGTCTGAAAAAAAAAAGAGAGTTGTTCTGGTATATGAAGCCAGCTTGGCTGTCTCTCATAAGCCCCTTCACCATGTGATGTTTTGTGCCACTTTGGAATTCTGTAGAGTCCCCACCAGCAAAAAGCCCCTCATGAAATGCAGCCCCCAGACCTTGGGCTTCTCAGCCTCCTGAAATAAATTTCTTTTTTTATAAATTACCCAGTCTCAGGTATTCAGTTATAGCAATATAAAATGAATGAGGCATGTATAAAAAAGAACCAAATAGAACTTCTAAAAATGAAAAATATAGTTCTAGAAAAAAATACATTTAGTTTCTTTTATAAAAATATAGCTAATATGTAAAATTCAACAAATGGGCTAAACAACAGATTCAATACAGATGAAGAGAGAGAGAGTGAACTGGAAAAATGATCTAATAAAATTACTCAGAGGAAAAAAAAGAAATGGAAATTATGAAAAAGAGGTTGTGACACAAAGAATAAGATGAGAAGGTCCAAAATATGTCTAATAGGAACCCCAGAAGAGACAATAGAGAGAAAGGCTGAGGCACTATTGAAAGAGATACTTGTTGAGACTTCTTTAGAATTAATGAAAGATATGACTCTTCAGATTCAATAAGCACAGTTATGCTTACTTTTAAATTATGTTACCTTATGTTTTATGCCTTTGTAAGTAGTCTTAAATCTTTCTTGGAATAAGGCCAAATATAAACCAAAAAATGAATGTAATTAATTAATTCAAGAATAAGATAAATGAGTATATGAATGCTAAGTTGCACAGAGAAAGAACTTATAACCAGGCTGGGGTGAAGCGTGTATCAGTTAATACCCTTTCACTTGCACATGACATAAAAATCCATTTAAACTGCCTTAAACAATAAGGGGCAGTTATTACATTACTGAAAACTTAATGGGTGTGGCTGCTTTCAGATGGGACACAAATGCAGGCCTCAACCACACCTTCAGGATCGCTCCCTCCACATCTCAGCTCTGTTCTTCCTGATAGCTTCATTCACACGCTCTTTATCTAACTAAAATGGAAGCTCCTGAGGGCGGGGAGTTTCTCTTTTTGTTCACTACTTAATCCCTGACACACTTAAAATCGTACTTAGCGCATAATAGGGACTCAAAAAATATTTGTAGGGAAAAAAGGAGAAGGTGGAAAGCGGTGGAAGATGTAGCAGCACAATAATTCCTGAGCAGAATAAATAATAGAAAAACTATACTAGATACGTTTCAGAGAAACTGAAGAACACTGAAGACAAAGAGATGATTTTAAAGGCCACCTGAAAGATTACCTGCAAAGGAAAACAATTAGAAAGCAGAATTCTCAACAGCAGAAAAAGAAGACAGAAGTCAGTGGAATTCTAAATTCAAAGTGCTGACAAAAAACAGCTCATCTTAGAATTCAAGCTCCCCTAAAATATTATATCACTCAGGACTGTTTCAGGTATCTATTGCCGTATAACAAACCACTCCGACATTTAGTGGCTGAACACAACCGCCACCACTTATTTGCTCACAATTCCGTAATATCGGTTGGGACAGCTTGTCTGGGTTCTATGTGGTGTTTTGGTGAAAGTGGCTCAAGTAGGACTGCAGGATCCAAGATAGCTTCACACACACACACACACACACACACACGCACATACACGCGCATGCACACGCGTACACACACGCACGCACACACAGGCGCGCGTGCGCAGTGCCTCAGCTGGAGGCAAGTCACCATGCCCAGTGAAAGTAAAAGAAGGCCTTTACACATTGTGAATTAAAATAAAATTTTAAGGCTCACCCCCCACCGGCTGACTAAATGGACCCCCTCATGGCCAAAGGAATATCCAAAAACTAAATTACCTGCCAGGAGGAAGGAGGTCAGACGTGCTTTATGCCCCCCCCCTTCAGGATATCCTTTGTAACCCATTAACAGGCCTAAGCCTAAGGGTACGCAAGAGAAACCTGCAGGTCCTCAATTTACACAACAAATCTATATCCAGTGGTTTATCTCTGATAACAGCTCCTTATGTTAAAACATTCCAAGCCTTTAAACAAAGCTTCATCTCTTTAACAATTACAAGCCAAAGAATCTTTAAACCCACCTATAACCTGTAAGCCTCCCCCCTTCCAAATAGCCCTCCTTTTTGGGCCAAACCAATGTATGCCTCCCGCGTATTGATTCATGACTTTGCCTGTAACCCCTGCCTCCCTGAAATGTATAAAACCAACGGTAACCACATCGAGTCCACTTGCTCAAGGCTTCTTGGGAGTGGCTCCGGGTCATGGTCCTCAAATTTAGCTCAGAATAAACTTCTTTCAAATATTTCAGAGTTTGGATTTTTCCATCCACAACATGAAGACAAAGAGTTTATCCTAACATATCAGCAGCAATGGAACTGCTAACGAATGTATGTTAAGGGAAAGGAAATTGACCTCAAAAGGAGTGCGATGGAACAAGCAGTGAAGGGCAAAGAAACTGGTAAACACGGGGGGGAGGTTCACATAAGCACCAACGGTGGAAACCACAGCAGCAGTGGTGATGACTGATGGGAGGTATGAAAACAGGTAGACCCGGGACGCTGGGTGACAATATGCAACATGGAAGGAGTGATCAGCGTTAGTGCCAAGGGCCTTAAAGCAGAGAGTAAGACTAGAGAAGAGGGATGAAATCTGTCACTTTCCAGCCATGAAAACAAACACATGTACAAGCAATGAATAAATAACTACATAAAGCTAGAGAAAGTTAGAAAAGATACTCAGTAAATTTGATAGGAGTAGGAAAAAAGGGAAGGGAAATGAAACAAAAAGAGAACCAGGAAGAAATGAAGGGGTACAAAATAAGGTGGTAAAAATAAGCTCAAATAATAATGATAATTAAACTTAAATGAAACTTCTAAGTTAAAAGACATTGGTTCTCAGATAAGACTCATGTGTGAATAGGTTAAATCTCAGAAATATACCAGGATAAAAAAAAAAAGGCAGCAAATTGCCAAATGCTACAGTATTGGCCGGGCATGGTGGCTCATGCCTATAATCCTAGCACTCTGGGAGGCCAGGGCAGGAGGATCAGTCGAGGTCAGGAGTTCAAGACCAGCCTGAGCAAGAGCAAGACTCCCGTCTCTACTAAAAATAGAAAGAAATTAGCTAGACAACTAAAAATATATAGAAAAAATTAGCTGGGCATGGTGGTGCATGCCTGAAGTCCCAGCTACTTAGGAGGCTGAGACAGGAGGATCGCTTGAGCCCAGGAGTCTGAGGCTGCAGTGAGCTCTAATGATGCCACTGCACTCCAGCCCAGGTGACAGCGAGACGCTGTCTCAAGAAAAAAAACATACCAAGCAATACGATACAGTTTGTAGATCCGTACATATACAGCAGAAATATAAAAACATGCAGGGAACTGACAAACCATAAATGCAGGAGAGCCGTTATGCCTGGGCAGCAGGAGGGGGCGGGCAGGAACACAAGAGGGAAAGGCAACACAGGATGTTTCAGGGGGACCTGTATGTTTCAGTTCTAAAACAAAATGTGAAGAAAACAGGACAAAGCTTGGTGGAGGCACATTTACGCTTCTTACGCTTGTACTCTAAACTTTCCAATATGATGTGAATATTTCATCATTTAAAAGAAGAACCAGATATTATTATTTATTCCTCATAAATAGGAGCCAGGAAGCCCGGCAACCATCCCTAACCCTGTCTGCACCACGAGCACTGATCGCATCTTCATCCTCAGGACGGGCTCCTGCCTCCCTCCTGCCTGCATTTGGGACTGCCACCGCCGGGCCTGGACTGCTGCCATCAATGTGTTGCCATGTCCCTGGGAGTTGCCAGGTCAGGATGTCCTTCCTGATCACCCCCTCCAGGCCGACCCACCACATCAGCCCTGCAGGAATCCCAGGGTGGAGGGTAGAGAAACTGCCAGAGGAATCCAAGCTATTAAACAAGCCACCGGCGAGAGCTGTGGTGGCAGAGGCTGCCCTTCCTGGGGAAAGCTGACATGTAGGGTGGCAGTCAGCACCATGCCAACCTCACTGCGCGCGGTGCTTGCAGGAAGTGTTTGCGGGTCTGGGCGTCTGGAATTCACTGTTGAGGCTGTGAGGAAGGTGGTTAGTGTTCCAGCTCAGCATCACCTGGGACCATGAGGTGACCCTCCTCCCACCGGAAGACAGATGTGTTTGCTATGTTAGAAACCTCCATGTTTCTAACAGGGCCTGCATTCCCCTCTGCTGGACTGGAGGCCTCTGTGACCCAGGGCTTCCTCCGAACGCTCCCTCCTGTCCCTCTTGGCTCTCATAATGAGCTCAGAGGACAGCTGGGACTCCATCCAGACTCCAGTCAGGCCCCACAGGACACAGTCCTACTTGTTTTGAGGCTGATCCTTGCTTATTTGGACACCAGCCTTATTCTTGGCCTGCACCCATGGAAGTAGAGCCCAAGCGGGCCCCTGCCACCCTTCCTCAGGCCACAGATCTGTGTCACACAGGTTCAGAGCAGGAAGGGTCCTGCAGGGTTCGTGGTGACTGGCTGATGAGGTCTCCCCACAACCGTGTGAGATCTGAGGATACCTTAAACACACCTCCTCTCGAACCCTCTGGGACATTGGTCAGCGACATGACTGAGGCAGCCTGCACAGGGGGTGGAGGGGACCGTCCTCTGGGCCTCGCAGATTCTGAAATGGAGTCGACTGGGGCAATCTCTACCCACCAACAGAACAGGCACCACCTTTGGTTGACTACCTGCGTAGCTAAAACACGTCATTTCCAACTCTCACAACAACCTTCGAAGAGGGCTATTATTATCCCCACTTTGCCAATGAGGAAACTGAGGCTCCAAGGAGTCATGTGACTTGCGGGCACTCATGAAAAATATGGCGGAACCAGGGCCCGCGTCTCTGCGACCTGCACTGGGAGGCCGCCTCTGTCTGGGCAGTCAAAGGTGGGTGACTCGAGTCGGCAGGGCCGCAGGGCGGCAGGTCCCGGCTCTGTGGCTCGGCGCAGGTGCGAGCGTGGCCCCAGGCTCCTGCCGTTGCAGGCAGCACTGATTGAGGAAAGTGAGTGGGAGGTGTTAGACCCGAGCAGTTTCGCAGCGGCAAAGGACTGTCATGGTAAGGATGTACTTGTTCCTTGTCTGCCTTCTTAATTAACTTCTTAAACTACTTCTCACCACAACAGAAACTGGTTATCTGCAGGTGTGCTGCTATTCTGAGAGGATGAACGGCATGCACTTCCTACCAGAGTTCCCTGGACCAGTCAGAGCCCGGCCGAGCCAGTGTGGTCTGCCGGTGTGGTCTGCCCCGCCACCGCACGTGCTGGCTGCTCAGGCTGGAGACAGCTGGCCAGGCCTCAAGCCAGCCTACCGCCTTCCAGGCCCCTTTCCCCTCCTGTCCAAATGGGGCCAAACCAAACTGGCGAATGGACTCTTTTTCAAAGTTCTCAAATGACCAGGCGTGGTGCCTCACGCCTGTAATCCCAGCACCTTGGGAGGCCGAGGCAGGAGGATCGCTCGAGGCCAGGAGTTTGAGACCAGCCTGGACAACAGAGCGAGGCACTGTCTTCACTAAAAAGAATTTTTTTTTTTTTGAGACAAAGTCTCACTCTGTTGCCCCAGCTAGAGTGCCATGGCATCAGCCTAGCTCACAGCAACCTCAAACTCCTGGGCTCAAGCAATCCTTCTGCCTCAGCCTCCCCAGTAGCTGGGACTACAGGCATGCGCCACCATGCCCAGCTAATTTTTTCTATTTTTGGTAGAAACAGAGTCTCTTCTTGCTCAAGCTGGTCTCAAACTCCTGAGCTCAAACAATCCTCCCGCCTCGGTTCCTCCCAGAGTGCTAGGATTACAGGGGTGAGCCACCTCACCTGGCCAAAAATTTCTTTAAATTAGCCAAGCCTGGTGGCCTATGTCTGTCATCCCAGCTACTCAGGAGGCTGAGGCAGGAGGATCAAGGCCGAAGTGAGCTACAATCAGACCACTGCACTCTAACCTGGAGACAGAGTGAAACTAACTAAGTAATAAATAAAGTTCTCAAATGATTTTGTTATCTGCTATCGTACAATACAGGCAGGTACATAAAACGCCTATGGCAATTGAACAGATCATCTTAAAGCAGACCCTTTGCAACCGGGTTGTGGCACAGAGCCTTGCCAGCACCCCAGCTGCACGCCACCCTGGTCTTGCCGTCCTAGCTCACCACCCGCCTCAGGGTTCCAGCACGAGAGCACCGATGGGACGTCTGGGAATCAGGAACTGGTTTCCACCCCAGCGAGGCAAGTGTGAGGAAGGTGGCTGGTGCGTATGCTCAGTATCAGCTGACGTATGGATATGTGGGTATAAGGATGTTAGTCCTTTGCTGGTTATACGTTAACAGACATCCTCTTCCTACAGCGAGGCCTGGCCCTCACACCCGGAGCTGAGCGGAAGGTAGGCCAGGCAGGCAAGAGCACTACAGTATTCCTGGGACATTCGAACCTGGCTGGAAATATAATGGGAATGACAGAAAATGTCCTGACAAAGTCCTCTCGGGAAGAAAGCTAGAGATTCCCATCAGACATAAGTGACAGAAATCGGAAAACCAGTGGCTTAAACAACTAAGGGTTAGCCGGGCGTGGTGGCTCACGCCTGTAATCCTAGCACTCTGGGAGGCTGAGGCGGGCGGATCGCTCAAGGTCAGGAGTTCAAAACCAGCCTGAGCGAGACGCCGTCTCTACTAAAAAAAATAGAAAGAAATGAATTGACCAACTAAAAATATATATAGAAAAAATTAGCCAGGCATGGTGGCGCATGCCTGTAGTCCCAGCTACTCGGGAGGCTGAGGCAGGAGGACGCTTGAGCCCAGGAGATTGAGGTTGCTGTGAGCTAGGCTGATGCCACGGCACTCACTCTAGCCTGGGCAACAAAGTGAGACTCTGTCTCAAAATAAATAAATAAATAAATAAAAAAAGGGACACCGAATGATTGAGTCAATATTCCAGGCTGGTGACGAGTTCAAGGGTAGAGCCTCACGCTCTGTGGGGAGACGAGGCCCCAGCTCACAAAGCTGCTCCTGGAGGTCAGATCCCCTCCTAACTGTGTGCACATACAGGAATCACTCTCACAGTGACAGTCAGAGCTTGAGAGGTTGGGACATTTAAAAATTGGGAGATTACACGTTGAAATGGATTTCCTCCTTCCTTTGATGAGTCAGGAGCTGTAGCAAGTAAGGAGCCCCATGCCCTGTTGCAGCCACCTCTGCAGCAGGGGCCCTCGCTGCACAGCTGCCACCCCCGAGACAGGGTCCCCAGCACTCATCATCCCTCTTGCACCATTGGCTCCCTTATCCCCAACGTACTTTGCACATTTCTCTTACCAGAATTTGAGTTTGCAACCAGTGATCTGCTGCAGTCCCCAACCCCCAAGCCGTGGCCCGGTACCGTCAGTGGCCTGTCATCGGCCTGTTAGGAAACGGGCCACCCGTCACCACCTAAGCTCCGCACCACCCTCCCCCAACCCGCAACACCCCACCTCACCCTACCCCGATCTGTGGAAAAATTGTCTTCCATGAAACCAGTCGCTAGTTCCAAAAAGGTTGGGGACCACTGAAGAGCAGAGCCTTCGATTTATAAACAAATGACCTAGAACGGCAGAGGGACTTGCCCAAGGTCGCACAGCCTGTGATGGCACAGTCAAGCCTTCAATCGGGTCTCCTGAGACTGAGTTCTGATTTAACATCATCTCTCTTGGAAATTTACCAACACTGAGAATCTCACGGATTACAGGGACTGTGTGGGAGAAAGGGAGAGTGACTGGAGTTGGGGTCACCTGGCTGCATCTGGATTTGCTGAAGTTGGGCTATGGCAGTGCACTCTCGACCTGGCAGGGAGATGCCAATTGTCTGGGCATGATAGGTGCCCCTGACCCCATGCTGCGTTCCCACGAGGAGAGAGGAAGCCACAGTGGTTGAGGTGAGCACCAGAGGTCGTGCAGCCTGGGGGGTGGGGCGGGGACGAGGCCGCCCAGGCAGCTGCACAGGCTGGTACCGGGCCCACATGTGCCCTCCACACCCTTTCTGCAAAAACAGCTGCCGTGTGCAGAAATGCAGAAACGTGCAAAGTCTGAAAGTGAGTGCTCAGGAGTCCTCCCCAGTGTGTGCAGGCGGCCCTTGGTGACTCAGCCCCAACCCCAGCCAGGCACATCTTTCAGGCAGCTGAGGGTTAAAAAAAAAAACCAAAGATGTGTTTTTGATGTACAGGTGGCTGTGGTTTGAGTAGAGGAGTAGGGGAGGGGAGCTGAGCCTGCCTTGTCGTGCTCTGGGCCTTGGTCCAGGGTAGGCCTGCTCTGGGAAGAGGGGGCAGCCATGCAGAGACCATGCTGGTGGTCAAGCTCCAAGGCACCCTGCCTGCCTCTGTGTGCTCCCCCTCCGGCTCCTTCACTCCTCTTGTCCAGAGAGTGCTCTCCTACTTCTCCCCTCACAGCAGACCCCTGCCCCCTTTGCCCTCTGGGGTCTCTTCTGCCCAGGGATGGCCAGAGTAGGCCTGAAAGACCAGGAGAGTGGGGACACACCGCCACCCTGCCTCCAACACCAACCCACTGACTGGGCGAGTCTCCGCTGCAGCCAGTGTGGTTCTCTGTATGCTGAAAGGCTTGGCCCGAATGAGCCCAGGGCCTCCTTTCCTTGCATAGTGGCCCCATGACAGGCACTGGGCCTCCAGTCCTGGGGCAGACGGAGCTGCCTGAGGCTGGCCATGCACGGTCCAGGAGCCTGCTGGACAGAGCCCGGCCTCCCGCCCTCTCTTCCTCCAAGCTTCCCCTTCAACTGTGCAGGGCCGAGCTCAGGATTGTTCTGGCAAACTTTGTGCCTGAGTCCCCAGCTTGGGCTTGAGAGGAGGCCTAAGGGTCTGACCAGAGCACCCGGGTTTGAGCCCTGACCCTGACACTCCTTCTGTGACCAGGGCAAGTCAAACCTCTTTCCTGAGCCTCAGTTTCCATCACCAGATGACAGAGATGATGTCCTGCTTCCTGGACTCACAGGACGTTGTCCACTCTTCACTGCACATGGGTGTGTGGAGCTCTCGCCACACCGACTGCTTTTCCAGCTCTTGCAAGAGCAGTAATAGTACAAGACAAACAGCAGTAGCAGTGACAGGGCCCTGGCTGCTCGGCCTAAAGCAGCTCTGCCCCAGGGAATGACTCCCAGGCCGGGAAGTACAGAACCTCGCGGGAACAGCGCTTGGCCACCATGAGCGCCGTCCTGTGGGATGAGGAGAGTGG
>VBSM01001265.1:73819568-73834601 GCA_008086735.1 Cheirogaleus medius | reverse complement strand
AAAAAAAAAAAAAAAAAAAAAATATCCAGATATAAATACCTAGATACAGAAACATTTGATATAGGAATATCTCTAAGACATATCTGGAGGTAAACAAGGATTGTATTGTGTGCCACCTTTTGTGTAAGAAAAGGAGTAAGAATATATGTTTACATTTGCTTATATTCTCCAACGGGAACGCCAGGATACACAAGATTAATAAAAGTGGTTATCTGTAGCATATGGGGGCATAATTCTCAATGTAAACCTTTTTTATATATTTTGATTTTTGAGTCATATGAATATATTTACCTAATATTAAAAAAAAGAAAGGAAGCACACACTTCTTTGATGTATATGGCAGTTAGCATGTACATATAGCATATAGTACCTGGGGGGCAGAGGTGGCAGGAAGCATTAGGGCAAACTAACTGACACCCTTAAGAGGGAGCCTGAGTCCGACAGTGGAGGTCATGCCAAACACCAAACCCAATGGTGCCAGCTAGAAGCAAGCTCCTCTCCGTGTGCTCCTCCTCTCCCTACCTCCTTGGCTTGGCAAAGGCCATTTACAGACTGGGGCCAACACAGCCCTCGAGGCTTATCTCACAACCGTCCCCTGCACAAACCCTCAGTTCTATCCAGCCAGGCTGAGCTTCTCACCGTTCCCTTAACAATACACTCTTTTTTTTTTTTTTTTTGAGAGTCTTACTCTGTTGCCCAGGCTAGAGTGCCGTGGCATCATCCTAGCTCACAGCAACCTCAGACTCCTGGGCTCAAGCGATCCTTCTGCCTCAGCCTCCAGAGTAGCTGGGACTACAGGCATGCGCCATCATGCCTGGCTAATTTTTCTATATATTTTTAGTTGGCCAATTAATTTCTTTCTATTTTTAGTAGAGATGGGGTCTCGCTCTTGCTCAGGCTGGTTTCGAACTCCTGACCTTGAGCGATCCACCCGCCTTGGCCTCCCAGAGTACTAGGATTACAGGTGTCAGCCACTGCAGCCGGCCAACAATACACCCTGTGTACACTGGAATGGTCTCCTCTGGCCAATTCCCTTGGTGAACTCCTAAGCAATCTTCAAGACCCAGTGTAAATGTCCCCTTACAGTGCATGGTTGTACTTCCCTGTGCTCCCACAGCATGGATGCTCCTCTGTAGAGAACCCATCATGCTGAATCTGAATCCTCCTTTACCCATCCATAGGTCTACCTCCCCCAACACCAACAAGTATGTGCCCAGCACACAGTAGGTGCTCCATCAGTGTTGAGTGAATGAATCCTAGGCACAAGGATTCAGAGAGAAGTCAGAGACCCTCTTAGGAACCTACCATCTAGTGGGGAAGAAAGTACAGACACACAGCCTATTTTTAGTAGAGACGGGGTCTCACTCTTGCTCAGGCTCGTTTCGAACTCCTGACCTGGGGCGATCCACCAGCCTCGGCCTCCCAGAGCACTAGGATTATAGGCGTGAGCCACCGCGCCCGGCCCTGTCATGCGTATTAAATTAGAGAACACACTCAAAGTATTTGGCACATAACATGTGGCATCTGTCATTATATCATTATGCCCCTGAGCTGATATCACATGGCAGAACAGACCCTGGATAATGCAAGAGTTCAGAGGAGAGCAGGAAGCACTCCTAGTGAGGTAGGATTAGGAAAGGCTTCACAGAGGTAATACCTGATGTGGACCCTGTGCAATGAGGGGGTTTCCACCAAGTAGGTGGGACGAGGGTCCAGGTGGAACAGTCTGGGCATACCAGGACCCTGATCTAGCCGAAGGCCCATCTCTGACATTTCCTCCTTGGGACAAGGACCCAGCCCTGCCCTGGGGTTGGGCCTGGTCAGCCCTCCAAGCCCTATTCTTTCCCATCCCTCCCTTCACTGGAAATAGTAACACGTTCCTGCCTCTGCTTCCTTACCACCCGCCTACTCTGGATCCTGTGCAATCTGGCTTCTGCCCTATGCACAGTGGAAACCCTTCTCTTGACAAGCTCTCATCCCTGAATCTAATCACCTTTGGGCCACATCATTCTTGGCGAATCTGCAGCATCCATCATCGCTGGTGACACCTCCCACTTGCAAATGTCTGCTCCTTTGGTTGGCTTCCTTCCCTGTTTCCGCCCCCATGCCCAAGCCTGCCATCTGAACTTGGTCTCCTTTTGTTTCAGAGACGTGAAGTAAGGTCACATGTGCCAAGCGTCAGCCCAGCACCTGGCACATGGTCAGTGCTGGCTTCCTGCCCCCTGCTCCTTCTCCCTTTGCTGTTCTGTCCTCTTCCTCTTTCCCCACATGGGCAGGCCTGCCCCAGGGTGCAGCCCTCTCCCTCCCCTCTTCTCTGCTCTGAAGTCTAATTGCCCAGGTACAGTCTTAGCCCTGCCTCATAGGAGCTGTGAGGCCTTGGGCAATTTATTTAACCTCTCTGAGTCTCATTTGCCTCATCTGTAAATTGGCATTAAGATAGTGCTTCCCTCAGGATTATTACAAAGATTAAATGAGATGATGCACGTAGAGTGCTTAGCACAGCACCTGGCTCATACAAGCACTTGAGAAATATGATCTGCTATTATTATTATTACTACTACTATTGTTCCAACAGACTCAACTATCACTCTGCCTCTGATCCTGACCTTTCTGCTAAACCTAGATGTCCGAGAGGCATTTCAACCTCAACATGCCTAAAATGCCTCTCTCCTTCCCAGCCCCGTTTTTTCCTCTCCAGACAGTCCCTCCACCTTCCCAGCCCAGACTGAAACATGGGGACACCTGTGCCTCTGCCTCCCCACACCCAGGACCCAGGGTGGTCAGGGAAGGCTTCTTGGAGTGGGTGGCACTTGATGAGAGACCACGTTAGAGGGGGAAGCAGGCACTCCAGGCCTGAGCATCGCTGGCACCAAACCCTGCATCCCTTTCCCCCTTCCAGGCTCCCAGTAGGATTCCTCTTCCCAGCTTAGGGGCTGGGGGGTGGGGGGCGGGGCTGTGTGACTGGCAGACAGCCCCACCAGTGACTTGTGGACAGACATGATGTGTGTCACCTCCCAGCTGGGGCATTTAATGCCAATGCAAGACTCACTTATGCCTCTCCTTTCCCTGTGCCACTGTGGCCAGCAGTGTTCCAGAAAGTTGTTCTCTAAAGCAAAGACGGCCCTCATACAGGGCAGAGCCCCCACCAACCTACCATGCACATCAGACATGGATCGGGAGTAAGAAAGGCAACTTCATGGTTTTAAGCCACTGGGATTTTAGAACTGGTTGTTAATGAAGCACGCCTGGGCCTCTCCTGACTGGGGTATGACAGCATCTCGAGCTCCCTGGAGGTATGGAAATGGGAAACTAAGCTGGAGGCTGGAGTGGAGAGAGCTGAGGGAGCAGGATGGGCCAGCCAGCCTGTCCCTGGGCTGTCCTGAGCACTCCTTGGCACTACTCAACTGCTTGTCTTGGAGTCTCTGAGGGAATTTGTCCAAGGGGAGAGTCCCTAGTCCAACCCAGACCACAGGACCACCCCATGCTCCTAGAGTGTCCAGGCGTCCCCCATCAGCATACCCATTGCACCTTCTTTTAACTCAGCCTATGGATACTCTCCCTGACAATAAGCTCCGAGAGAGAGCTGTGGCCATTTTGCCTATCAGCTGAGCCTAGAACAGTGCCTGGAACTTACTAGATGCTCAGTAATACAGCTGAATGAAAGCATGAACACATAAATGGAGGTAAACCAGGTATACTCTGGGAGAGAAGCATAAGGCTCAGCCCAAACCTCTGGCCCCCTACTTGGAAGCTTGGCCTCCTTCCAGAAGACCAGCTGTCCTGAGTGACAGAGCCCAGGGGGCCTGGCTCTGGCTGGCTCCAGGGACAGCCTTGTGGGAACTCACCCACGTAATAGGAAAGGGTACGCTTGAGGCGGTCGAAGACAAACCAGCGCTTCTTCCATGATTTAATCTTGCCACCCATCTTGACCAAGTAGCCACGGCAGACCTGGTAGGAAGCAGGAGTAAGGAAGGACCCAAAGGCACAGTCCTAAACCTTAAGCGTGTGCCATAGCCTGTGCCTGTATTGGGGGGCGACTGTCCCCAACACCTCTTTAGGCCAGCACATCAGGTCCTGGGACAGAGACCTGGTCAGATAAGGGCAGGAACTGAGGCCCCTGCTCTGAGGACCTAGGAGGTGCCTCTGACCAGGGGCCCTCCCTCCCCCAGCACCCAGGGGCCACGCGCGGTGCACCTTGCTGCTGAGCACCACGTGCAGGCAGGTATCGACACCGTGGCCTGACGACTCGATGTGGGTCTTCAGGTCAAAGTCTTCCTTCCGGATTGGCAGGTAGCGGGTCAGGGGTCGTGCCTGGGGGCAGAAGGCAGGGTCAGCAGCAGAGTCTTCTGTCTTCCCTCATCATTTTCCTGTCCAGGCCCCTGGGCTTTCGTCCTGAACCTCACACAGCCTGACACCACCCCCTCCCGACCCCCAACACTGTCACTCTGATTTCACGGGGTTTATGGCAAAAGTGGAGACCTGAACGCCAGTGCTGACTCTACCTCGGCCCCGGGCAAACTGCTAAGCGGCTCCACACCTCAGTTTTCCCACCCTTGACCAAGACACAGCCAGCCATCCTTGTCTTGGCCCTCCCCGTCCTGGGCTGAACAGACTAAAGGAAGAGGCCAGATGTGAACATGCTCTGGGAAGAGATGCCCGATGAGAAATCTGGTCTCTGACTTCCCACTGGGACCTTATTTGAGTCACATCCTTTCTCTAAGCCTCAGTTTCCTTACACACAAAACAAGAGCTCTGAACTAGATAACTACTAAGGTCTATTCCACCTCTAATACTAACTGGAATTCTCAGTCAACTGAGATATTTTTCTACTCTTCCTTTGCCAAAAGAACACTAAAATGGCAAGAAAAGGAAACATCACAAATTATCTAAAGAAAAACCAAAACACACAACCCCAAAGATGAGCTGACTCCACCCAGATCTCACAGCAGATGCTGGTGGCCCCTGCAATAATGCCTGAGCCTCAGGACTAGGGCCCCCGGGGCGGTCCCTGATTGAGGCAGGAAAGGTGAAACAGCCATTTGACAAATATTCCAACCACAGAGGTAAAACTCAGAGTTTCTCATTTTTTTTTAGATCCAGAGAGACAGACTGAACATTTCTCATTTTTTAATTCCCAAACCCAATCAAGGTGACCTATCCTTTAGAATTTATGTTGCTGCATCATAGGAAATGGATGGAGCTGTGATCACTGCTTACTGTTGGAGGGAGGTCCCAGGGGACCCCCACCCTGGGGAAACCTATGGAGACCCAATTGGAAGCCCTTCTGAGTCCTACAGTTCTCATGGGGGCGGCCAGCATCTGGGATCAGAGACATGGGCAGATTTCCCTGCCCAACCCGATTTCTCCTTCTACCTTCAACTGTTCTGCTCAAGTCTCCTGTTTAAGGAGAAAAGACAGGGCTGGTTTTTTGTGCAAGGAGGGATTTCTGTCCTAAGGAGAAACTAGTACAATTCTCTCTTAGAGCTGTAAACCAAAGGTTAGAGTGAGGTCATCCACTGATGGTGGGGACTGGAGCTGAAAGGTCCTATGGGTGAGGGCCAGGATGCCGTGGAGTTGCACGAGAAGGCTCACGAAGCAGACAAGAGACCCCGGAGAGAGGCCAGGAGGGGCCGCCTGGTTCTTGAGTCTCAGCTCCCATCTCTGGGAAGCCTGTTCAGACCCTGTCTCTGACCTCAGATGTCTGCAAGGTGGCCACCTCTCACGACTCCCCCACCCCAACACACACACACACACACACACACACACACAAGCTTTAACAGGCCCCAGTGGGTCTATTTCTTGGGGCCAGTGAGTCCCAGGTAGAATTCTACTCGTGCTAAGCCAATAGCAGTCCTTTCTGGAGTAGCATGGGTTTTACAGCCCAGCAGAGGAACCCTGGGATCTCCCTACTCCTCCACAGCCCTCCCGGTCCAGCCAACAGCCACCACACCCCACCACGCCCTCACCTGGGAAAACTGTTTCTCCCGCATCTTGACCTCCTTCTCCACCAGCTGCTGCCTCCGGGCACTCTCACTCTGCAGCCTCCGTTCCACCTGCTCGCGCCTCCGCCGCTCTTCCTCCAGGGCCTGCCGCCGCAGCTCCATCTCCCGCTCCTGCCCCCAAAGCCAGGGTCAGCGCCCGTACCCACCCTCTCCCTGCAACCAGCCCTCCTCAGACCAGGGCAGAGCTGCAGGAGGCCCCCACCTCAGGGGGCAGTCTGGCATGAGGAGGCCTCACCTGCAAAGCCCACCCTCTCCAAGACCTCTGCTGGTTACTGATAAATGATTTAAAAATGTGTGACTGTCCTGCCTTCAAACCCTGGCTCTGCCACCACTGTGGGCTCTGTGACCCTGACAAAAAGTATTTAAACTTTTTAAGCCTCAGTCGCTGCATCTGTAAAATGAAGTTAAGAATGCCCACTCCTGGGATTATAGTGAAAATTAAATGAGATCATGTATACAAATAACCATCACCAATTCCAGCAGGAAAGAAGAACTCAATAAACAAATGCGGCTCTCACAATTTTGTCTGAATTCTTAGAACATGGATTATCCACACAACTTTTCTTGACAGCTAATATATTCAGTAGCCCTTCCCCAATCACTAACTTAAGGCCCTTTGAAACTCCAAATTAGAAACATTTGCTGTTGAACTTCAAACTTGATGGAGGAAAAAAATATGATTGGAGACTAAGGACACAATTGAACTTATAAAAACCATTATGAAAGGATTCTAAAGGTCATTAAAACAAATCATTAGATACAGAGCATGAGTGGTGCTTTATGTGTCCTAATCAATGATAAACACCTCTACACCATTAACTCCCACCTGCCATTCCTTCCCAGCACAAAACTTAGCAGAATCTCCTTTCCCTCCATTTGCCAAGAGATTCTTATAAATCTGCCATAAGATGTAAGAGGCATTCTTTTCTGGTTGGTCCTCCATCCAAACAGTTAGTACTTTTTGAAAAAAAAAATCCATCCAGCTGCTGAGGTCTCACTTTCATCTCAAGAGATGCAGAGTACCTTGCACGGTGGACACAGAACATCTTCTGCAGATCCTTCATTTAACCTCCTGCCCAGGCACAGATTTCCTCAGCCTGCCTATGCCCAGGATAAACCACAGGTCCTTCTTTGCCAAGTCCCAGCTCTGTGCCCACGTGAAGGAGCTGTGACTTCCCTCAGCCTCCTCTGCTCCCCAAGGCTCCCCAGCCAACACCTCTGCTCCAGCTTGGACTTCTGCCTCCTCTTCTGTCTAGACCGCAAACCCCAGTTCCTGCTCTTCCTAACTGTGCCCAAGAGGAGTGACCTGCCACACAGGGAGATAGGAATCAAAATTCCTGCGGTTGCCAAAGAGCAAAGAGTCCACAGAAGTAAACTCACAAAGACTGGAAGTTTCCATATAGGAAATTCTTGGTTAGACAATGGTTACTCTGCTGCCTTCTCTGTTCCTAAGAGCTGTGAACTTATAATCTCACCAAGCCTCCCTATGCCCATTTGAGGGACACAACCCTTTAAAATACTTTCTATCCCAAGGGAAGGTTGCAAGGCTAATGTGGGTGGAAGGGCTTGGGGTGGAGCGAGGGCCTTGGCAGGCAGCAGGCAGCTCTGGGCACACCCCGCCTTCTGCCTGTCTGGTCCAGGTCAGCCTCACCCTTGACTCCATGAGCCGGCTCTTCTCAGCATGAGCCTCTTTCAGCATCTTCTCCATCTCCTCAATCTTCACCACGTCCAGACCACTCGCACTGAGGAGAGAAGGGGAAGAGGGGGCGCATCAGGGAGCCCAGGAGCAGCTGGTGGAGGCAGCGGGCCCAGGTGTGGGGAGGTACCTGGACATGTTGTCAGGGGAGCAGGCCGAGTTGCCCCCTGTGGAGATGCTGGTCTCCATGCTGTCGGAGCTCTCCAGGCTCAGAGTATCGTAGGCGTGCTCGCCCTCCTCCCCACGCTCCCGCCCAGCGGGCAGGTGGTGTAGGATGGAGTGGTGCATGAGTGGGGGAAAGCCTGAGGGGCCTGCAGGGAAGGGCGTAGACCCATGCAGGGCATCCCACTGGCACTGCGCCTCGGCCGCTGCTTTCTGCTTCAGCTCAGCCAGTCTCCGCCGTTGCTCTTCAATCACCTGCTGGCCTGCAGGAGGGACAGGTGGGAGTCACAGTGGGATCCCTGCCCACCGGGGGAGGGGAGACACTGGCAACATCACAGACAGAGGGAAGAGGTGAGCAGGGAGAGGTTAACACAGAGCAGCCCCCTCACCCAGCCCCCAGCTCCCAGCCAGCTGCCCTGCCAATACTTCAGTCGCCTGCACAATCGGCCACAGCCACACAGTCTGGCTTCAGTGCTCTTTCCACATCCTGACCCCACACAGGGCACCAAACCTGCCCAGGTGGTGCCCTGGAAGTGTGACAGCCAGCTGGCTCCAGCCCACAGCTGAGCCCTAAATAGGTGGGCAGGACACATGCACCCACCCTGCCAGCTGGGGAAGGGAGAAGGAAGAGACAGAGGAAGCCCCATGAGCACCCAGGATGCCAATGCAGAGCCCCCTGCAGTGCAGAAGCAAGAGCAACAAAAGCAGGAGATAAGGCAGGGGACACAGGGAGAACACAGCGGAGGACAGAAGAAAGGTCAGCCGGAGGGGTGAGGCCAGCCGGACACCCCAACCAGCTCAGCCTGGGAGCCTGCCTGCAGGCAGTGGCGGCCTGGGCGGGACACATCATGCTGATGCCAGGCAAGGGCTGCCTGGCCAAAGCAATGCCCTCTGTGATCAACGCTCTACCTGCTGGGTCGTCAGTTGGGAGGGGCTCGGCAGGAAGCGACTCGACTGGCGTGGGGGGCCCCGGGCAGAGGGTACGGTAGAGACACACAGAAGGGATGAGAGGAGAGAGAGGCACAGACATGGACTTTCAAAACAACCAAATTGCACACAAGCAACAAGGACTCCTGGGTCCCCAGAGCCAATATCTCAGCAAACCAACTCTGGAGGTCATCAGATTCATTCCCCTGCCTCCAGACAGGGCAATGTCTAACCCTACTCAGGTCAACAAGCATTTCCCTTATTTGCTATGCTCTCTAGGAAAGAAAATGGCACAGCCTCCCAGCCCCTTAGTCTCCTGTGCTGGAGTCTTTTGATATATATCCAGGAGGCTCTTCTTTAGGTGTCCAATCTAAATCCTTTCTGTTCTTGCTGCGATCCCAATTAAAGGAAAAACATCCTGTGAAGGTGTGGGGTATCGGCATTGATGAGGCATGGGGGAGGAATGGCAACTATCCAGGGTGCCCCCGGAGAGCAGGTGGGCTGGCATTGCAGCCACTCACCCTTCTGCTGCAGAGCCAATTGGCGCTTGGTCTCAATGTCCTGCAGCGTAGCTGCCAGGTTGCGTGGAAGGCTGCCCGTGCCATTCTGGGTGAGTAGAGCACTCTGCAGACAGAATGGAGCGTTGGAACCTGGGCTCAGAAGACCCCACCCCCACCCCCAAGGCTTTCATGGGTGGCCTTGGCCTCTCCAGCCCCCACCACACATGCAGCCCCAACCCTGTCCTCAGACCTTTGGGGAGGGGCTACGGCCCAGGGTAGCCACGCTGAGCTGGGAGGAGGAGGAAGAAGAGCCAGAGGAGGAGGGGAGGGGGCCGCTGCGGGTCCGAGGCAGAGGGCTAGTGGCCTCACCATCCATTTTGGAGCGGTAAACCTGGAGGGAAAAGATACTGCCAGGTGACCTCTGGCTCCCCCACTGGCCACCACCCCCATGTCACCTAGGCTGGCTGTGATCAGAGATACTGCCCTGGCACCAGGCCTCTGAGGCTTTTTGGCTGCATCTAACAAGAGGGTTGAGCCTCCTGGGCCAGTGCAAAGGGCAGATGCTATTGGTGGCTGCCAAGTCTCCTTTCCAGGCTATTCCTCTCTGGGCCAGTCCCTGGCCCAACTCTGTCCTCCTCAGAAAGGACCTGTAAACAGACCCATGCAAGGAGTTAATGTCAGTCAGGCAGAGTGTGTAGGAGACCAACTGGAGGCCAGCTTCCCTCTGGTCCCAGCTCTGCCAGTGACCTTGGGCCATGCACCTCCCACTCTGGGCCTTGGCTTCCTTATCTGCAAAAGAAGAGGGTAAAACTAGACTAAATAACTGACAAGCTCCCTCGAAGCGCTAATGGACAGTGAATATGGCCTTTGGAGTTAAGAACCCTGACTCTTGGCATAAGCTCTGCTACTCCCCAGCTGCGTGACCTTGGGAAGATTACTTATCTTCTCCAGGCCCCAGTATTTGATCTGTAAAATGCCATCCTCCTGCCTCAGTCTCCCGAGTAGCTGGGACGACAGACGCACCTGATCACACCTGGCTAAAGGTATGAATCTCGAATGGTGGAATCTCAGGCACTACAGCAGGTCAGTGGAGTGACACTTGGGGAAGAGACTATTTTAGCACCCTTTCTCCACCCTCATGGTCTCTGCCTGATGCAGACTCAGGTAGGCTCACGCCCTCCATGGCAACTCTGAAGAGGCTTGGGCATGTCCCCAGGGATGTCACTTCAGAGTCTTTGTCCCCTTCTTTTCTGCCTCCAAATGTCACCCCTGGGGAGACCAGGAGAACAAAATACTGGCAGTTCTCCCAGGACAAGCTAGTTCCAGTTGCAACAAGCCCAAGAATGTGTCAGGCCCCGAAACTGGGTAAGAGGCTCTGGGGTTGGGGGCTGCCAAAGATAGAACAGACCCACAGCCTAGAGCTCAGCACAGGGTACCAAACAGATCTCAACATGACCATGGCTCCAGAAGCCACCCTCTTCTACAAGACAGTCAATCATGTTCTTGGACTCAGGAGGCTGGCCTTCCAACCACCCAAAGTGCCAGGATGGCAGCCCGTGGAGAGATTTTCACTCCTTCACTGCCCTCTCAGGGCCCAGAGTCCCCCTCTGGGGGGACTGGCTGGACAGGCCCTGGCTGGGCTCCCCTACCGAAGGCAGCACTGTGTAGCTGGTGGATCTGCAGGAAATACTCAGAGAAGACAGCAGCAAGGACTGGGATGGAGGGCAGTAAAGGACGGGTTACCTGCAGCTGACGGGAAGCTTTGGCAGGCAGAGGCGGGGGGGAGGAGCGAGGGGAGGCTGCAGCGGGGCCAGTCCCCAGCCCGGCCATCAGCTCCTGGTACCACTGCTCTAAGTCTACAGCAGGGAGCAGCAGCTTCTCCATCTGGAGGGGGAGATGGGGAGGGGGCCAGGGGACAGGAGGGGAAGGATGGAGAGGAAAGGCCAGGAAATGGGGGAAAAGGAAAAGGCAGGAGAAGGGAGAAAGAAGGAAGGGGAAGGTTGGAGGAAGGGTAAAGGAGGGCCACGTCAGGGAAATGAACAGAAGGTAAGGGAAGAAGGGGAGGAAGGAGGGGAGAGAGAGCATAAAGAAAAGGAAGAGAAAAACAGTGAGACAACAGTTGCCCAGAACATGCTAAGGGCAAAGAGAAACAGTCAGGGTACAACTCCCAGACCACAGACACGGGTATGCTGGCCATGACACCAGCCTCTAGCCAGAGCCGCAGGCCCCCAGCACTGCCCTGGAGCTGCCCTAGGGCCGAGGCCAGGTCAGCAGAAGCAAAACACGCACAGAGCACGCCAGTCAAGGGGCAGGGGTGGCACGAACTCACAGACCACCAACCTTGGGTAAAGGCGTGATGGAAGCGAAGGAGGAGGAGGAGGGCAGCGCGGGAGGAAGGCAGGTGGTGGGAGCCAGGTCCCGGGAGGCAGAGGCCCAGGGAGGCAGGCCTGGCGCAGGGGCTGGGGGCACGGGCGAGGTGCCCCACGTCACCTTTAGCTGCTCAAGCGTCACGTACTTGAGGAAAGGCCGGACGCAGGAGGGAATACAAGACGTTAATGGGGCTGGGAGGCAAGAGATGGCCCTGCCCAAGGCGGAGGGGAAGGAAAGGGTAGGAAGCACAGAACAGAGGCTTGCAGAGCCCACAAGGCCAGGAGAGCCAGAGTCGTCTCAGCATGAGGCTCTCATCCCAGAGTAGAAGGCCTGGCCCTCCCAGAGCCGTGAAGAGCTAAAGGAAGCTCCCGAGGCCCCAGGGAAGAAAGGGAACCACTCCTGATCCCCCTGTATGCCAGCTGCCCTACTTTCTCACTATTGAAAACAGACCCTGCTGTCCCACCTCCACCCAGGCCCAGGAGGGAATCTAGGGCATCCACAAGCAGGCCCTTGGGCACTGGTGGGCACCCTCGGTGGCTGGTACCTCGCTGTCAGGCAGGGGCTGGGCGAGCACACTGGGGGAGGTGGCAGAAGCATAGGGGTCCAAGCGGAAGCACAGCTGGAGAACCTCTGCCAGGCTCACATATTCCTAGGGCACCCAGTGAGAAGGGGAGGGATGGGCAGAGAAGAGGTTAACAGGTGCATCCAGGTACCCAATATACCACACTCCAAGCCAGGCCACAGGGCCATCATTCCATGTCAATGCAAAATCCAGAGCAGGAGTGGGGCACTCAGCTGCCCATTATGGCTATAGATGGCTGTGGGGGTAGCAGGGACCAGGAAAGGGTGGTTATAACTGACATGCTGAATGAAGGCTCTTTCGACCTCCACTTTGGAAGACCCCTTAGCATCCAGTCTCTGTCTCAGCAGACCCTAAAGGCCCATCCCTCGGTTCACCCTGGGCTGGGGGCAGGCAAAGAGGCCCAGGGAAGGCCTTCTAAGAGCCTGCTGAGGATCAGGACCCAGCTCCCAGAGACCCACCCGTCTCCAACACCCTGGGCCCTGGGCATCCCCGGTGGGGCACACACATGCAGCACTGAGCACCAATCATGTCATTCCCCAGTGTCCCTTGCACCCCACCTGCCAGGGCAGGAGCTGGAAATGGGTAGGGGAGGCGAAGACATCACCAGGGCCTGAGCAAGATGGGCTCTGAGAAAGAGGCCTTAGCAAGGAGCAGCTAAAAGCCTGGCAGAAAAATGGGCCAGTCACTGCCCAAGGTAAGTCCTTGGAAAGATGCCAGCACAACTAATTGTAGACTGGGAAGCCAGGGACTGTCATATTCATCACATATCCTTAGAATCTGAGCTTATCTAGGTGCTGGGAGCACTGCAGACATCCACAATGCATGCTGAATCAAAGCACAGGATCCTAAGCCCGCCCTGTGCCGGGAGCCCATACAGACCAAGCTCCAGAACCAGACTGTTCTCTGGGGGGGTCACAGAAAAGGAAAATGAGCCAGAGAGTCCAGCGTGTTGTGAGAACTGATGAATGACATGCAGAATACAGGCAAATTAATATGCAGATCGACGCTCTGACTTTCCACAGGCTGCCCAGGCACGCTATGGAACGGTGGGCGGCAGGTAGCACATACACACTCTCCCAAACTCCAGCCAGCCAAAGGATTATCGCCACATGCCCTTCAGCTGGGCACTAGGAAGACCTGTATGCAGGAGCTCAGCAGGCAGACAGTGGGCAAAGCAGAGCACGCAGTTAGCTGTGGTTACCTCTTGTGCTTTGGGGCAGAGTAGAGTGGAAGCAGGTGGGGTTAAGGGGACAGAGGATGCCCCAGCCTGAGAAGACCCTGGGAATAGGCCCAGAGCCTTAGTCCCCAGCTCCATCCCTGAGGACTCGGAGATGAGCAGCTCAGCCTACAGAGAGGGCACATGGTGAGGAGCTGTACCCCTCACACTCAGCCCAGTCCCCCCTCCCCCAGCCTAAACTGTCATGTAAGTGAGGCAGAGAGGGAGAGGAAGAGGTCAAGAGACCCGCATGTCTTACTTGGACTTCACACACCAGGCTTGCAGACCTGGGAAGAACCACTTAAGGTGCTCAGTTCCCCCTTATGAAACAAAAGCCTGACTCCAGACTGAAGCCCTGGAGCCCCAGAAGCAGCACCCCTAGATCCCTCTGCTCCCCCTCAAGGTGAGTCCACCCAGCCCTGACCCCTACCAAACCTCTGAGCTGTCCACCCACCCCACTCAGGCCCTTGAACCCCCTACATATATTCAGCCACCAAAAATAGTGAGATCAGTGGGCTCCCAGGAGCCCAAAAGGCAATTAAAAAGAAGCAGCTGGTAGCCAGAGAAGGTCAAATCCCAGATCTCAAGGCTATTCCTTCTCAAATCTCTCCAGTTCAGGAAGACGCCCCTGTACTCAAACTCACCCCCAGACAGAGCCTAAAAGCCCATCCCTGGGTTTGCCCTGGGCTGGGGGCAGGTGAAGCAGCCCAGGGGCCTTCCAAGACCCCACTGAGGATCAGGACCCAGCTCAGGACCCAGGGTTAAAAGTGCCACATGTTGCTCCAGAGCCTCCCAGGACAGCCCTTGGGCCTAAAACTTGGGTTTGCCCAACCATGTTACCTCTTTGAGGGTCGATGTGGTCTTCGGGAAAGGCCTGCCCCCTGTGAGTGAGTGGTATCTCCTTTCCAGCATGGTCAGTTTCTCCTTCTCCTGTGCGCCCAGGGTGGCAGGGTGGTAGAGTCAGAGAGGAGTGAGAGTAAGGACAGACCACATGAGACAGGCCCCTGTGCTGCTAGCAAACCTCCACCGCAGCCCTTCCGCACTCCCCTCCCACTCACCCTACTCCCAGACCCCTAATCCCAACCTGAGGGATGCTACCTTCTGCAGCAGCTGAAGGGAGGCATTCTTGTCACGGGCCAGGCGCTCGGACTCTTGCACAGCCTGGGCCCGGATCTGCCCAGCCTGACTGTCCAGGACTGCCAGGCGCTCCTAGAGGATACGGGGTGGTCGGTCAGCCCGGGAGAGACAGGGCTGAGCCCAAGGTGAGGCTTGGCTGATTCTCCTGCCCAGAGACCCCGGGGAGACAGGGCTGAGCCCAAGGTGAGGCTTGGCTGACTCTCCTGCCCAGAGACCCAAGGTTCAGGCTCAGCCTCAACTCACCCCAGGACAACTCAGGCCCCTTCCCTGACCAGTGACCCCTGTTCCACCAGGCATACTAGTCAGCACCCAAATCGCAAATCTCCCTTCCCTCACCCCACAGCCAATAGGTCCCAAAGCCTAGAAACACTGACTAGTTCTCCACCCACCCCATCCCCTCCATCCCACCCCACTGCCACCACCCAAATCCAGGCCCTCCA